>JARHVA010003992.1:1135000-1140000 GCA_037957365.1 Torreya grandis | reverse complement strand
CCTAGTTCCAAGCAGGACCAAAATTGCCAAAGCTATAGATAGATAAATTCAAAGTCAATAACACATAATTCAATTCCCAAAACATTTCATTGTAGTACATATATGGACACCATTGATGTAGTTAGTAGTCTCACACAAGTTATGATCGAGCATGGGATACATACACTAAGGAGTTATACAAAAGTTACATATGGTGACACATTTAGTAGTATTCATCCTACTATTAGTGCTTCATGTGGTGACATAGCTAGAAAGCATTCTACAATTCATGTACATCATGTGGGAGGAAATGTATTAGATGACATGTTCAGTTAAGACATGCAAGGGTTACATCTGTAAACCCAATAGGCACATCATTGTCAACTAGATGCACATGTGTACCAAAAACTAGTACACAACAATATATGCCATTTATAGTTGCTTCAGCACTTCAAGACACTAGTACAAAATAGTATATTCCATCTGCACTTGCTTCAACACCTTAATACACTAGCACATCAGAGTATATGCTATATGTAATTGTTTCACCACCTCATGTCATCACATAACCATATATTCAAGGTTTATCTTCTTCACCATATGCATTCACACATGTTTAGTTAGTTATAGTTTGTTTATGTATGTAAAAGAATATTAAGTTTATCTTTTAATATATGCTAAATTAATTAATATTTTACTATTTAATTGATTTCTTATATAGATGATAACTAATATTTTAGGTACCCCACCTACTTTTGACTCTTTTGTTAAGGTTGTGATTAGCACTGCAGTACCCTACGCTTAGGTCGGGAAAGAATTTTTTCAAGTTGATATATTGTTTGAATTTTTTGTATACACCATAGTTTTATTGTGTTTTATTTCTTGGCCTTTCCCTCCTCTTATGATGGATAGAGACATAGGAAGAAAGAGGAGGATAAAGAGATATAACATTGCATTATCTCTCTCTCAATCACTCTCATGATTACTTTTTTTTATCTCTTTTTTTCCTTATATCCCTCTCTTTGTGTACAGAAAGAATAAATATATTATATCTTAAATAGGATATATAATTTTCTCTTTCATTATTTGTTAGTATAGATGATGACAAACAATATTATTACCATGTCTACGCTATAACAATATGATGATAACACCGTAATTAGAATTAAAATTCCCTACTATTGTTTATATCTCTTTATGTAGAAGGAATCATTTAGATTTATCTTAAAATATGTTTAGTGTAATTGATTCATAATTGACTTGTTTCATTTTTTGGTTTTACAGATGATGAGAGATGCTATGGGTACCCCATGTGGATGGCATAAACTTTTGAGTGATGCTAGAGTTGTGTCCGAAGATGAAGAGTCTCTCAAGTACCAACTAATTCAAAGACATAGTTTGGTGAGAAAACATAGTAGTATTATCTATTTTAACTTCAAGTAATGATACTCTATGTCATATTTATATTTGTATGCACATATATCTAACCCTATTATAACTCAATATGATTCTCCATCAATGACATGTTTGAGGTCACACAACCCTATTGGACCCTCTACATGGCATGAAGTGAGGCCAAAATCACCTTGTTGTAATATTTTATTCTTGGAAACTCTATAATTTTACATATATCATTTTAATACATTAACTTTTTTAATTTTTATGTTATGTAAGCACCATAATTTTTTGAGGTTGTGTCACTTGTATTTGATCCTTCACAATTTGAGAGGAGAGTTTTTCCCTATAATGAGACATCCAACACCCTAATTTATACATCTATGGTGACGAGGCACAATTTATTTGGAGTCAATGAGAAGAAGGTGAGCTAGTTATTGTGATAGGGGTACTTGTAGGAACAATTTATTTTGTATGTAGATATGGCCCCCTTTGTATGCCTATATGGCCTATTTTATATATTTATATGGTATATATTGTACCCTGATATGGCCCATTATTTATGTTGTTATGGCATAATTTGGATAGACATACATACTATCTGACATATCTATGTGAATCATACATTGTTATAATTTATGTATATAGATTTACTTCTTCTATGTCATTATTATTTGTTGTACTATTATTTTTATATACATTATCCTTCTTTAATTTATTCATAAATAAAAAAGTTTTCAATCATGGTTGTGTTAATGAACAAATAACTAATCCTTAGCTTTCAGTATTTTTGTTTAAAAATTATGTGTAGAAAAATAATATTATTATAACATACTTTGATAAAATTGAGAAGCTATTTATAATGGTTGTTGTGACATTTATATTTAAAAACAAATAACTTTGGAATGTGATTTAAAACCACATATATGAATCACAATAATAATGTAGGAAATTAAGATCACAATGTAGGAAATTAAGATCAAAATACATTTTATAGAAGAATTCACCATTCCATATTTTTTTATTTAATTAATGATATTTTTGAGGATAAAATATATATCTAAGAATTTTTAAAAACTATAATTTTGCTTTTAATTTTAAGATTGACAAGCATATATCCTAAGATTGCACCACATTTCTTTGATTTCAAGCTGGAGGAGTTGGTAAGGACAATTATGGGGACAAACTTTATATCTAAGCACTTTACAAAAATATAAATTTAATTATGTATTTAAGTTTAATAAACATATATTTTATGGATTTACCATGTTGGTTTGATTCAAAGGTAGAGGAGTTAACAAATGAAGGACCAAACACTTGATATGGCACTGTAACTGTAAACTACCATTTAAATGCAATATGCAAGTAACACATGAGTTGGGATATTGAGAATAGGTTTTTTAAGAAGCAAATAAGTTGTGGATTGTAAAAATTCTAGTTATTATTGTGTCATCTCAAACATAAGGTGATTAGTTTTGGAGTGGAAAATTATGGAATGAATAATGCTACTAATGGGATGTGAAAGGGGATGAGATAGATTACACTAATTCCAATTTAGATAAATTACAAAAGAGATAATGTTGTGCAATAAAATTATAGAGAATAAATTGAGGTTAGTCGTAAAGCTTCACAATGTTGGCATGGCTTAAAAATATTTAGTTGTTGATAATATTTAATAAACCTTGTGTGACATATATACTTTTTAGAGTGTGTGAGGAGTGTCATCGATGAAAATGAGAATGAGGGGGATAAGATTATTGAAACATTACTTCCATATACATCTTACACTTAATTTCTAACACACACACACACACACACACACACACACACACACACACACACACACACACACACACACACAAGAACTCAGAATGGAAATAAGAACACTCTATTTATTGAATAATCATACATTATTACAAATATTCAATATCACACCCACACATCGCTTTCCCCTTACTGAATATGAATAAGACATTACAATAAATATCTGAGTGGATTTCATGAATGTACATTAAAATTTTAGGTAATTGGCTCTCTCTCTCTCAGGTAAACATAATTTATGTTAGAATTGTGTCTTTAAGTTTGAACTATCTCCCAAACTAACTTGTTATTCTCTCCAACAAACTTGGTAAAGTGTTACAGGTGAACTACGAGTGGTAGAAATAAATTACCAAATCATACATTTGTATGGGTGAGTCTTATAATAATCCCATAGATGATTATCCATCACTCAAGATGAGGTAAAAATGACTACACTATTTCTCTCACATCTAAATCTCACTTTAAGGACCAAAAGTTGGTCAATAGAATGTGTATGTGTTGAGTCACTTTCCAAATCAATGAACCATATTTAAAAACTCATATAGATGGTTATAAACATATTAATCACATTCATCCACCCTCTACCAAGCCCTAAAATCAAAACTTAGACACGACTATATGCATCCCTTAAGAGAATCATGATGGGTAGAAATGAACTGTCAGCTCCTAAAAGTGCACAAGAGAGTCCTATGATCACCCCATAGAGTATTCCTTACTTCTTATGGTGAGGTAAAAATGATGACACATTTTATATCGCACATAAATCTCACTTTAGGGACCAAACATTGGTCAGTAGAACATGTATGTGTTGAATCATTAGCCCAATCAGTGAACCTCTACATGGATACATTCACATGGGTTTTAAATTCAATAATGGAATTCATATTCCCTCCTTTAACATTGGATTATAAAATTTCATGTGTCTAGACACATCCCTTAACATAATTTTATCATTTGTAAGGGGAAAATAAAATGATTTTGCATATACCTTATAGGAGAATTATGAGGGGTAGAGATGAACATTCATGGCATGAATTGATTTATAATTAACTAAATAGTATTTAAAGACACATATACATGGGTGTATAAATGAATTAATGTAATATTTTCATGGTTTTTCACCTTGTAGAGTTGAAACTTGCATGTGTTCAGATGCATCCTTAAAGAGAATTTTCTCATTGTTAAGGGGAAAAATAGAAGGAACTTTGTGAAAACATTTTAGGAAAATTATTAGTAGAGATGAATCATTAGATATTAAATTTTAATTTTAAATTTATATAATCAACCCATAAAGGATTATCTGCTACTCAAGATGAGGAATAAATGGCAGCACATTTTCTCTTGTAGCCAAAACTCTCTTTAGGGACCAAACATTGGTTAGTAGAATGCACATCTATTAACTCACATGCCAAATAAAATAAACATCTTCATGGATGTGTCGATATGGGAATAAATAAATAATAATGGCCTTCAAGTTCCATCCATAAACTACTAAATTTAAATTTTTTTTGCAGTTAGATGCATCCTTAAAGAGAATTTTCTCATTCTTGAGGGAAAAATAGAATAAAAGTTGTGTAGGTGTTGTAGGTGAATCATGATGGGTATAGATAAACTATAAAATAATATAGTTTAAAATTTAGTGGTCTAAGAAACCCATATAATATTATATCCCACTTAGGATGAATAATAAATTGTGGCACATTTTCTCTCATAGTCAAATATCTCTT
The DNA here is from genome assembly GCA_037957365.1 of Torreya grandis. Taxonomy (NCBI): domain Eukaryota; kingdom Viridiplantae; phylum Streptophyta; class Pinopsida; order Cupressales; family Taxaceae; genus Torreya; species Torreya grandis. The sequence goes on along the minus strand of JARHVA010003992.1, from coordinate 1,135,078 downwards.
TAAGGACCAAATGTTGGTCAATAGAACATGCATGAACCTTATTCATGGAAGTGTCTGGATTGGAATATAAACACATGA
>JARHVA010003992.1:917500-1130000 GCA_037957365.1 Torreya grandis | reverse complement strand
GTCTCACCCTATCCATTTCAAATTCCTTAAATAACCATTGTTTTAATTCATTATGAAAATATATATGAAGCTAGGTTCTTGTAACCACCACAAATCCAATGGGATAAAATAAGTTATATCCATCTATGATAGTTGTGGTTATTATTTGTTTCCCTCTACATAATGATACAAGTGGTATTCATTACCTTCATCACTATCCTCAAGTGAAATTATTGCAAAAACTTGCTTTGCATTTAAAGTATAATCAAATTTTAAGGACATGTAGGAAAAAATAAAATGTCACTAATGTTTAAGACTACATTTAAATTATAAAAAAAATGTTCCTAGTTGTATAAGATCTGAGCTGTGGTCAAATTCAATTGTTGATGTCATTTCATGATCCCATAGTGGTTCAAATGAATTTCTAGCCTCCATAGGTATTAGGGAAATACAATACCATTTGTCAATCCATTCTTTTGACTCACATTCATTCCAATAAAATTCCATACTGTTTGAACAAAATAATGCCATAGCTCTAGTATAAATAGTCCATGAACTAGAATTTGAGCTTCAGATTGAGAGGAAACTACTTGATCTAGTATTGTATTGTAATCTTCATATTTTACCTTATTTTATTCCTCCAATAACCAAAATAATATTTACACATGAGAATATTTATCTGATTCATGAGAAACTATTTTATTTCACCAAGTAATAATACTTGTAACATCCATCAAATTAACACCATCCTTGTGTTTTCTCTAGTATTTTTTAAAGGATCTTTTTACACATGCACCTACATAGTCATGTTCCCCTTTGTCATGCCTAGCCTCAAATAAAATCCACAAAAATTGTACCCTACTCTTCTTATGAATCATGCTTAACCAATAAAACATTCAATAAATTATTAAATATCATGCATAATTGTCTAACCAAATATAATTTTTATCAAACATGATTCTATTGCATTTATATTTTTATAAAATATCTCAAAATAAATTTGGAAAAACTATGGATAATGTAATCAATCGTCACTCATGTAAAATTTATGCTCCCTCAAAATATTTATATAGTCCTCTATGCTATCAAGTTCATGTCTAAATGTAGTATACCAAAAAAATCAACTTGAATTGAATTATATTATTACGATTAAACCTCATTTTGTAGTTGTAGTGTGTTGTTTTCATTAATGTCCACAACTGAAACAATGGTCTCAATTATGAAGTTGTCCTTTAAAATATTGAATTATTTATATAACCAATTTTATTAGTATGCATGTCTTGCATATTGATAAATAATATTCTTTTTGAATTAATACGTGAAATAAGATACAAATATTTGGCTCATAACCAACTCACATCTTAGATGAATATTTTCCATATTATAATGGATAATTTTTAAATTTTTACCTCTTAAAATAACTATTTTCTTTTCAAATTCATGTGAAATTTCTTCATGTATATAACCAGTCAAATGTGACAAATCACCATAACTATTACATATTGAATTTAAACATTCTTTAAAAAAAAAAAACTATCCCTTAGGTCTTTCACACAAAATACTTGAGATTAACTAAATATTTAAATTCTAGGTGGAGAAGCCACCATACACTCTTGCATAATCTCATTAGTATGTAAAGTACAATGTATATGATGAAAAAGATTAAATGGATAGAAAATTCAACATGGATCCTAAAAAAACATGTGGTGTGTGTTTAGTTGATTTTAACATAGAAAGGATTACACATCTCAAATGACCTTTGACTAATTATCAATTACCTATTAATTTTTTAAATAAATTTTTTATAAAATTATGTTTGGATCATGTCCAAGAAATGTTTTTCATATGTCATAATTTTTTGAACCTTTTCTTCTTTTAACATAATCTTTTATATTATGTGAGAACCTTGTGTTTTCATGCCAAAAATTTTCAATCAAATGTCTTGTTCCTTCAACTGATACTTTTTATGTTCACGGGGGTCTACCACTAAATTCCCAATAATTAATAAATAAGGGTCATTGATCCTTGTTCTTATTTTTATGGATTTAATTAGAGTTTTCCTATTCAATTTTAGGGTTTTAATTATTTGCCTAAGAAATCAACCTCTAGATGTTGACTTACTCACTATAGGCTCTATTATTACTCATGTTTCCACATTGCTATATTTTTTTTGATTTTTTTTACTTATTGAATTATATGCATTAGTTAGATTATTTACTATTTCATTAGTTCTTACCTCTAGATTATTTGTTCTTAACCCAAAATTATGCAACACAGTTCACTTTTTTTCATTTTTATAAATTAAGCAAATGGCTGACATCATTTTGCATGTATTTTTTTCTCAAATGCATAGTCCCATACACATTGAGCATGACATTTAACTATTTATTTTTTACATTTTACCTTTCACAGGTTCTAATAAATTCTCATATATTTCAATCAAATACATTGGTGGTCATTGTATTGGATTGTAAAATTTTGAACTATAAGTATATCTACAAGGAGAGAAGTCTAGAGGTAACTTCAACTTTAAAGTTAATAAGCACCTTATCTTTAGATTGAAAAACATCCAAGTTTCTTTGTTTCCAAATGTACCATAGGATTTAATTAGAAAAAACCACCCAATATTTATGGAAAAAATAATGAGCTTTTTTTTTCTAGAATAAACATAATTGAAAGTAATGTTAACCCATAGACTATCACACCTAAACAAACACCACTAAATTTTAAGGCAATAGTTTTAACTATTATCAGTAAAAAAAAATTTAAACAATAGGTTCTCAATAGTTGGATCTAATTTACCACTTAACATATAGTGGGGATGACCATATCTAGTGTTCACAATCACATACCCAACATCAATCTTTTTATACAATAACATCCATCTAAAACATGACTTCTTAGGTTCAAGACAAGAAGCCCAAATCACTTGAAATCTAAACATCCAACCATAAAGAGGATCACAAACATGCCAAAGCCAATTAAGACCAAGGTAAAGGAGTTTGGAGAAATCAAGTTTATTATACATCTTAGTAGTGAACACATTAAAATTGGGTTTATTAATCCATTTAGTGTTATCCAAAAACTCATCCTCCTCATCAAATATATAATTAACTTTAGTTTACTAGAGAGCCTTAGATACAAGGGTATAAGTCCTTCCCTTAAAAGAAGGAAAATGAATCCTACTTTTAATTTTAACCCAAGAGTCTAAATAATTTTGAGAAAAAAAAGCGTTTCAAATATTTAGAACCTTGTAGAACCAAAGAGGGGTAGATCACCCCTTAATTAAAGTAATATTTCATAAATTGGTAGCAAGGTTCTACCATATAGACCTACACCCCTGGCACCTTGATCCAAACCCACTAACAATTGAGGAATAACAACCGAGTGCTAAACTATTTACCAAGCCTTCCATATAGAATAAAAAATAGGAGACCCCATAACCTTGAGAAAGAAGGAACCAACCAAAAAGGGTTTGAGATATGTAGTCCTTTCTAAATGAACACACCTTTAGGGAAACCTCTCAAAATATTGTTTCTTATCAATAATTTCCAAGCCTCATCCCCTTTCAATGTTCTAATGATCCATTTAATGTCAACAGTGATACCTTCATGCCTTAAGTCATTTATCTTGAGGCCCAAAGATTTCTAGTTGAACAATATACCTTCTAAGCCACATCATGCAATTTCCTATTACCATATACATCAAACCATATAAAGTCCCTAATGATCCTATGTAACATATAAATCTAATATTTTTTGAAGAGCCAGCATGAGAAATACTATATACTATATGAGGAAAGCACCTTTTTTCAAATGTGGATTCTTCCTGGGAGTGAAAGAAGATGACCATACCATTTACCAAATTTTTGATTAATCTTGACATATAACCAATCCAACAATTTTTTAAAGAGGGAGCAAAGTTAAAAGTAATATCCAAGTATCTTTGGAACTAATTTGGTCCTTTATAAACCCATCCAAACTCCCCCAACCAATTTGACAGAGTCTCATCCCACTCAATCATAAATGATTTGTGCATGGCCACTTTTGACCCAAAGGTATAGTAATAAATATCAAGCCTATAATTAACCTATTGTAATTTGTACTTCTCAATCCTAAATAAATATGGTGGCATCATCAATAAAATTGACATCAACAAATTCAGAGTCATTAGACAATGAGATACCTTTGATTTGGGGACCCACAACAACATTTCTGAGTAAGTAATGTGTGGCTTCAACTATAATAACAAACAAGGAAGGGGAAATAGAGCATCCTTTTCTAATGGAACATTGAAGCTCGATAGACTCAATATTCTCACCATTAACCTCAATCGTAGTAGAGGCATCGTTGAACAATACATTCACCATTCTACAAAACATGTCTTGAAAGCCAAAGGTTTTCAACATAATATTAATGAATGGCCATTCAATTCTGTCATAGGTTTTTTTAATGCCAAGAAATATTATCCCAACACATTGACTAGAATCTTGAGCCCAATGCATAACTTCCTAGCTAGATATGATGTTATCCAAAATGTACCTCCCCTTAAGAAAACTAGTCCAAGTTTCTTAAATAATAATAAATAATAGAGAGGATATTCTCCTACCCAAAAACTTATCTATAACTTTGTATGATACATTAATAAGGGTGATTAGCCTCAAAATTTTAACCTAAGTTTTATCCTTATCCATTGGAATGAGCTTAATAACTCCTCTATTAATCTCAAGACCCTATGAGCTAGCCTCAAAGGCTTCCCTATAGATACCAAGATAGTCAAGTGTAATCTAGTCCTTATTAGTATTGTAGAACTTAGGAGGGAACCCATCAATCCTTAGGGATTTATCATCCTTCAAAGAATCAATGGTATATTTTATGTCATCCATGGAAATTTCAGTATCAAAAAAATTACACATTCAATGGAAACTTTCTTAGGAATAAATCTAGCATAAAGATCCATGTTAAGCTCTATTAGAGGATTCAAGCCATCAGACAAGAATATATTGGATCCGAATGATAAAAAAATATTTTTTTCAAACCAACATAGTCAATCATGGGGATTTTATCCTTACACGGCTTCATCTTTAATAATCTAAATCTAGTTCAATCTAAATCAAACTTGAGCACCTCTAGATATATACATTTAGTGTTATCTTACCTAATGCTTAAGCACATATAGCTCATTAAGAATGAAACCATTAGTAGGATCATTCTACAAGGTATTTTTAGATAAAATCAAATTTTCTTTGGTAATTAGAACAATCTTTCATCTCCTCTTGGATTGAAACTGAACATAGGTTCTAGTAAACTTATTACACAACTCCATGCCACTACATTTATAAATATTGGAGGATCCTGAGGTAAGTTTTATCATATTCTAGGAGGAATAAATTCCCTCTGTATAATCAATATCATTCAATAAAGAGACATTGAGCTTATAGATACCTTTTCAATTAGAAGCACCCAAATCCAAGTTAGTGTTCAATGAGATACTAATATCTATGGGTTGGTGATCCAATATGGTGAAAGGGAGTACATTCATGGAATTATAATTCTACTTATTTTAGATACTAAAAATGTCCTTATTAAAATAAAATATTTCAAGCCTTGAATATACCCTCTTAATATTAACCTGGTTATTGCACCATGTATACCAAATTCCTCTACGTGGCCTTTTACCTTGATCAAGAGGATCAATGATCTTATGAATACTCTTGAGCTTAGAGAAAAATAAAATTTCATTACCATTCCAATTATGTGGCTCACATCCTAGATTATTCTCTTTCTCCTCAACCATGTTAAAATCCCCCTTCCACAATCCAAGGCATGTATTTTAGATTGGAAGCTAGCCAATTCCATAGATTAGACCTTTCCTTATAATCATTTAGAGCATAAACATTATAAAACCCAAAGGTTTGGTAATCCTTTTTGTTGATAATCTACACTAATTTATGACACATAGATGAATCGTGATCAACAACAAACTCTCCCCACTTAGTATTAACAAGAATCAATGCTCCACATTTCCCTTTGGATAGATAAGTAGAGAAATTAGATGAATTTGTCTAGATGAACTAGAGCATAGAATTGAGCTTAAAATACATATCTTTAACTTATTAAATTAGTATAAATTCAATATCCTCCCTTTAATTCCAAAATTTTCAAACAATAGGCATATGATTAGCAGATTCAAGTCCCTCACATCTCAACTGATAATATTCATAACAAATGAAGTAGGGGGGTCTACCTTTATAGACTATAGGGATTAAAACCTCCTTAAATATTGAATTATTAAGGAAAATTATTATCTTTAGATATATTATTTATTTCCTAAACACAACCATGAGACCTTATTTTGGGTTTCTTAGAGTCCTCACCTAATAATGAGCTATGAACTGGGTCAGAATTGTTTTTAGTTTTCAACCTCTTGGCACTAATTTTAGGATTCCCAACTGAAAAGGAGTTAGCTTCCATGGGATCCATTAGATTAAATTCATCCTTTGAGACACCATATTTAATCAGAGGGATATGGTCTGGAGAGACAACCATAGGGACCAACTCATCTCTTAAACTTTTCAGCCTCAGAACAAACAAGGTGTTAGGGGCATAGGTCTCATTCTTAGGTGGATTAGCCAAAATGAAAATATATTCATCTGAAGGTCTCCATTTAGATAATGGAATAACTTCACTTTAATTCTCACATTGATCATGTAGGGTCATCAGGGTATCAGGGATAAAAAATGACAACTTTAGAGAAAAGACAAACACTTTCTTACTATCAATAGATGGAATAAAGTAGTCTAGAGATAAATATGTAACAACACTCAGACTCAGGGTAGGAACAAGAACTAAAGGGTAAGTAGTGTTTAATTCAACCATAGTTGTCTTAGATTCAAGATCTATATATTTCTCAACATATGGTGTTCAAAATTTACTAGAGTCTAGGTTAAAGTAGGGATTGTCTCCCATAACAACATCAACAATGGGAATTTAGGCTAGGCTATCATTATCATAACTATTGAAATGAGAAGGCCCACTCTACACATTGTTATTCAACACCTCAGGATTAAGTAGAAGCAAAAAATTTTTAAGTGACCATAATTTTTACAAAAAATAAGTATTGAATTATAAACCTTTGATGGAACATGAAAGGAATCTCCTTTGATATTAAAAATTAGGGTTTATGGGAAGACCTCTAATGGATCTAAGAAAATAAGTACTCTATCATGAATATGTGATAAATACCTTATTTTGACTTCAATCTAAAGACTTACCCTATGGGTTTGAGAGCTTGGGGTATAAAATTCCATAGGTGTATAGGGATGTCTCCAGTATCTACCCATCTTAGAGTAGATTTAAGAATAATATCATTTTAATCAACATTAGGGTTCCATGACACAAACTTGAACATTGATTAGCCAAAATTTTATAGGGGCTTACTAATAACACATATTTTCATAAGAGAGTTTTTGAACAAAATCATAAACACCCTACTTTTGAAACATTCTATAAAAATAAATATAAATACCCATTTTGCCCCCGCATAGAGTTAAGCCAATTATCAAAGAAATTTATGGAGGGTAAAGAATTTATATTCAAACAAAAAAAAAACACCCCAATATTATTTAAATGGGATTATTCTAATTATAAATATTTATCCATTGGTTCATTAGGAAATAAAATTAGTACTCTTCTAGGCCAGTGGACTTATCATCTTTGACTAGACATTGTTGTTGACTCCATCCTTAACTAAGTTGCAACCTCTGAGGATAAACTCTGCACCCTTTGAATGTTTTATAGTCTCTTGATAGTGAAGAATCTTGATGAAAATCTGATTTTTGGCACTTTCCCTTATTTCTCACCATCCAAATTCACAATAGTGCTCTCATCAGGGTTGTTTTCAATACTTCTCAACTAACTATGAGGCTCATTAAAACTACCGTCACTCAAAAATTTCACATGCACAACAACATCATTTATGGATACCTCCATAACCCAATTTAAAATAAATTCATAAATGATTAGCTTTCATAAAAATCCCCTACAACATAGGAATCAAGGGTAAACAAGCTGATAAAAATGAATATATTAATAAAATAAAAAAGAAGACAACAAACAAAGGGAAAAACAAAGACCGAGGACCAGTACTAACATGCACCACAATTCTAAACAAGGTGAAGAAACTACACAACCAAGGAGGCAAAGGGAATCGAGGAAGAAATGAGGTAAGGAAGAGAGATTGAATCACCTTCAATGGAGGATTACTTTTCATCTCCCCATTTGTAAAGCTCCAAACCTATTAATCATTATTCATTATTTTCAATTGAAACATTACACTTGTGGAAAAAGCACCTTCACCTTATATATAAGCTCTTATAGATGCTCTCTAATCTTATTTTATTTTAATTTATTTTTATCTTGTGTCTTCAATTTCTTCATTTGTTATCTCCTTAATTGGTATTACATAGTGACTACCTAGCCCCATGATCTATCTTTACACTTTTAGTCCAAGTACAATAAAAATTGAATATTTTATACTAATTGAGACAAAGTAAATGAAGAATTTGTAGACTATCAATCGTAAAAACCAGTTTTAAGTTTTTAAATGTAAAATGGGAAACTAAAATTCATTGCCAAATGAATTTGTATTATTTTTTCTTATGGATTAAAAAAGGTGTGTGACATTTTAAGAAGTGCACATGCCCTTTATAGAGGTAGTTGGCAATGGTTTAATGCATTTAAATTAATCCTTTGGCTTAAAAAATATGGGGGACACCCTTTATAATAAGGGTGTGTGACACTTATAAAGGGTTTATGCCCTTTTGAAAGAATGTTTAGTGTTGTGTAAAGGGTGTGTGCTCTTTTATAATTGGCATACACCATCTATAAAGGGTGTAAATGCTTTACAGAAGGGAGTATTCCATTCTGAAATCTTTTTATTTGACCTTTTCAAATTTACCTCTAAATTTGGTTTGAATTTAGGCTCGAGGCAACTGAACCTAGCCTAATACATGTCATGGATCAACCAACATGAGTTTTAGTAAATTTTTGTATTTTTTTCCATATTTAAGAACACATTTGATTAGGGAGATTTAATTATTTTAAAAAATATATAAATTTGTAAGCAGGATAACTTAGTTTTTGAATATATAATTCTTTTTAATGTTAAATCAATGTTTGTAATTTTTTATTAGTTTCTAATTAACATACCTTGTTATGGTTTATGCATATATCATTACAAATAGTTTAATAATTTTTTCACCATTAATAATTCTTTTATAAAACTCATATCTAAACAATCTACATATTTTTGGATATGTAAGGTCAAAAAATTGTGTTTGTGCACTTGCATTTTTTCCAACTGTCTTCACTTGTAAAATTATTTAAAAAATATATGTATATTAAAAAAATGAGAAATAATATTCTCAAAAATATTTAACATGTCCTTTATCCATGTATGAAATTTCAAAAAAAATCACTCATTTACTAATAAATAATGTCCATACACATGTTTTATACATATTTTTCCACAATAACATATCATTACATTGTCATAAATGCATCAATTTTGTATAATTTTCTTATATGGATATTGAAAATATATATATATATATATACATACATACATACATACATACATACATACATACATATATATATATATATATATATATATATATATATATATATATATATATATATATATATATATATATATAATCTCTCTAGGTTAAACTATTCTTATTTTGAGGGAAAAAAATCATACTTTAAGCCCCTTATTTTTGTCCCACATCACCTTGTATCTACCCTAATATACATCTGACTTTATCATTAATTTTAAATGGTTATAATAAATATTTAAATATATATTTTTATATATAATTCATAAATAATTAGGGTAACATGCCATGTAATATCAAGTAAGTACTCATCAATTATTTTTTATGTTACAGATGGCTCAATGAAATCAGTTAGCCTAAAAAATAAATAAAAAATATTTTATAAACCAAATTTTTTTTATTTATAACCAAAATATATTCTTTATTTATTAATGAATAAAATTTAATTCTTACAACCCCCAAATCAATCTAATTGGCTACAAAATGGTTAAAATTTAGCTATGTCAGTGTGCAAATTTTTTATAATTGTCTCAAATTACTTTCAAGCTCAATTTACCATAATTAACCCCCACATTGAACCAATTACTTTATTGGTTCAATGGGAGATGCAATTAGGAGAAATTGATCCCCATCAACATAATTGTGACTCCCCAATGTGATTTCAACATCAATTTATGCTAATTGACTCCTTGATTGGACCAATTAATTGATTGGATAAATGGGGGGCATAATTAAGTGTAATCGATCCCCTAAATGTAATTGTGACTACCTAATGCGATTTTAGGGTCTTATTCTCCTAATGACCACTATACTTAACCAATTACATGATTCATTCAATTAGATATGTAACTAGGGTTAATCGATCCCCCTCAAAGTAATTCTAACTACCTAATGTGATTTCAGACTCAATTTCCCATTATTAGGGATATAATTAGGGGAAATTGAGCCCCCTCATCCTATATACAACTAGATAATGCTATTTTAATCTTAATTTCTCCTAATTTACTACCATTAAGTTAATTATTTGATTGGTTCAATGGTATTTGTAATTAGGGCTAATTGAGCCCCCTTGACATAATTAACACTACCTAATGTTATATTAGAATCAATTTCCCCTAATTTAATCCACCATCAAAATACTTACTTGATTGGTTTAATGGGGTATGCAATTAACATAAATCAAGCCCATTTAATGTATTATGAATACCTAATTTGATTTTGGGCCCAACTTACATTAATTCAAAAAAATGTTGAATTTTAGTTATGTTAGTGCTCATAGCTTTTATAACAACCTCAAAGTGATTTTGGGATTAATTTCATGTATTTGACCCCTTGCCCCCCATTGAACCAATTACTTGATTGGCTCAATGAGGGATGCAAATAGGGTAAATTGAGCCCTGCTAACATAATTATGACTTCTTAATATGATTATGGGATCATTTTTTCCTAATTGAATTCCACACTAAACTAATTAATTGATTGTTGTAACATGGGACATAATTAGGGTCAATCAATCCCACTTAACATAATTTTGACCACCCAATATGATTTTTAGCTTAATAAGCTCTAATTGACCTACCATTCAACTAATAAATTTATTGATTCAATGAGGGATGCAATTACGTGGAATTGAGCCCCTTCAACTTAATTGAAGCTACCATATGGGACTTCAGGCTTAATTTTACCTAATTAACCCTTCATTAAACCAATCACTTTATTGGTTCAATGGGGAACATGACTAGAAGAAACATAGCCCCATAAACCTAAATGAGACTAATTAGTGTGATTTTTGTCTTGATTAGCCTTAATTTACCACCCCCCCCCACCCAACCAACACTTGATTTATTCAAAGGGAGATGTAGTTAAGGTTAATTGAGAAACCTTTACATAATTTTGATTACCTAATGCAATTTAGGTTTTAATTTTCCCTAATTGACCCCACATTGAACTAATCACTTGATTACTTCTATGTGGGACATAATTAATGGCAATTGAGCCAAAAATGTAAGTACAACTTTCTTATATGTTTTAATTATATAGGTTAAATAAACATGTTTTGAAGGGTATAGTACCCTCAAAAATAAAAAAATAAAGAAAGATAAGCCTGAACAAAAATAGTCTGGGATCTAACATCCCCCAGGAGGTCACCAAAATTCAAAAAAAAATTCAAATCCTAGAAAAATATTAAAACATAATAATAAGCAATCAAGAAAACTAAATAGAGGATTCATTAGAAACATAGTAGTCTATGAGAGACATATGCATAATATCCTATTGTGCCTTAATGGTATCCATTTATTAATACTCCTTTGGGTACATTTTCTTGGCCCCTCCATGGTGTTCTCCCTATCTCTCCTATTTTGAGTGGTGCCTTTTCCTTTCTTCCCACTCCTCCCAACCATTTTTTTTTTGGCCTTTTCCACCATACAATATTATTCCTTCTATTTCAATTTGGCATGCTCAATCTTAAGGGATTACTTAAAGGTTAGATTCAACATGTTAGTGGGGTTTTTCCACATCTCATACCCATGCTTACCAAATCTAGATGAGTAGATATTAACCAAATCCTCCTTCATTCCTGTGGTTTCCTCATTTATATCCCTCCAAATATCCATTTGTTGACATAATTTAAACTCTAAGCTAGCAATATTGACCTCCCATTCCTTCACTTTGAAGTTGTTGGGCTTTGGAGAATAAATGATTTCCTCCTTATGTTCATCTTGTGGTTGATCCAACTTATTTATAAATTTTACCTTTGAATTTGCCATCAAAATTGGCTAGATAATTTCTTTAGGCCTTTCATGGAAGGGAAATCATCTTCTCAACTTTGATAGGCTTGGACATATTCTCATTTATTTCTATGGAAATCTCCTTGCCTTTAATTTTCACCAAATTATTTATAGTGTTCTAATTTGTGACAATCTCCTCCATCAAATCTTCCTCCAATCTCACTAGCCTCTCCTCTAAAGCCTTGCTCTAATCCTCATTCTTGGGATGATCAACTTCCATACCTAATACAACTAGCTTATGTGATTTGGGTCTCAATTATATCTAACTGACTCCCATGTTGATATAATTACTTGATTGGTTTAATGTGGGATGTAATTATGTGAATCAAGGCCATTTAACTTAATTAATCAATGTGGTATGTGAAAATACAACATTTTTAATCAATTTTTCATGTGAAAATTTCATAATTCAAACCTTGAGTTTTATATCTTTATGCATATTTCTTTATACACCTAAATTCACTCTTTGCCACTTTTACAACATCAATTTGAAATCCAACACCCTTAGATAATTTTTTAGGAAGCCAAATTATTGATCAAATGAACTATTTTATTATGAATATAATGATTACATATATAGTGAAATAGAATCCTAAAAACTAGGAGTTAGCACATATCACTCCTAACAATATTCTAAAATTCCTATCTTCTAGAGTTTCATATAAATAATTATATTATTATAACTTACTGTTGTCATAACAACTTATTTATTTTATTTTAACACACTCATGAAGCAATAATCCTTATTATTACCTTCCTTAGTGATGATATAGAGTGAGGAAAAATGTTAATAAAGATAGTCTTCATCACTTTTATGATCCACTTCTCTATTGTCTGAGGAAGGACTATCTCCTTGATCACTTTCCTTTGTTTCTATTTACATTGCTTTGTCATTCACTTTTCCATCTAGAAGATCCTATGCTCTTTGTTTGTAGTTTAAAACAACATGGTCTGGCTTATTACAATAAAAACAAGTATAGTTATCTTTTTTGATCATATGTTTAGATTTTTTAGAGGAAGTTTTGGACTTGCTTTGAGAGATCATCAGTTCTTCTTTTTTTGAAGCTTTGCTTCCTTAATCAAGCAATGTAGAAATGTCATTTTTAAAACTTGGATTTAACTTGCTTAAGGTGAACACCACATGTGACATACTATTGGGCACATTGTTAAGTAATATTGATTTTTCATCATTTTCTTTGATGTCTTATTTTATCCTTGCCAACTAGTTTATTAGTGAATGAAATTTACTAATGTGGGATACTATATCATCTCATTCTTCCATTTTCAAACCATATAATTTTTGCTTCATGGTTATATTTTCACTATTAGCTTGAGAACCAAATAAAGTATTTAGTGATTCCCATACTTGTTTGGAAGACTTTTTAAAGTCCACATAATGTAAGTATGGTTTTGATAGACCAAGGCCAATAGTGGCCAAAACCTTTTTCACTTTGATTTTCCACTTTTTAGATACATCCAAATCTATTGGTTTAGTAACACTACCATCTAAAATATCCCAAAGATATTTATCTATTAGTATCAATTGTATTTGGATTTTCCATGTATGTAAATTCTGGCCATCAAATTTCTCAAACTAACTTAATTTTTCCATATTACCCTCCCTTACTTTTGACTTACTAGATTGGACATTGGTGAAATCAATAATGCATCCTTAAAATAAAGCTGACTTTTTTTATTTTTGACAATAAAACTTGATTCTTTTGACAAAAGTGTATGACTTGATTTTGGATAAATTTGACTCTTTTATATAACTTGACCCAATTTATATTGATTCTAAATACAAATTAAATACAAAAAATGAAACCAATATAAATTAAAATCATCTATGGATTGAAATGATGAATGAGTTGTGTAGTTTGGGATGTGATGAGGAAGCGTTCAGATCTAAATGCATCTAAAAGAACAAAAGCTGATCCAAAAAATATAAATCCAACATGTGGCTTGGCAAAAATGTTGAAGCTTGACTGGTAGTGTAGAAATTACTATGCAGTGAATATGGCTTCAAGATAATGCACTTCAATGTTGTATTAAATCCACCCACATAGATATAATGTAAACAAATCTTCAACCAAATGTGAAAGATTTAAACTAAGAATAACCACAAAATAAGCATAAAAAATGAGCAATGAACTGGTAAAAGGCTTCAGATTAAATGTTGTTAAAGAGGCCAACTGCAAGACTAGGTCTTCCATGATGGTTGAGATGGAGATCAGGAGTAAATAAAACCTATGATTTTACCATTCATGATTTAATCTGAAGACCAGGCCATGTTTACCTACATAGAACTCTACATAAATAAAAAATGTCCAAACTAAAAATAAATGCAAATCAATGTCAGAGTCTTCTATAAAAAAAATTCTAGTTTAGTATAGATCAATTTACAAGGATTAAGTGATTATTGGTGTGTTTTTTGAATCTTCAAACTTATCCATTTAATATCAGAATAGTCAATAAGCACCAATCAACAATATCAAATCAATAAATGAGATGATTCAAATCAATTAGTTTGCCTATCAAATGCAACAAACTATAAATATACATTTTTAAAAATAAAAATAAATATATATTTCCAACAACATTCACAGTGGTTTACAATATAGATGTATTTATGAATAATAGAATATAAAATGGTATAAGTAATTGATTTAATCTACACTCAAAAGCTCCTATGATGAATAAGGCTATGCATTGTAGAGAGGTCTAGGGAACCCACTCTGATACCAAATTTTGAGGAAGCCAAATTATCGATCAAATGAAATATTTTAATATGAATATGGTGATTAAATATATAGTGAAATAAACTCTTCAAAACTAGGAGTTAACACATATCACTCCTAACAATATTCTAAAGTTCCTATCTTCTAGAGTTTCATATGATAATTCTATTATTATAACTTACTGTTGTCATAATAACTTATTTATTTTATTTTAACACACTCATGAATCACTAATCCTTATTTTTAGGGTAAATATATCTAGCTCTTGAGTAAGCATTCATTCTATTAATTACCCATTCACTATCATAGGTACCTCTATCTATTAGACATATTTATTCTGGATCAACTTGGTTTATACAAGAACACCTTCAGAATCCTAGACATACATTATCCATACCTCAGATCCTTATCTTAACTACTAGTAAACTTATAGTAATCTTGGACAATGTCAGTTACTGCATGTGTCTCCCTTTGTCAGCAGTGTCCAAGGACCCATAATGTCTAATTTTCAAATTTTGAAATCTCCATTAGGTCATCCTTGGCACATTTCATAGGTTGATTGTGTTGTGAAATTAACAAAGTGTCAAATATGTATGCAAATCAAACCTAAGGTTATTATTCACCTCAAAACATTTTATAAGACCTTGGATCATATGTCATTATATTTGAACATAATTCAAAATTTATATACACATATCAAATCTGCAATGAACAATCCTAAGGCAATCTATAAGTCAATTTGAATACAAAGAAGTCAAATTTGCATGGTTCCAAATGTCAAATATTAAATATGGGATTACATTAAAGATTGTTCATGATTTTTCACACACTCACATTAGTGGGATAACTATGTTAGGTTTGATACCTATTTATAGAATTAGAATGGAATAAAAGCTTTTCCATTCAACAAGGAGTGGTTAGATCATTCCAACCAAAAATTTTAACCCTTTATTTTAGGTATCTTATGAATAATAAATCATAATTAGTGTTTTTTTATAAGGAGATAAAAATGGGCATCATTGCATATAATCAAAAAGTCACAATTATAAAATAATATTATAGGCATAAGTGCAAGCCTCTCAAAATTTGTAAACCCACACTATACACAGAGACACTTCTAGTAAACACTAATAATACCAATGTTTGTAAGAATTTGATGTTGTTAACATCATTAAAACAAATTATTAGCCCTTGGTTTAAATATGAGAATTTGATGAATCATATCTTGAGAACTTGTGGATTTTA
Source organism: Torreya grandis (assembly GCA_037957365.1). NCBI lineage: Eukaryota > Viridiplantae > Streptophyta > Pinopsida > Cupressales > Taxaceae > Torreya > Torreya grandis. The sequence continues at coordinate 1,113,630 of JARHVA010003992.1, read as the reverse complement.
TGGCATCTTTTGTGAGTGATAGGCATATATATTTAGCTATGTGACCTATCCCTCTATCGTCTTGACAATTTTAAATCAAGTGGATTTAATATTTATTATCATGTTTCAATTCAAATTATTATTATTTTCATTGTTTTTGTAATTTAAATTAGTGCATAGTTTCAATTATTTTATATATGTAACATAATAATTTTTTTTAGTGAACCCCACTATTGAATGTAACACAAAAAACCTAGGTTTTCTATTGTATCAATATTTTATAAAAATATATTAGGATTTTAGATTTATCCCCAATTAGGGTTGTATTTTTAGGTCTGATTTCTTATTTCCTCTTATTACATGGACAAATCTACTTCCTTTCTATCATTTGTTCTAGTTTTTTAATACATTCAAACCTCTTATTGTTTATGTCTTATACAATTTTCCAGGATCCTTCTTATAAAAGGTCTATAATAATTAGAATTTCCTTTTATTCACATTGGGTTGAGATTTTTATTCTCTTATGTTTACCCAAGAATAGAAGACCCCTCTATATTGGATATTGATTTAGAATTATTCTTCACTATTTTTGTAAATACTTATTACCATGTTGTCCCTTATTACCAAGGCAATGATAAAATCATACATAAGCATGTTGATGATGAAAATATAGATTGGTATGATGAAAATTTATCCTTTTATGAATTTTATAAATACTGAGAACAAATCAATGTATGTAAACAACATAAATTGTTATTCTAGTGATGACAAAAACACCTAGGATATAAAACATACATATATATATAACCATATAAATCATTATATACTCCAAATAATGTGATATTTAACCAAATGACTAGACCCCAACCCAATATTATTTGTCAAGTTAGACAATGGTTTCATAACAATAATAATGAAAATAATTTTCCTTACAAAGAAAATAATGTCCATGTGCTAACCCCATCTACATCTAGAGAGACTTCCACACCCACTAATACATCATTACAAGTGTTTAGTTCAAAAATTATACTAAGTAATATATTGAAAATATTTATTAATAATAACTTAATCACATTACCATATGTATATTTTCATTTACTAATAATCCCTTTTGTAGGACTCATTAATGCATCAATCACATAATGCACATCTTAAGGAGTGTACTAAGAAAGGGGTGTGTTCAAATTTTAGTGATTTATGAGATATTATGATATTATCCCTATATACCTACTTTTAATCACCATCATATCTTTTTTATTTAGCCTTATCCACATCTCATTTCCCTTCATTCCTCTCATTTTGCTTAGTATATATAATTTTTCCTACCATATAAATCCTTATTGATCTATTTTTTATCATCCCATTTATTTATTATGATATAAATCATGATAATTTTAGTATGTTTTATTACTTGTGATGCTTTCCTACTAAATAAATCCTGATCCATTTAGCTATTTTCCTATTTGTACTAGATTCACATGGTCGACCTAGGATTGTGTCATTCTCAATTCATTATACTAGATTGATTTTGTTACAATGTCAGCTATGCCATTTTTGGGAATTTGATCATAATTTATAGGGTTCCTAAATGTCATTTTTATATAATAAAACACTCATCTACTCTTCTTGTGCACAAAATGTATACTCTATGTATATATTAGTTAGTGTTGATATATTTCTCTCCCTGGGTTCCAAAGAATCAAATCTTGCTAAAAACACTTGAACTTGTCCTTGGCCATCTTCATGAGTATTTGAAATGTCTTGAAAACCCAAGGGAGGGTCAATTGTCCTTAGGAAGTGAGGCAACATGTTCAAGTACTAAGTCATGTCAAAAAGACTTAAGGTGGTCCCCATCCCACATTGTTTAAAGTTGTGTTAAGGCTTAATTTTGTGATAATTGTGTATAAGAGTTTATAAAAATGATTAAGGTGGTCTTTATGATCTAAAACCATGCACAATAAGGTGGTGAACACACTGTATTCCATAACTAGTCACATGTCCATTTGAGCATGCCAAGAATATATATAAATGAAGGTATAATTCAAGAGATTTGGGGCTAATATAAGGAAGTACAATAACCCTTGTTTAAATATATAGAATAATTTAAGGTTCTTTAGTAAATGTTAAGGTATTTTTTCAATTGATGTTTCATTTAAAATTATGCATATTTTGCCTTATAGGGGTGTCTAAGCCATGCGAATAGTATTATTATGATCTCCGAGACACCATTGAGTAATTATAAAGGGTTAAAAATCCCATAAAGGGTCTTATTTCCATTATAACATCATTTTAAGGTAGTTTTATATGTAAAATGAGGCCTTTTTAGAAGTCAAACACCTTTTATCCACCACAAAGGGGCCCACACATCTGAAAAATGACCTTTTAGCTTCCCTCCATCTTTAATATCTATTTTTAAAACATATTTGACTCCTCATTTTTCTCCTCTTGTCCTCCAATGGTCTTTGAAGATATCAAAACTTGAGAAAATCTAGAGAAATGATGTTTTGTAGATGTTTCCAGGAATTGTACAGATTTGTACAAACCTCTTAGAGTTAGAGGAGGTCATATATTTTATGGTGATCCTTTACAAGTAACTCAAATAGGAATTAATGTCTCTAATTTGCAGATAAAAATATAAAATGGAGTGGAATCCCCATCGAGCTCTTGGCAATCTCACAAGGGCCAAATTGAGTTGGATGGTATGGTTCATATAAGGGGAGTTAGAGCCCAAGATCATCGATATATGTAGAGTCACTAGTGGGATTTGTTTGTATATCAAGGCCATATGCTTAATTAATAATCAATAAGACCCCCAAGTGGTCTTAATCCCTTTGCAAACCCCATATGCTTAGCTATAGGCAGATTTATCAAAAAAATTAGCTTGTTGTGATAGTTTGAGCATGGAAAAAGGTATGTAAAGGCCTGTTAAGTGTATTAGACCCATTTGATCATGTTCTCATGGCACTTGTAGGGTTATATCAACATAAAATGTTCCTTATAGGTATATTATATTCATGCACAAGGTTCCTATTTTTTCATGAAGAAGTAGATCATAAAGATGATTAGTGAAAGTTTCCATTAATTCCTCCAGGTTCCTCACATACTTCACCTAGTCACCGTTTGGTCAAAACATATCTCCTTCAATATATTCAATACTCATAATGTGAAATGATGAGAAAATATCCAAATGTGACCCAGTGGCTCTCATGGTAACCCATATCCAAGCTGAGAGCACATGAATGGTGTCTTCTTCAATTTATAGGGGTGGTTTAAGATTGTAGAAGAACTCCTTTTTAAAGAGAAATAAGTTTCCATATGACTCTAAATACCATCACACATATACTAGTTCCAAAACAATCCATTGGCTTGTTAACATGGTTTAATGTTTCTTGGCATTGTTTATGTTTTTTTGTGAACTCCTAGGTTTCCCTTTCTCCCTCAAGATGTATGATTCACTAGGTCCAAATGAATTTCCTTATTGAGTAAACAAGTAGGGAGGTTTAAAGTCTCAATAGGTAGTCTTATGTGGGGAGTAGTATTCTGAATGAGGTCTCTTGAAACATCTATCATATTTGACTTCATCAAGCCATGTTTACCTTACAATGTGTTTTGGCTTTTAGACTTAGAACTTCAAAAGGATTGTGTGATAAACTTATAAGTTTAAGTACTCATACATAAGCCTATGAATTAAAGTGAGACCAAAATTATATGTAATTACATGAAAATAAAATGAAACTATGAGAGAGGAAGCCCACTCAATTTTGGACACTGTTAAAAATCCAATGACATAGTTCAGAAGGTCATGTTCAGGCCCAACTATGAAGAAATTCTCCCAAATCACCACCTATAGTTGAGCCTAAGTAGATAAAAGAAAGGAATATATACTTGTGAAGATGATTGTATTTATGGAGGCTATTGAGTTTTAAAGGAGGTCAACTAGGTTCCTAGGATGGTGTAGAAACCAATATCTTGTTCATGGACCTGTAGGACTCTAATTGCAGTCAAATGTCTCTAACCTTCACCTACAAGATGGTAGACTAGTTGCCTTAAAAAATAAATATAGGATTCCACATACACATTAAGGTGGAATATCAAAATAAATGTTAGGGTATAAAGGTCATGTTATTTAAATACAAAATAATATGAAAGAATGACTAAATAGGTTGAGCAACATGATCATCTAATTTTGCATACATAGTTGGCTTGATGCATTCAAGCCTACCTAATCAAGATGGGTTACCTAATCAATATAAATTATGAAGATAAAAAACTATGTTAAAAGGAAACCATATTTGTTTTATTTCATATATACATCCTTCAAGTTCTTTGAAGGTAGAGTTAGGTTTAAGAGATTTGCCTAGGCTTGACTAAACATTCATAACACATAGGCTTGTGTGTATGTATATAGAGTGTGTTTGATGGTAAGGTATGAGAGATACCATATTTCAAGGAGGTGTTAATGAAACATAACTCATATTATATGGGAGGTTACAACTCTTTTAATAGTGATAAATTAAGGAATAAATACCAATCAATTTTTTGACATCAACTAGTCTGAATAGTATGTATGGGCCAGATAAGGTCATAGAAAACCTAAAGAAGAAACATAATAGAGGTGGGGTATGAAAAATTTTAAGACTATAAAATGTTTGGGTTTTAATGGATAAGGATTATAAAAATTATTTAATCCACCATAGGTACTTAGAGCTAAACTTGTTCCTTGAAGATCAGTTTAGACCTATAAGGCCTAAAACCCTACTTAAGCCCTCAGAGCCCCAACTCCATTATTATGAAATATAAAGTTCCTAAAGAATATATAAGGCCATAAAATAATTAACTATGGTGTTATAGGTCTTGAGAGAGGCTTTTCAAGTAGGAGAGGATATGAGAATTGACATTTTGGCCTAATATCCCTATTTGATCTCCATCACCCGAATCTACCAATTTGAACTACTAGTTTAAGTGATCATATATTATATGAAAAGATGCATGGGGCCTAGTTATATTAGGTGAAGTTGAGTAACCCTATTAAATTTCCATCCATGGAGGAGAGAGTTGGATTTAGAGGTGTATCTCGATGAATAATCCTTAAGAGTTTAAGCATGCTTAGAATGCCTAGTGAAAGCTTGGGGGATACAAAACTTTGCTCAAAACTCACCATAAAGATGCATGGGAATAATATATATTGCGTATGTTTTAATGGGTATATATACTCAGCATTCATGGCCTTAAGTTTATAATCTAAGGCCCATGATTTATGAACCATCGTTAATATGGTAAGCCACTCTAAACCCTCATAAACCCTCATGGAGGACCCAATGGACAATAAACTCTTAAAAATAAATAAAATGACCTTAAGACACCATGAAATCATCATCACGACATATGAAATTCATATGTTATCTATGTGAACCATAAATTTTGCACATGTGAGGTAAAATGTGGAGGGAAATGGCTTATAAGGCCTAATTTTAAGATTGTTTACATGTTTAGAGAGCATAATTGAGCTCTTGAGTGAAATATAAGGATTTTTGGGCCTATGAATAGGTGGGAAAGTATTCAAAAAATCACCTTTTAACCCTTACAATAATTTTGATAATCCTACTAAGCATAATTGCACTCAACCAAGGAGATAACCTTCATTTACAATAAGAAGGGAGTGTTATAATCTTATTCTCATAGTGATGAAACTCTCAATGGAAAAAAAACTATTGTATTAACTTTTCTAGGCCACTACCAAGCTCATAAGATGACTAAGTCTTAGATCCCTTGCCCACTAGGAGGACAAACACATTGAATGGGATACAAATGGATTCAAGGGAGGCAACTAGGAGAATAATGGACATGTTCAATAAAATAATTACCTCTCATAATGGGTGCATGAACTCTCACTACATGTCAAAGAGTGATGGAGTAGTTTCAAGGTGCATGAAATCTTCTTGGGTTTAACTATGACAAAAAATAGATCGTACATCACACTTATATGCCCAAGGGCTAATTAAAGGCCATTTTGTAGCTAAGGCAATGCATGAGAGAAGTCATGTAGATGTTAATACCACCTCACTCATGTTTATAACTTATTTTTGAATGAATTATTGTCATCATGACTTATTATGCACACTTATATGCCACATTCTCATTATATTTGCTTCTCACATTCTATAAATTTGGCTTCAAGAGCCATTATATTCATCTCTGTACTAGGTATGTGAAAGTGTTACCCATTTGTATATGCAACCTTGATATAATAGAAGACTAGCTCAACCTATTTTATGTTGGTATTCTAGTGTGTTAATACTGATTAGATTTTTAGAATTTGTTGATTCTTATCCCTTATTAGGTCATTGCCTTCACCTATTTACTAGTGAAGTGTTTTATGTAGGTTACATACTATGTGAAGGTGTTAGTGATTTTAATCATAGTGAAAATTGACTGATAGTGCCTTCAATTAGGCCTCTCATTCATCATCCTCAATTCATGGTCATCTAACATAACCTATATGTGAAACATTGATGTTTATGAGTCTTTTGGAGAGAGTGTGTGTTAGTAATCAATCTTGTTCTATCCATAAGTGTTGTTAAGGATCAAGTAGAGGAGATATAATATATTGGTGCATTACCTCCCATAGTTTAGGTTTGTTTCATGCATCCTTCTATCCCTTTTAATTGACAATAAATTAGGTTTAGGAGTTGAGTCTAGATGATGCATCAGGGGAGTTATCCCTAGAATTAGAGGTTCATCTCACTCAATAGGCTACCCACACCTAGAGGTGATCCCATTTTATCATTTGGATGAGGTACATCTGAAACACCTTTGCCTCAAGGGTGAAATACAAATAAATAATAGTTTATGGGATACTTAGTGGGACCATAATTTAAGCAAGTTGGAATAAATACTCTTAGCATTTGATGATCTTAAGGAGCTTCAAATACTCTAATAGAAGATAACCATCCAAGTTTCATGCTAAAAGTAGTCACCAAGTCTTCATCAAAAGGTAAGGAAGCTAAGTTTTTTGAATTATCCTTGGATTTTTATAGGATGAAGATGTACCCTAGGTCTAATACCTATCATATACCCCCTACTTATCCTAATCATGCTTAACAAAATACTACTGTAACTTCTACACCCCTAATGACTAGGCCTAAAAGCCAAGACTTTATTCCCTTAAATGGTGGAATACCTTTGAACATGAATCAATTTGATGATATCAATGTTTTTTCACTTAATATCCTTCCATACTTCATAAGAGAAAACTCTACCACTCCTATTGAACACATTGCAGACATATCTAACCTTTGTTTAGTACATAATGTGAATCAAAAAAATGTAGAAATGATGTTGGTAACTACTTCATTGAGAGGTAACGCACTTCAATGGTATATAGGTATAACACCTACATCTATCAACACATGGGATTAGTTTGGGGAGCACCTATGCAATCATTTTGAATATAAAAGTGATCACTTATCCCTAGTAAAATAATTGACCACAATCAAAAGGTATTTTCAAGAGTTAATGGTGGACTTTAACTATAATTTTGAGAAAACTTGGGATATAATCTCAATAGTAGTTAAAACCACCACTAATTATGCCTTATTATACTATTTGAGATCCCTTAATTCTGATGTAGCAGTCATGATACAATCCATGGGTGGCAACACACTACTTGATGCCTATAAAGTGGTAATAAGGGAAAAAAAATCATCTCATAAAGTAGGAAACCTTACACCAAGGCCCCTTGTGCCATTATTTATAGAGGTATAACCTAATGTGCCTACCACTACCCTCATAACTACACCAAATAATAATGATCAAGCATATACTAATCAGGTAGATAGATTGGTTAAACTTAAAGGGATACTTAAGGCACAAAGCAACAAGATATTGGCCTTGCAAAGGCACCATATTTCATGACATAGACCATACCAAGATCCTTATCAATGTTATCAGCTCAACATATCTCCATATCAAGCTAATTCAAAATTTCAAGGGTAGGCCCTACAAGAGTTTCAATCTTAATTCTACTAGCACTTTTAGAGCATTAGTTCTTACTCAAAATAACTATGATCAAGAAGGATAATGGTCTACACAATGGGAGAAATATCATGAGTAATTAATCAACTTAAGTGAAGGTCCTTATCAAACTTCTCTTATGCAATAGAATCAATCTCCTCCCATGCAAAACAACCAAGCTTCTCTTACACAACACCAAGAAGTCCCTCATGTGCAACATGGAGAGATCCCTTCCATGATTAAATCTAAAATTTCAATTCAAAAAGGAATGAGAATAGATCAATAATTATCAAAATCCACCTTTTTCAAATTTCAATAAGGAAAAAACTCTTTTGTACAATTTATATTCAATCATCTCAAAGGTGCAACCAAGATGGATTGTCCTGTTGTAGCCAATACAAGGGCTAAAAGGAGGGCAGTAAGTGGTGACTGAGAGGTTGCAAGAGTAACTCCTTCATCTTATCAACCACAATAGGATACTAATGATAAATATTAAAACATTAAAACCCCACCAATCCAAAAATTTTATAATGAGAAGGGGCAAAGTAACAAGGGTCCATTCTTGTCTAAATTCACTCAAGTTTCAAGTAGTATTGTTGCTCCTAAGTTATAAGGAAATAATGCTAGCCATCACATCAACATTATAGAATACATGAAGAAGGATCATGTCACCATATTAATATGGGATAAATTTCCTATTATAGGGAAAAAATACCTCCTCCAATAAGAGTTCTCCAAACTTCACATCTTGAACAAGCAGGCATAAAAGGTAATTACAGTCCTAACCAAAACTATACAGTCTAATGAGCCCTAATCAACTAGGATAAACAAACCCCATCCTTTATATATTTATATCATAATAATATACTCTTTAGTACATAATTTTATGATAGAGAGTGTTGATAGTACATCTATCATGCCAAAGTTAATAGTAGACAAGTTGGGGTTAAATTATGAGCCTAACTCTAAAGGAATCTTGCAACTAAATTTGTCTCCTACTAAGACTATTGGTGTGGTTAAAGACCTTAAACTTATCATATATACTTATCAAAATTTCACCATATCCTAAGATGTTGTAGTAGTTGATCTCCCCCCTTATTTTGCCTTATGTTTGTCCAAGGATTTCACTACTAAGAGATGAGGCTACCTATCTTATGATTAGTCTTATATGGTCTTTAGAACTAGGTATGGGACTAAAGTCACCATTAGGTTTAATCCTATCTATATATTTCATTTATATCCTTACATGCCTAATATATCCAATGTCAACTGTACTATTATTAAAGAAGATGAACATCTTAATGATCAAGAGCCAATTGAGACACTTGAGGATAAATCATATCTACTACTTGATGAGTGGGGTACAACTATCCATGGTTATAACCCATGTAGGATAATTGAATAATGAGGATTGGGGATATAATATATGCATGAATAAGAGGTAGTAATACCATATCTTACTAATTTGTGTCAAGACAATGATGGAGTATGGAGATTGTTTTTTGATGGCTCTAGGTGTAATAATGGAAGTGGTGCAGGTGGAATGTTTGTCTCTCCATCTAAGGAAAGGTATTTTTATGCTATGAGGTTACAATTAAGTTTCACATGTAACATAATATAATATAAGGCCCTCATTCATGGGTTGCAATGGTTAAGGAGATGTATCAAACTACTATCAGCCATGTGAGACAGTGAATTGGTAGTACATTAGCTGAGAAGGCAAAACTATATCAAAAATCCATTATTAAAGGCATATAAACATAGATTTTAGGACATATTAGAATAATTTGAGGCCTTTGACATATATTCAATCCCAAGAGAGGCCAATCAACATGTAGACATGATGGCAACAATAAGGGCAAAATATGGCATCCTAAATGAGGTCAAGAACATGAAGAACTAGCCATAAATCAAGGTAGTTTTCAAACCCTCAGTGCCTAATAATGATGTTAGATGGAAATTATTTGATAGTGATAAGAAAATATCATATTTCCTATAATAAGAAGCACAATTCTACTCAAAAAACCAATGTAGACTTCAACAACAAAATGGTGAACAAATTGTTCAATTGAGGACAAACAAACTTCCCAAGGGATTAGTGACCCTTGAAAACATCTTCAATTAAGATAATAATTTGAGGAGAAATAAAGTTAACATGTCAACCAAGGAATAATACTATGAGAAATTCACTATATTTAAGTATAGGCTACATAAATTAGGTAAAGTGAACACTAGAGAAGAAAGTACAACCTTCATAGATTTGTGTAAATAGTTTATAGACATCTTTGTTTGGAAATATAGTGATTTGAATGGGTTTGACCCAAGTTTAAATCAACATACTATAGAATTAGAGACATGTGCTAAGCCTATGAGGCAAACATAAAGATTGATCAACCCCAAGATTAAACTCCTCATGAATAAAGAGCTGACTAAACTGATTGAGTCCAATATTATTTTCCCTATCAAACACTCTTCATGGGTGGATAACCTTATGCCTATAAGCAAGAATAATGCGAGATAAAGTTATGTGTAGAATTGAGGGATATTAATAAGGTGACATTGAGAGACCACTACCCATTGTCATCCATGAATTAGATTCTCCAAAAGGTTGCAAGTTCACAAAGTTTATACTTGCTTGATGGATACTCAGGATATAATCAAGTGTTTGTGAAGGAAGATGACCAACACAAAACTACATTCACAACTAAGTGGGGTACTTATGCTTACAAGAAGATGCCCTTTTGGTTATCCATTATAGGGGCCACATTACAAAGGTAAATGGATGTAGACTTCCAAAGAATCATCAATGAAATGGTTCTCATATACCTTGATGACATTACAATATTTTCAAATAATGACAAAGACCAATTAACACACCTAAGGTTGATATTTGATAGGTGCAGGTAGTATGGGGTCCCTTTGAATCCCCAAAAATGTATTTTTGTTGTCCATGAAGGTAGACTTTTAGGCTACATTATCTCTAAATAAGGCCTTTCCATAGAACCTAAGAGGATAAGTGTAATTATTTCTCTATCACTGCCCAAGGATAAGAAGGGACTGCAAAGCTTTCTAGGTAATATTAATTTCATTAGGATGTTTATCCCTAGGTTTTCAGAGTTGGTAAGACCTCTAAATTTTATTTTCAAGAAGATTAAGAAATTCGCATGGACTAGGGAAGGGAAGAAAAGTTTTAAAACCATTAAACATGCCATTAATCAATCAACCACTCTCCTTAATCCTAATTTATCAAGAGACTTATTTATGTATGTCTTCTCAACCAGTGACACCATTTCTACCATGATGATACAAAAAAATAGTAAGGTACTTGAACCCATAGATTTATTTAGTCAACCATTGGAGGGATATGAATATAGGTATACCCATGTAGGAAAACATGTACTTATAGTCATGAGGGTCCTTAAAAAATTTAGACACATGGTGTCCAACAATAAAATATATGCCATGGTGGCTCACTTTAGCATCATGAGCTTCCTTCTTAACTGAGATTTGAGTGAAATAAGAGTAGGTTGGATGACTAGATACATGGAGTATGACATAAAATTTAAGGTCACCAAGTTGTTAATGGGTAGAGGGTTATTTGAGAACTTGGAAACATATATTAAGAAAGACAATAAGTGGTTTTTGTAATTCATAATGATCACCTAGAAGCTGGACCTACACCTTATTTCATCTAGATTCAAGACATGGTAATATTCATTCAAATAGGATAATGCCTTATAGGCATAGATATGAAAAGAATAAGCTATTATATTTTTCAATCAATTCCTAATGTCTTGGTATATAGAGTTCTATTTAAGAAAGATCTTGATGGCATGCTCTTGAGATGTATGGAGGCTAAATAGGTTCAAAAGCTTCTATATCAATTTCATGATGGCCATGAAAGATGATTTTGGAAGCATAATGACTAAGAGAGGGGGGTGAATCAGTATTTAAATAATTTTAAAACTTTACTTTATCATTCATGAACTATCAAAGCAATATAATGAACTAGCAACACATCAAGAACCACTTATATGAGCATGAGATAAGAGCATAACAGATAGATCATTTATTTGAGTGGGAAACCCTAAAGGGGAATAAAAACCACTGATATCTATAAATATAATATAATCTTATAAGACAAACACCAAATTTAGTGAATCACTAACTCCACATGGAGCACTAACCCCAACTAGCTAATTAGCAAATCGGCTAGGCTTTAGCAAACACCAACTTGTAAGGACACACCAATCTCCTAGATGATTTAGCACCAACTCAGCCACCTGATTGCTTTGATCACCTTTAGGACAAATTTTTTCTCAACCAAATAATGATGACCACCTCTTCATCACTTCACACTCTTATATCTCTCTCAAATTGCCTTTTAGGCTCCTTCACTCAACTAGGTCTCTTCAAGAGAGATTAGGTCATTTGACCTTGATAGTTATCTATAGTACCCCTATTATATCTTCATGATAGTTTTTATTCACCATTATGATGGTCTAAAATAACTCTTTTATCTTTACAAAGTTTTATATCTTTTATTTCAACTCACTTATTCTATAACAAGTCAATTAGGCCTATTAGGCCTTGTTCTTAAACTAGGCTCTTGCTCATATACATCTTAGTCGCCCACACACACTTGAACACTAATATTTTCCACATAATAAGACTTAATACATGCCACAAAAATGAATCAAACATTACATTATATTGGCCATAGTTCAAATGGACCAAATCCTTATTTAGGCCTTAAGGATATCTAATTCAATTAGGCCTTCATTAATACACATTACCCTTTGATCTTCTTATAACACATTAAAATACCACACATAGTAGGAAAACTTCACATTCTAGTCAAATATATCCATACTAACCTCATCTTAGGTCCATGACACATTTTATCTCTAACTGTAGACAACTAAAATTGGTCACCAATGGCTTTATAACTAAATTTAGAGCAAATCTAACCAACCTCTAAAAATCTAGCCTAAGAATCTCTAAATGTCTCAAATTTGGATTCATAACATGTTCAATTAGCATAAAAATCAATTAAATTGAACAAATGACCAAATCAATTAAATCAAATATTGTCAAAATCTAAAATTCCTAAAAGAGATTAATTAACATTCAAATCCCAATCAAATCTTAATTGAATGAATTCATGAGCAATTAAAGAAATTATAAAAAAGGGAAATTCAAAAATCAATAAAAACCTAGGTTTTCATTAATAGCTTTTGTGAGTTGTCATTTTTGGAAAATATCCCTCCCATGCTTATTCCATGCTAATCACGACCATTTGACACCTTTTAACCCTTCTGGGGTTAACTAAGTTAACCAAGGTTAGGATTTAACCCATTCCAAGTCATTTCAAAGCCTATAAAAGCAATCTTATATCTCTTCAATTGGGAGATTGGAACATAATAGAGTTATAATGTAGGATTTTATTCATCAACCAAATTCATAGTATTATAATGCCAAAATTGAGCCAAGCCAAGCAATTTTTAAACAACATCAAGCTAAATCCAAGACAAGCATGGTGATAAGAGGAGATGGAGATAGACAAAACCCATTTATGAAGACCTTTTGAGCACAATCCTAGCAAGACAATGAAGAGATCTCTTGGAGAAATCAAGGAAGGTAAGGAAAGTTGTCATTTCTTTACATTTTAGTTGTGTTTTCAATTGGTTTGTTCACTAAACTGCCCCATGATCTAGGCCTAGAGATGTTAGCTTGATATTGTGTTGATTCCATTATTTTTGGAACTAACACCATACTAACCTCCTCTCTTTATTCAAATTCCTTGATCACACCAAACACCACTTGAAGCATGTTATTAACACTATTTACAATTAGGCATGTGAACCTAAAAAAAGTCTATCTTGAACTAATGAATATTGAGTATAAATTAGATGATCAATCATGGAAATAAAATATATATACAAAAGTTATATGACCTTAGGGACATCACCATATGATTTAGACTTCATAACTCAGGGGAAAAGGACTCAAACCATTCTTTGTAAATAGTCCACTTAGAACTACCAAAATACCTTCAAGCACACTCATGGTGATAATGAATTTTAACACATGTATAGACAACTTAAATTAATTAAAATGCATTAAAATGATCCTATGAGATCATTATACCATTATTAGATATAAATATAATATATTCAAATGGAAATATTGGTCTTTTATACCAATCTCTGTACACAAACCTTACTAAACTAGACAACTCAACTTTTAAGTAAATTTTTTATATATACAATGATTTCCAAAAATTATATCAAATATTAACATGTATTAAATGTATTTAAAAAAGTCTCCATGTACTTATATTCATCCCTATTCAATGATAACACATACCTAATCATCTTCTCACTTCTGCCTAGGTTTCTCACTGTTTGCACCATATAAGTTATCTTGGATGATCAATTTAGCACACCTAAGGGATAAAACCTATCCATAAACCACCATGGAAATAAAATAAAAGTCTCAACCTTATCCATATAATTATTTTCATAATTTTACTTCATCAATTTTGATTGCTACAACAAATCTCTAAGAAACTAGCATTTTCATGTAGGGTCTACTCACACACATGAAAAATCAATCACAACTAGAGGTGTATGTGAAAGATAAATACAAGATACAATAGTTTTTCTAGTCATTTAATAACATTATGGGGTGTTTTGAGAAAAATATTCAACATCAGGTCCTTATTAGGGTTCTAAGAGGGTTTAAACACACTTCCACTGTTAACGATTATTCATAAAGCATAGTCCCTCAATCTAAAAACTAATGCTTGAATATTTGATCTAGGAACCTTCCCCATGTAAAAATAATGTATTAGGTTCCCATTTAGAGTTTTTATGAGATAAAAAACACAAACATATCCTTCTTAGGTTGAGAACACTTCATTTTATGCACTTAAGAGACCTCAAAACCATTTTTTATGCCTCTTCTTACAAACCATGACTCAAACTTTGTGAACATGATTGAAAAAATATATCATACCTATAAAAACACTGAATTTTCCATACTTTCCTTGGAAATATAACCTCATACCTCATTAGGTCATACTCTCTTTCTTTTCTTGCTTAGACCTTGATATGTAAACCATATTAGGCCTTAAAACTGACCTTCATGCCTCTTTCCATGTGCTCTCCACCTCACTCACATACTTAAGAAACCTTTCTCATGATTATACACAGCCATACATCATTAACATGCCTTGACAATAGATCATGATGCCTCAATAGGCCAGGTAAGGACTAGGAGTGTTCTAAGTGCAAACTTGATCCGAAGGTACTACCACTGTAGGCTCACCTTGAGACTCACATGAGTTATCTAATGACTCATATACATGATAAATAAACCTCATTAAACATTTCATGCCTATTTTCATTCATCTCACTAATTAATCATGACCCTTAATGCACAAGACTAGGTATCCTATGCACATACCTTCTCAAGTCACTTACTATGTTCAAGCACTTGAAAAATTTGACAATAATGACCTTCCATGTTGACCTTCACATCACTAATGAAGTCATAAGAACATATACAAATCATTTATTACACTCTCAAAATAATTAAAACACTAATCTATATCCGCTCTCATAGATACATTATTAAATAATCTCATGAAGACCTTTCTCAAGAACCTTTGACATCAATGACAACATTAATGCCAAACCTCAACAATAGGGACAATGCTCAAAAATATCCCCTTTTGTATTTGATGTCAGAATACACTAAAAATTGATCATTATTATCTACCCATATTGTTATTTATTCCCCTTTGACATAAATGATAGAGTGATGTTTGTAACTCATTGGACCACACTCCTTGCAATCAAAATACTCAACACACATAACTATGAGTTTATGAGACAAAAAAAACATGCTCTCCCTATCTCCATGCATACCTTCGTAGAACAAATCAACTATTATTTTTATCTCCCCCTAGATACTTGTCTTACTCAATGATTTTTAGGGGTAGGAATTACACCCATTTCCTGTCTTAGGTGTTCAAATGTTACCTTTGCAAGTGGTTTGGTCAAAATGTCTATAATTTGATTGTGTGTAGAAATATATTCAAGTCTAAAACTTTGTTCACTTACCTATTCTCTTAGAAAATGATACCTAATGAGAATGTGATTTGCCCTTGAGAACATAAACATAGTTCTTTGAGATGCTTATAACACTTGTATTATCACAATAGATATGACTAAGACCATCATACTCCACCTTGTAGTCTTTGAGGGTCTATCTCATCCATAGGACCTAAGTGAAACATGAAGCTAATATAATGTACTCAACCTCACAAGTGGATAATGATACTAATGGTTTCTTCTTTCTTATCCATGAAATCAGGCACTTGCTTAAGAAGAAAGCTCCTCCATTGGTACTCTTCCTATCATCTAGACTTCTTACCCAATTTACATCTATATAGTCTATCAAATTGAACTCCATGATTCTTAGATACCACAACCCATACTCCATAGTCCCCTTTAGATACCTAAATATACTTTTGACTTCTTTTATATGACTTTCCATTGGATCTTATTAAAACCTTCCCACAAGACCTAATGCTTGCATAATGTCAGGTCTAGAGGCAATGGTGTATAACAAACTTCTAATCATTGACCTATATGCCATCTGATTGACCTTTGAATAATATTCCTTGCTCAACTTACACCCTATGATCATTGGTGTTCTAAATGCCTTGTAATCTTCCATCTCAAACTTCTTCAACGTCTCTCTTATGTATTTGGCTTGTTAGAAGAATATACCTTTTTTAGATTGAGTGATTTGCAAACCAAGAAATAATGATAGTTGTCCTAGAATGGACATATCAAACTCTTTATTCATCACCTCTATGAATTATTTGGTCATGCTCTCATTATTTACATTAAATATGATGTCATACACATAAAAAAATAATATCAACTGATGGTCATCTTCTATCTTGATGTATATATTACTATCTGTAACTCTTCTTTTGAATCCTTGATCCAACAAATACCTATCTAACCTAGCAAAGTAAGATCTAGGAGATTGCTTTAGACAATAAAGAGCCTTTTTCAATCTACAAACATAGTCCTTATCTTTTTATAGTGAAAACCTCTTTAGTTTATCAATTTACACTTCTTTCAAATTCCCATTTAAAATGGTAGATTTGACATCCATCTAGTATACCTTGAACCCTTTTAATCCTAGATATTCTAGACACAATATAATGAACTCCAATCTTGATACTGATACAAAGGTCTCCTCAAAGTCTACCTCTTCAACTTGTGCATATCCCTTGCATACCAATCTATCCTTGTTCCAAGTGACTTCTCCATATTCATTCAACTTGTTTCTAAACACCCATTTTGTGCCAATGACATTCTTGTCTTTAGGCCTAGGAACTAGTTCCCAAGTCTCATTCTTCTCTATTTGGTCTAAATATTCATTCATAGTATCTATCCAAAATTTATCTTTACTTACTTCTATAATATTTTTAGGTTCAATCTTGGATAATAGAGAAACATTTTCTTGATTTAGATTACTTACTAGTCTTATCCTTGTTTGCATACCTGCATTCTTGATGCTAATGATTTAAGATTTAGGGTGATCTATATGAATTCGTCTTAAGGGTTATTTTGAGTCATGTATATCTTCACCTTCTTCTTCTTCCTCATTAACCTTTATAGTTTCCTCTTCATTCTTTAAGTCCAGATTCTCTAAAGTGTATTTTGATTGTGAGTGTGATTTCTTTATCTCATCAATCTTCACATTGGTGCTTTCCACTATATTTTTTAGCCTCCTATTATAAAATCTATAAGCCAAGCTCATTGATGAGTATCCTAAAAATACACCTTCATCATATATGGAATCAAATTTTCCTAAGTCTTCATCATCTATTTTGATGAAACATTTTCTCCCAAACACTCTAAAGTGTTCCACATTGGTAGGTCTACCCTTCCATATTTTATAAGGAGTCTTATTACATTTAGTCCTTATCTATCCTCTATTAAAAATGTAGAATACAATTATTAATACCTCTCTCCAATATCCATAAGATAATATAGACTCATTTAGCATAGTTATATCCATTTCTTGAACTATCCTATTCTTCCTTTCCATTACCCCATTTTACTGAGGTGTCCTAGCTACTAAAACTTGTATCCTTATTCCATGAACCTCACATAATTCATCAAACTAATTGGACCAAAACTCTCATCCTCTATCAGATCTTAGGCACTTTATCTCCCCATTCTTCTCATTCTCAACAGGAGACTTGAATGCCTTGAACTTGTCAAGAGCTTATGACTTTTATTTCAGTAATACAACCCAAGACATTCTTGTGTAGTCATCTATGAGTAACATAAATCACCTATCTCTTTGAATGCTTTAAATTATTATAGGCCCATAGATATCAGTGTGTATTAACTCCAAGGGTATTTTAGTAGAGTAATCCTTAGATTTGAACATTATTCTAGTTTGTTTACCATGTTGATATGCCTTGAAAAGTATGTTTGTAGGTTTGGTGATCTTAGGCATTTTCTCATAGAATTTATTGTTATTATCTTGACCAGATTATCAAATTTTAGGTGACCTAACTTTCTGTGCCATAGCCAACTTTCATCCATCTTGATCATAAGGTGACTTTCCTTTTTGATCACATTCAAGACATATAGATTATACTCAATCCTCTTAACATTAGCAATTGGCCTTCCTAATTTAGCTCTCCTTATCTCACACCCTTTTTCATGAAAGGTTAGTGTGTGTCCTTGATTACACATTTGATTTATACTCAATAGGTTATGTTTCAAACCTTTTACATACAACACATTTTGTGTCTTGGTTTTTCCATTGTCCAAACTTAAGACACCCTTGCCAACTATATTTGTAGTTGTGTTATTTCCAAACCTCACTATTACTATAGCATTCTTCTTCAATGAGATGAGCTTATTTCTATCTTATGTCATGTGGCTTGAAAAAACCACTATCTATATACCATTCCATTCCTTCATTTTGAATGTGAAATGTCATTATAAGCTAGCATAAAATCCTCTTTGTTATTTTATTCCTCCTTGACAAATGGTCCATCTTGACTCTTGAGCTCAATATGATTAGTACTCATTTGCTTTGGCTTCCATAAAAAAGTTAAATTCTTCTCATGAATTCTAGGAGCTTCATATGTCTTGTTGAGTCTTCAGTTCCTTCTAAGTATATTAGATCATAATCTTGCAATGTGTCCTACATTATGACAGATGTAGCAAAAATATTTATGTACTTACCTCTTGATTGATTACTCCTTTTTCCCATGGTCACATGATGAGTTATCCTTTATTACATTGGGCTATTTGATTGGTCTTTTCATGTTTGTACTCTTGACTTGTTTTGACATCTCATGCTCTATCTCAACCTTGCTTATCTTGTCTATGATTTGATCATTATAAACCTTAAATGAATCTAAATCTATGTTTAATTGGTCATACTCAACTTATTTTAACCTAAACCTTATGTTGACACCTTTTAATTAAATCATGAGATCCTTGATAATCTTCTTCTGATGCTTCAAATCATCAAGGGCACTTATGAACTTAGCTTCAAGGTCTACTTTAGCTTCTACTTCTTCACTATCATATTAAACTTATTCATCATACATCTTACCTTCTTCCTTTTGATCACTGAACATCTTGTGCTTCTTAAGATCACCTTCAAGTTGTTAAACTTGATTAAAAAGACCAATATCTAATACCAATTTTTGGAAGCACATTGATTGAGAGGGGGGTGAATCAGTATTCAAAAACTTTTACAACTTTACTTTATCATTCATCAACTATCAAAACAATATAGTGAACTAGCAACACATCAAGAACCATTTATATGATCATGAGACAAGAACATAACACATAAAACACTTATTTGAGTGAGAAACCCTCAAGGGGAAGAAAAATCAATGATATATAAAAATAGAATATAGTACTATAAGACAAACACCAAATTTTTTGAAGCACCAACTCCACATAGAGCACCAATGCTAACTAGCTAAACACCAATTCAGCTAGGCTTTAGTAATTACCAACTTGCAATGAGTCACCAAACCCCTAGATGAATCAGCATAAACATAGCCACTTGATTTCTTTGATCACCTTCATAACACCTTTTTTCTCAACCAATTAATAATGACCACCTCTTTATCTCTTCACACTCTTATCTCTCTCAAACTACCTTCTAGGCTCTTTCACTCAGCTAAGTCTCTTCAAGATAGATTAGGTCATTTGACCTTGATGGTAATATATATTACCCTTGCTATATAGTCATGATATTTTATCTTCACCCTTTTTATGGCCTAAAATACCTCCTTTATCTCTAAAAAGTGATATATCTTCCATTTCAACTCACTCATTCTCTAAGAAGTCAATTAGGCCTTGTTCTTATACTAAGATCTTGCTCATACACCTCTTGGTTATCAATACACACTTTCAAAATAATATTTTAAATTAAGTAGGCTTTACAACATGCCACACATATTAAATTATGTTGGACATAGTTCAAATAGACCAAATATTTCTTTAGGATTTAAGGAGACCTAATTCAATTATGCCTGCATTAGTACACATTACCCTTTGATCTTTTTGGAACACTTTAAAACACCACAAACAATATAAAAAATTCATATTACACTAAAATATAACCCTATTAATCTCATATTAGGTCCATGACATATTTTATCTCCAACTACCACTTGAAACACACCATTAACACTATTCATAATTAGGCCTATGAACCTACAAAAAGACTATCTTAAACTACTAAAGATTAAAAATAAATTAGCTGATGAATCATATAAATAAAAAATATATACATAATATATATGAAATTATTGTAATCACCATATGATTTAGACTACACAACTGAAGGGAAAATGAATCAACCCCTTCTTTACAAATAGTCTACTCAAAGCTGCCAAAATACCTTCAAGCATAGTTATGGTGATAATGACTTTCAACACATGTATATAAAGCTTAAATGAATTATAATTAATTAAAGTGATCCTTTGATATAATTATACCATTATTATATAGAAATATAATATATTCAAATGTCAATATTGGTCTTGCAGACCAATCTCATTATCTCATTATACACAAACCTCACCAAGCTAGATAGGTCAAATTGTGAGCAACTTTTTGCTATATAAAATGATCTCCAAAAATTATATCCAACATGAAAATGTATTATACATTTAAAAAAAAGTATCCATGCACTTGGATTCATCCCTATTCCATGATAACACATCCCTAATCATCTTCTCACTTCTGCCTGGGTTTCTCACTATTTGCACCATTAGGCGTGTTAGTGACATGTTGTCTTGAATGACCAGTTTAACACACTTGTTGGATATAAACTATCCATAAACCATTTTGTAAATAAAATACAATTTTATCCTTATCCATATAATTATTTTCATACTTTGACTTGCTCAACTCTGACTGCTATTGTCAATCTCTAAGAAATTAACACTTTACTATAGGGTCTACTCACATACCTGACAACTCAATCACACATGGAGGCTCCTTGGATATATTAATACTAGATAAAATAGTTTTTTTAGTCATTTTATACCATTATATGATGTTTTGAGCAATGTCAGGTCCTTATTAGGGTTATAAGAGGGTTTAAACACACTTCCACTATTAATGATTATTCATAAATCATAATCCCTCAATCCAAAAACTAATTAATATAGATTTGAGATATTAAACTTCCCAATATACCATGAATATATTATGATCCCATGCATAGGTTTTAGTAGCTAATAAACACAATAAAATCCTTCTTGGGATGAGAACCCTTAATTTTGTGTACTCGAGAGACTTCAAAACCACATTTTATGCCTTTTATTTCAAAAAATGACCTAAAAATTTGTTAACATGCTTGAAAAAATATAAAATACCTATTAAAATAAAAATATACATACTCTACTTGGAAAAAAAAACCTCATTCCTCATTAGGCCATACTCTCTCTCTTTGCTTGCTTAGACATTAACCTGTAAACCACATTAGGCCTTGAAATTGAACTTCATTCCTATTTCCATGTGATCTCCACATTAATAAAATAATTAAAAAAACTTTCAAATTATTATACATAGTATTACATACTTTACATTCCTTGATAATAGATCACGATGCCTCATTAGGCTAGGCAGGGACTAAGAGTGGTATAAGTGCAAACTTGATCTGAAGGTCATAACACTATAGGCTCACCCTGAGACTCAAATGAGTGATATAATGCCTCATATACATGATAAATAAACATCATAAAACCTTTCATTCCTATTTTCATTCATCTCACCAATCCATCATGACCCTTCATGCACAAGACTAGGCATCCTATGCATATACCTTCTAAAGTCATTTACTATGTTCAAGCACTTGAAAAATTTGAAAACAAGGACATTACATGATGACCTTCACATCAATAATGTAGTCATAATAACATATAAAAATAATTTATTAAACTCTTATATTCACTACAACACTGATCTATATCCTATCTCATAGATAAATTCTTCAATGACCTCATGAAGATCATTCTCAAGAACCTTTGACATAAATGACAACATCAATGCCAAACCTCAATAATATGAAAAATGCTCAATAGAGGACACTTTGAAGATAGGAATAAAATAACAAGGATAATTAGAGCATGCTAATTTTTTCTAAGCTTGTTTCAGGACTCCCATGCTTGGGTTAGGAGATGCCATAAGTGTGCCATCTTCACTAGGAAATAAAGACTAGTTGTCTTGCCTCTCAAACCCATCCAAGTGGAGAAAAATTTCTACAGTGGGGCTTAGATTTTTTAGGCATTATATACCCTCCATCTAGTACATGATTAAATTGGGTCTTGACTACTATAGACTACTTCACTATGTGGTCAAAAGCAGTATCCCTTTAGGAGTTAAATGAAAACATAGTCTTGGAGTTCTATGATAGTCTAGTGACCAAATTATAGGTCCCCACCACCATCATATCAAAAAATGAACTAGATTTAAGTGGTGAAATGGTAAGTGAATGGGAGCCTAATTATGGAATTTACCTCAGGGCAATGGAATTGTAGAGGCCACTAATAAGAACCTAATCAAAATCATAAAGAGAACTATGGAAGATAAATAGAGGGAGTTGCATACTAAACTAAGGATAGCCTTATGGGTAGATAAGATCACCCCCAAGAGAGATATTATTCATTATCCATACCTTCTTATATATGGAAAATTGGAAAGGTTACCCATATCACTTGAGCTACCAGTCTTAGAACTCACACATCATCTTGAGATAATGGAGAATGATTTTATGGAAGTCACGATGGATGGGTTGAGAGGGTTATACGAGATAAGATATGATGTTATGTATGCCATTTGGTACTATAGATATAAATTTAAGAGGCCATTTGACATGAGCTCTTCTTTAAGGAACTTACAAGAAGGTGATATTGTGTTTCAGTGGGATAAAAACTAAGCTAAACTAGGTAAGCACTCAAAGTTTGATAGCATATGGATTGGAGCTTATACTATCAACGACTTCAACAAACATAATGTAGAATGAATTCAAGTTGTCAAGGCTGAATTGTGATTAAATACCTCTCCATATTAATGAGGTGTTAATTAAATACTATTATTGAAAAGCATATTATCCTTATATATAGTAGTTTAGGTCTTCTTTATTCTAAGTGTAATGGCACAAGTGCTTTGTTAGTTGATTTTTTAGTTATCATATTGGTTTCTTAGGTGTTTAGGTGTTGGAATTCTTGTGTGTCTTTATTTTATGTGTGGTGAGTTTATTTAGTGCTTTAAAGATTGTAAGGTGTTAGGATTGATTGTCAGTCCAATCACAGGGGCCTCTCAACTGAGTCATGGTTGTTATGTATGATATTGTGGGTTCTCTTGACCAATAGGTAGGTCAACCCTTAGGAGTCACTAATGATGTTGATGTCTTTATTTCCTTGGGTTAAAAAGAATCAAGTCTTGATCAAAACACTTTAACTTGTCCTTGTCCATCTTCATGAGTCTTTGAAATGTCTTAATATCCCAATAAAGGGTTAGTTATCCTAAGGAAGTGAGGTGACATGTTCAAGTAGTGAGTCATGTCAAAAAGACTTAAAGTTTTCCCCATCTCACATTGCTTGAAGTTGTGTCAAGGCTTCATTTTGTGCTAATTGTGTATAAGAGTGTATAACAAGGCTTAAGATAGTCCTTATGATCTAAAACCATGCATGATAAGGTGGTGAGCACACTACAGTCCATATCCATTCATATGTCCATTTTAGCATGCCAAGAGCTTGCATAAATCAAGGAAAAATTTAGGAGATTGGGGATAATATTAAGAATGATTCTAACCCTTTAACATACTTTAAGTTTCTTTAGAAAATGTTAAGGTATTTTCTTCAATTGATGTTTCATTTTAAATTATGCATATTTTGCCTTATAGGGGTGTCTAAACTATGTGAATATTATTATTATGATCCTTGAGAAACCATTGAGTCATTATCAAGGGTTAGACATACCCTAAAGGGTTATATTTTCATCATAACATCATTTTAAGGTGATTTTATATGCAAAAGGAGGCCTTTTAAGAAGTCAAACACCTTTCATCCACCACAAAAGGCTTACACATGTGAAAAATGACCTTATAGATTCCATACATCTATAATATCTATTTTTAAAACATATTTTACTCTTAATTTACCTTATCTAGTCCTTCAGTGGTCTTTTAAAATCTCAAAACCTGAGAAAATGTAGATAACTAATGTTTTGTAGGTGTTTCCAAGACTTGTATGGATTTATATAAATAGTTCAAAGTTGGGGGAGGTAAAATTTTTTATATAGATCCTTTTAAAACACCTCAAAGAGGAATTCATGACTCAAATATGCAAATAAATTCATAGAATGTAGTGGAATCCCCATTGAGCTCTTCAAAAACTCACAAGGGCTAGATTGAGTTGGATGGTATGATCTGTACAATGTGATTTAGAGCCAAAGATTTTAGAAATAGGTAGAGTACCTAGTGGGATTTTAATTAGTGCATTGGTTTTTAGATCAAGGACCTAGGATTTATGAAGAATCAATAAAACCCCCAAGTGGCCTTACGCCCTTTCTAAACCCCATAAGCTTAGCTATAGGTAGATTTATCAAAAGTTTGAGCTTGTTGTGATAGTTTGAGCATGGATAAAGGTATATAAAGGAATGTTAAGTATATTAGACCCCTCTGACCATGTTCTCATTGCACTTTCAAGGTTATATCAACACATAGTCTCCCTTATAAGAAGTTTACAATCATGTGTGAGGTTCATGTGTTTTCATGAAGAAGTAAAACTCAAGTATGATTATTTCAAGTTTCCATTACTTCCTATAGGTTCCTCACATACTTCATATTATCACCATTTGGTTATAATAAACATCCTTCAAGATATTAAATGCTCATAACATGACCTAGTTACTCTCATAGAAACCCGTATCCAAGCTAAGAGCACTTGAATGGTGTTTTATTCAGGTTGTAGGGGTGGTTTGAGATTATGGAGGAGATATTTTTTCAAGAGAAACAAGTTTATTTATGGCCCTCAAGACCAACACACATAGACTATCTCCAAAAGAACCCATTGGCTTGTTAGCATGGTTTAAGGTTTCTTAGTGTTGTTTAAGGTTTTTTTGTGGACTCCTAGGTTTCAATTTCTCCCTCAAGATGCTTGATTAACCAAATCCAAATGAATTGCCTTGTTGAGTATCCAAGTAGGGAGGATTAAGGTATCAATAGGTAACCTTAAGTGGGGAGTAAAAATACACATCAGGTCCCTGAAAACATCTACCATAGAATGTCTTCAACAAGCCATTTTTACCACATAATGGGTTTTGGATTTTAGACTCAGAACATCAAAAGGATTGTATAATGCACCTAAAAGTTTAATTCCTCATACACAAGCCTATGCATGAAATTAAGACCAAAAGTCTATATAATTCCATGAAAATCTAATGAAAATATGAGAGAGGAAGTCCACTCAAGTTTGGACATTGTTAAGAAGCCAATGACATAGTTTATAATGTCAAGTTCAAGCCCAACTCTCAAGATGTTTTGCCAAATCACCACCTTTAGATAAGCCTAGACAAATGCAAGAAAGGGATATATAATTAGGAAGATGACTATCTTGAGGAAGGATATTTATTTTCAAAGGAGGATAACTAGGTTCCCAACATGGTGTATAAATTGTTCTCTTACTCATGGACTTATAAAAGGAATTCAATTTTAGTCAAATGTCTCGAACCCTCACCTACAAGATGGTAGTCTAGTTGCCTTCAAACTTGAATATAGGATTCCACATACACATTGAGGTGGGGTCTAAAATAAAGGACTAGGGTATAGATCTTTTGTTATTTAAAGATAAAGGAATATGAAAGAATGAATAAACAAGCTAATCAACTTGACCCTTTAATTATGCATACATAATTGGCTTAATATATTCAAGTTTACCCTATCAATATGGGATACCTAGTTGTCTAAACTATGAAGAAAAAAAACTATGTGAAAATGAACCCGTAGTGGTGTTATGTCATCTATACATCCTTCAATGTCTTTGAAGGTAGAGTCAGGATTAAGAGAGTTGCCTAGGCGTAACTAAACATTTATAACACATACACCTATGTGTATGGATATAGAGTGTGTTTGGTTTTAAGGTATGAGAGAGACTCAAGTTCAAGGATGTGTTGATTAACCATAAATCACATTCCATAGGAGGTTCTAACTCCCTTAATAGTGAGAAAATAATGAAACAAGACCACTTAGGTCTTTGAAATCAACTAGTCCGAGCATTGAGTATAGGCCAAGGAAAGTCATAAAAAACCTAAAGAAGAAGAAGAATAGAGGTGCGGTATGAACCATTGTAATATCATGAATTTTTTTTTGTTTTATTGGAGAAGGATTCTAAAAAGTCTTGAATCTACCATGGGTACCTACAACTAACCTTGTGCCTTGAAGCTCAGTTTAGGCCTATAAGGCCTAAAACCCTACTTAAACCTTCAGAGCCCCAAATTCATTATTGTGACATATAAAGTTATTCAATAAGATATAAGTCCACAACATGATGTACGATTGGTTTTTTAGGAATTTAAAGAGGTGTTTCAGGCAGGAGAGGATAGTGGAAGTGGCATTTTGACCTAATAACCCTCTTCAAGCTCCATCACCCAAATATGCCAATTTGAGATGCTAGTTTAATTTATCATATATTACATGATAATATACATGGGTCCTAGTTATATTAGGTAAATCTGAGTACCCATATTCACTTTAAATCTATGGAGGAGAGAGTTGGTTTCAGGGGGGTAGATCTATGAATAATCTTTAAGATTGTAAGCATGCCCAAAATGCCTATTGAAATCTTCAGGGATGGAAAATTTTGCTCATTAATCACCATTGAGGATTCATGGCACCATGATATATTAGGTAGATTTTAAGGATTATATATTATCAACATTAATGGCCTTATGTTTTTAGCCCAAGTCCTATGCTTTATGAACCATCATTAGGATGGTAGGCCACTCTAAACCCTCACAGAGGACTCAAGGGACAAGAAACTATTCCTAATGATTATAATGACCTTAATAAACCATGAGATCATCATGAATACATGAACAAGTTATATGTTCTCTTTGTGCAAAATAAATTTATTACATGCAAGGAAATATGTGTAGTAAAATGGCTTATAAGGCCTGGTTTTGAGACTATTTACATGTTTTCAAAGCATAATTGAGCTCCCGAATGAATTTTAAGGCTTTTTGGATGTATGAAGATGTATTATTATCTTCAAAAAATCACCTTTTAACCCTTCAACATTATATACAAGCCTAATAAACACACTTGAACTCAACTAAGGAGATAACCTTCATTTGCAGTAAGAAGGGAGTGTTACAGTCTTATTCTCATAGTGATGAGAATCTCAAAGGAAAAAACATCATTTTACTAGATTTTTCAGGCCACTACCAAGCTCAAAATATTCCTAAGTCTTATATACCTCACCCATTATGATAATAAACACATTGAATGGGCTATGAATGGATTCGAGGGTGGAAACTAGGAGAATAATGGACATGTTCAAACAAGTAATTGCCTCTCATAATAGGTGCATGAACTATTAATACATGTATATGAGTGATGGAGTAGTTTTAAGGTGGATGGCATCTTCATGGGGTAAAAAATGACCAAAAATATACCATCTATCACACTTTTATGCCCAAGGGCTCATTGAAGGCCATTTTATAGCTAAAGCAATGCATGGGAGAAGTAATGGAGTTTTTACTACCCCATCACTCATGTATATAACTTATTATTGAATTAATCATGGTCATCATGACTTCTAATTGACACTTCTATTCTAAATTATCATTTGATTCCCTTATCATGTTCTATAAATTGGGATTCAAGAACCATTGTATTCATCCCTTTATTGGGTATGTGAAAGTGTTGCCCATTTATTTATGAAACCTTGAGATAATATAAGACTAATTCAACCTCTTTTATGATAGTATTATATTGTGTTGATGCTAGTTATATTTCCACAAGTGGTTGATTCTTCTCCTTTAGTAGGTTATTTCCTTCACCTAGGTGCTAGTGAAGTGTCTTGTGTAGGTTACATGGCATGTTAATGTGTTAGTGTCTATAATAATAGTGAAAATTTAATGATATTAACTTCAATTATGCGTCTTATTCATCATCATTAGGTCATGGTCATCTACCATAACCTCCATGTGAAACACTGATGTGTAAGAATCTTTTGGATAGATAATATGTTAGCAATCAGTCTTGTTCTATCTATAAGTGTTGTTAAGGATCAAGTAGAGGAGATAGAATAAATTGATGCATCATCTCCCATATTTTAGGTTTATTTCATGCATCCTTTTATCCCTTTTCATTGACAAGAAAGTAGGTTTAGGAGTTGAGTCTATACGATGCATTAGGGGAGCTAGCCCTAGAAATAGAGTTTCATCTCACTCATTAGGATACCCACACTTAGAGGTGATCCCATTGTATCATCTGGATGAGGAAGGTCTAAAACACATTTACCTCAAGGGTGAGATATATATTGATAATATTTAGGAGATAAAATCTTATTCTTATGAAGATCTAGGTTTGATTATGGCCTTTGAATATACATATAAGGATGATAAATCAAGGAGGCACCCCTTGATATTTTTAGTTCCAAATTAAGGATACTTAGGCCTTCATCCTTACCATCTGATGCATTCACCTATAACATTTGTTTCAAATACCACTAGATCCAATAAGGATATTGATGCATTGACAAGTCTACTCAAGGTGATTATACCTATCCTTAATATCTTTTTATATTCACTTTAGTAGATATATATAATCTCCATATTTTAAGAAAAGTATATTTGTTGTCAGTTATTTCCTCATGTAGACTATATTTATTATTATACTAGTGTATGATAGCTAGGCATATATATACAAGCATAGTATATATCCCCTTATCCATATTTAGTTTAGTTATCACTAAATTTATATACTGTTACAATCCTTTCTATCATTTGGCATTTATATCTTGTTACTTCTAATTTTTTATTTTATTTTGGAAATTCTGTAAATAACTTTATTTTTCTTTGTAACAAGTTGGGTTAGTTCCTTGTATGTTGTTTTCTCATTATATTCTTGATACACATCTCAAAAATAAATCTTTATTTCACCTTTCATATCATTTTATGAAATGGGAAATTATATTTAGTCTATCCTATTATGGTCTTATCTATTTCCTATATTAAAGGATGTATATATTATTAACCATATTTTCCTAATATGCAATTTGGTAAACATGATGTGAGTCTTCTCCCATGACTAGATGGATCATTCACATGTTTTTACATTATTAAACTTCTTAGATTTTCCATCATTTTATAATGATGTCCCTCTTAGGGTTTTTATAAGAAGAACCCTTTTGGATTTTACATGGGTTACTCCTTATCCTTTCTATGTCCACCATTATAAGTAACTCCTCACGGTGAATTTTTTTTCAATCACAAACATAGTCTATCTAATGCAACATACTTTCTATATCTTCTAATAGTGATCATAAAAATCCTAACCATAACATCAATGATATTTATTTCAAAGTTGTTTAAACTCCAAACAAGTATGGAAGCCATATTAACCTTAAAAAATATACATCTATAGCTATTCGTTCAACTTACATTCCAAATATTACTATAAATGCCATTGATATCTCTCATATAAATCTTAATATTATCAATAAAATTAACAAAAAACCTCCTCAAAATCTTATCATTGATACTACATACGTCATTTATAAGGTGCTCAACTAATGTCCCATATAAAAGATACTAATACTAGTAAAATTATCCAACTAAAAAGAAACCATGTAAAAATGGTCAATAAACCTCAAAAATTCATTGAATACCCACCTAGTCAACATGTTATTCCTCCTTCTCTTATATATGTTGATGATAATATTATTATCCAACCTCTTATTAATAATAAGATGCTTTAAAACCTTCAAAATGAACTTATATCTACCTACATTTCATCTATGGACATTGGATATATTTCTCCAACCATCACATATGATGTGACTATCAATCCTACCCTTCAACTTAAATCCTTTGGAAATCTATACAAAAATTGGATTCAAACAAACATATATGTGACTACCAAAATTAAATTTAAAATTCTAATCTAATATGTATTAGAATGGTATAATCAACTTCCAACTCATTATTTCATCCAAATAGAAGACTTAATCAATGTTGTAGTTAAATAATTCCAATATCATGATCTTCCTAAAAATACCCTTAGAAAGTTAATTAACACCAAGTATATACTTAAAGAGCGATCCCATCATTTAATTAAATGATGGAGGTATTTGGTACATAAAATAAAATATAACATGAATGATGAAAACCTCTTCACTATATTCAACACTACCTTAAAATATCCTCTTTGATACAAAGTTCAAATATTATCCCTTAATGTTTTGGAAAAAGACTTTGACAAATAAATATATATTTCCTTATGATATAATCTTTATATTCTCAAATATATATAAGGGGATATTTACAAATATAATCTAATATAATAAATTCTATTGCATCCCAAGACAAATTTCCCTCGAATCCAAATCATAAAATTTTAATAAAAATAATAAAAATAATCAACACCCTACATGCCTTCCCTTAAGTTTAAAATAAACTATGAAGTTGATGCCACCATATAAACCTTTCACTTAATCTTCACCACCACCATGGAATAATCCTATCAATTTTTTTTAGTTTCATGCTTATGTAGCTCATTCTCATGAAAATTGTCATGAACTCAAGAAACTTTCTTTCAAACTCATGTTATAAGAACACTTTAACCATGAAAATATCTAAAATTAGGGATAAAAATATTTTAAAGAATATTCTAAAGCCTAATCAAAATAAATCCATAAATCTAATCAATCATATCAATTTATTTGATCTAAACACCATAAACATGACAAAAAATATCAAATTAAGCCTCCTAACTCATCTATTCCCAATAGCCCCACTATGAAAAAAATTATATGCCATTGATGTTTATTATGATAATTATTACACCAACTCAAAATACATAAACACATCCAATATTAGTTATTGTCATTAGGTTGCTCACAAAGATCTCATTACAAATCCTAAGAGTCCTTCACTAAGAAGATTTGTTTCTCAAAGATACTATAACTTATATCTATGAAACCCCACCTAGTGATGTGTCCACTCTATCAACAAAGTATTGACCTAGTGATCAAAATAATTATATTACCTTATCTCCCAAAAAAAATCCTTATTATCCACTTAAATATTGTTATAATTCTTATAGAAAATTATCCTAACAAAGCTTCTTAGATGATTTTAACATTATGCCTTCCAAGATTATTTAATGGAACCGATGATAACATTACCATATCATCATTAATTTCTAATTAAATAATTTTAAGGTATAAAATAATCACCTTTAGAAAATAAAACTAAACTATCTAACCTATCAATGGTCTACACCCTATGGAAGTGCATGCCATTCAAACCATGTTCATCAATTAAATCATCTAAAACTCCTCTATTGAGTTTCTTGAGGATGATATGATCAATGATGAAGTTATTTTCTAAGATTAATAGCCAACACTCTTTATTAGTATCATGATGAATGTTTTTTATGTAAGTATATTCTTTATGGATTAAGTTTCATGCATTAACATCACTTCCCTATGGCTAATCAAATAACTAGGATTTTATACCAACAATCATAATAAAACTAGATGTAATTTATTTGAATTTGAAGAGACTAACATAATTTCTCTTGGATGAATTTGGCTCCCTCTTACTATCAAACCCAAAACTATTTTCACCAAGCCTATGGTCCTTGATCTTCCACTTTATTACAACATAATCTTAGGTCATATTTACACCCAACATATGAGATCCATTGATTTTTCCAATAGACAATGCCTAAAGTTCATTCATGATGGAAAAATATACAAGGATAAGGTTTTTCCTAACCCTTATGATCTTAAATCACCAAAATAAAAATAAAAATTATAAATTCCTAAAACTAAAAACATTAATATCCTTTCTTTACTTGAGTTAGTCAACATGCATCCTAACATGAAATCACTCTCATTGAATTTGATGATGCTGAACCCAATGATCTTCAACTGAATTACAACACCACTTGATTACTACCTTATATCTTAGAGTGGATTCTTTCATCTCTTTTAACAAGATATATGACCCTTCCATTAAATGAAGATAATAAGTAAATCCCACCTCATTCAAATGCTAATGAACCTACTTATGAGGAATATGTTTATGAATGTAATGAATTTGAGGTGGCCAAGATTTTCCAAGAATCATTGCTACTCTTTCCATAAGTTTTTAGTAATCTTAGTGTGTTTTCTAGGGATAATTTCAACAAAAATCCTCAAAATACCAACCAACAAACCAAGAAATATTTTTATGTCTTATGATGAATCTTACGTATTTTTCCAAGCTCTACAACTAGACTTGGATGTGCTTCACTTCCAAAATAGTCTTTCTAGTATACATGCTTTTTAAATGCCATGTTCATGTAGTCCATCCTTCTCATTTTAATTTAACTGATGAATAATAATTTATAATGTTATGTCCCTTCCACTAATCCATATTTATAAAAAACCCATTGGATTCTTCAACACATCTTTGATTTTTCCCAAAAACCTTAGAATAAATCACTTGTATAAGACCTTTTTGAAAATCTAAACAAAAGAAAATCGACATGGCTAATCTAGTTCTAAATATAAACACATTAAAAATAAATAAAATAGACAGTGTAAATTTTATTCAATATTGAATCTCATACTAAAATACTAAAATTTACCATGTTTAAGACATGGTCAATTTAATCCAATCTAAAAAAAATAACAAAATTATCAGGGATAATTTGATTTATAATTCACTCTCAGACCCATAATATTAAAATTAGGAATGTTTTATAAATGGTTGATTTGGTTCTTTATAAAAAACAATATAATCAATAATATTTATTGCATTCAAATCTCACTCTAGAACCATAGTCAACAAATTAGTCATGTCTTAGAGATAATCGATTCAATTTTTTTTACATGAATAATAGAATTAGCCATGTTTCCCAACTAGTTGATCTAGTTTAAAATCAAATTTTATCTAAATACAAAAAATAGACACAAAAAAAAATATGATTGATCTATTTATGACCCTCACATAGTTGAAAAAATTTAAATCAACACACATATTGACATGGTTGACCTAGTTTAAAACAATCCAAAAACATAGAACAAAATCAACATGGTCGATCTCATAATGAAAATTATTCAAACTCTTCTGAAAGAGATATAAATTAACCTATATGATAAAACTACTATTGTGATATAAATCCAAAAATAATTTGACACCAAATGAAATAAATACAATAATTGAGAATTAAACATTGAATATTATGGTCTTTTTCCTACTTTACCTAGTGATAATGTTATCTTAGAGCTCTTTCATGTAGGGAATCTTATCTTCCTTGTTAAAATCATAAGCATGGCCATTTTGAGCATAGTATTTCATACTTTCATTATTTGGTGTATGTTTTTTAGCCAAATGATCATATTTTTATCTTACTTCCTACACCTTATCACTTTCAAGATGGAAATATAATACTTATTAAGGACGTGCTAAAAAATTAACATAAGAGAATCTAATGATTATAATTTTTTATTGTATTATCTCTAAAGAAACATATAAATTCATGTTGGTTCTTGAAAATTTCAAAAAATATTTTTCTTGATCATATGAATACATGTTTGGCATTGACCATAACATTGTCATTCATATTACTATTAAATACCCTAATGTGGTTCCTATTTTTTAAAAATAAAATAAATTTACTCTATAGGTTTCTAAGATTTATTATAAATAAATAATTAAGATCATTAATTCTAAGTTTATTAACCCCATAGATTACTCCAAATGGGTCTCTAACATAGTCCCCACTCACAAAAACTCTATAATGGCCATTTGAATATGCATCACCTTTCAAAATCTCAACTTTACAGTATTTGAAGATAGTTTTTCAATACCTTACATAGATGACATCATTGATTATACAAATAGGTATGAGATTCTTTCCCTCATGAATGTTTTTTTGGATATAATTCGATCAACATCACTCTCAAATTTTAACATAATATTGCCTTTTCTACCGAGTGGGGCACATATTTTTATGTTAACATGTTATTTTCCTTAAAAATTATATGGTAACTTACCAATCTGCTATGTCCCATATTTTTCATGATGCTATACAAAAAATATTTAATCCCATATGGATGATCTCTTATATAAATATAAGTATTGAAATAATCTCCCTCATAACTTGGCTATCATCCTTGGGCATCGAATATGATAAAATGTTAAGACTAATCTCAAAATATGCTTCTTAGTGTTAAATATGGAAAATGTTAGGGTTTATAGTCTCTTTATGAGGTATTAACATAAATCCATCCAAGATTTAAGCTATAATAGACATGCCCAGACCAATATTTATCCCTCATATCCACACTTACCTTAGGAAGCTTTGGGATATTTAGAGTTTTATTCTCAAATCAACCAATCAAACTCATTTAATAAATTAATTTATTATAAATGGTGTCATTATTTAATGAATATATTATTTCTAAACCAACTTTGATAACATAATTAAATCTTTACTCTCATCTCCCACTTTACAATATACTTCTAATAATCACCCTCTCAACTTCTACACTTTTTATTCCCACACTTAATTGGAGTAATACTTGCACAATGAGACAAGTTTAGTAAAGAGTATGCCATGCATTACATTATCCATGATTTGATTGATTATGAGACTCAATACACTAAGATTTAGTGTGATTCTATTTCCATTTATATTTTAGCCAAAAATATTTGACACTACATGCCTTATTATATAATGTGTGTTATTTTCCATTCATATACCATCTACAATTTATTATTTAAAGAGTTTTTTTCTTGGAGATATGATTGGAAATTGGATGACTCTCTTGATGTACTTTTACCTTAAAATCATTAATTAAAAATTAATATAGGTTCAAGTGATAGTTGACCAAATTTACATTGCACCTCTTCTTGCCTAGTGGAACATTCAAGATATCCTTCTCAATGAAGACATAATCTTTATTGAAGGTGCTAACCAAAATATTAATCTTAAATAATATTTACACAATTTCATTACTGATATTGAAACCTAAGACCTTGAACCTAAAATTCAATTATCTTAAAATCAACCAAAACAACTAAACATGATGAGCAGCCCAAAATATCCATTGATTTGTATAATAACATTTGGACACTTAACTTTAATAGAGCCAAGTGCTTGTAAGGAGTTAAAGAAATATGTGTACTTACAAAACCATTGGGTAAGATATCTCCTTTATATTTTTATTAAAATAGTATTTTACTAATAACATTGTTGAATATGAAGTACTTATATTTGTTATGCAAGTAGCCATCAATTTTGATATCCCCTATTTACATGCTTTAGGTGATTCACATCTTGTGTGTTACCAAATTAATAACACCTAGTAATTTAAAATTAAAAAAATTAAATAACATCATGAATTTTATACATACCTTTTTAAATAATTTCCACATGTCACTATCAAATAAATCCAAAGAGAATAAAACATTATCAATAAGAGTTACCTCTCAGGCTTCCATTTTTCACCTGCATTACATGTTACATAATTATTAGTTTCACATTCACATGACAAAATAACCATGTACCCTAGTACATTTATATAAATCCCTTATTTATCAAATTGATATTTCCACCATATGAAAATGTCCTTGGTATTTCAACATCATACTATTTATAGACAATCAAACTTATTCTCTCAAATCTAACTCTCTCAAAAATACTAGAATTAGAAAGCAAGACTTTAAGTTTTTCTTTAAAAATAATATCATTTACTATCGTAACCTTGAGATAACCATAAATGATTTGATATTGAATTTTAGGTTCCTCCTCTTCTTGAGTAAGTACATATAGGATTTTTTTACACTCATTGTAGTAAACATGCAAGAGTCTATAAATGCCCACACATAAGCTGTTCTTGGACAACATTTGAAAAATATGTAATCACACTTAATAAAAAGTTTAATCATTTTAAATTACATGATGTTATTATTCATTATCCTATAGTTGAGCTTCAAAATCTTAAATATCCCTTGTCATTATTTATGTGGGGATTATATCTCATTGATAATTTTCCTTGATCATAAGATTGTCATGTTTTTATAATCACTTCCACTAAATAATTTACCAATTAGATAAAAGTTATGGCCTTTTCTAATGTTACTAGGATTACCATATCCAAATTCATCCTTAACAAAATTATTTGTCATTTTTGAATTCAACACACCATCATAGCTGAAAATGGTATGAATTTCAAAGATAAAGACATGAAGAAAATTTTCTCAAAGTTTAAAATTTCCCTAAAATTTCCCCTCCATATCATCCTCGATGCATTGGTCAAGTTGAACTAACCAAAAATACTTTTTATAAAACTATTTAGATAATTTCACCCATTGTCATCTCAAGACCTATCTCACACTTTAAAATTATTGCACTAGTAGTCATACTGCTATTGGGACAACTCTATTTTCTCTAGTCTATGATTCCAAAGTCATCTTGCCACTAGACATCAAGCTACCTTTATTGCACATTTTTATTTATGGCACTCTCATCAATAAATATATCTATAAAAATTTCATTCACACTTTATACCTCCTTAGTGATAGATGCATGATTTTAGCCTAACACTATCGATAATATAAAAATCACATTGTTAATAACATAATAACAAACTTGAAGATATAAAATTTTATGTTATAAATCTAGTGTTCAATTGGATTACATCCATGACAGAGTGTAAATATGCTCATAAGTGGTGGGGCCATTACCCTATAAAATACACCCTTGGACCTAATACTAATAGTAACAAAGGACACATTTTCAAAGACCTCACTAATGCTCAATTTTTGAAAAATTATTATAATCGATAATTTTCCTCATTAATTTTATATTTTCCCATGTTTTTCATTTTATGCATACATCCATTAGTTGTTCAAATTTAGTTTATTTTATTTGGTTAACATTTTTTGTAGGTTTTTCTCTTATTCTTTTTTTTAGCTTATTATTGGGTTTCTTATCACCTATCATTAACATCACCTTATACTTATGATAAAACCTTTTTTTTCACATCTTATCACAACTTTTTAGTGCCTTCAGGTTCGCTAATTCCTATTCCTCTTGGATTTTCATTTTGTGAGTTTCATGGTAAACCCTCATGTGGAATAAAACTAATACCTCCTCATAAATACCCATTCCTTACCTTAAAATCTTGCACACTTGTGCTCTTATATAATCCTTACACCCCTTGGGGTCAGAAATATTTATTAATACCATCTTTTGTAGTATTCATAGCTTTATTATACTAATATTTTGAATTCTTGTATTTTGAGTTTGTGAGTTTCTATGCGTAGATGATATTTATGTATTATATATAACCTCATTCCTTTACACTTGGAAAAATTAGACCTTGGTTGTTCTTCTTTGTTTTGGAACTTTCCTACTTCCACAAGTCTTGCTTTCGATCTATCATGTGCCCCTCAGCTTATCTCTTAATTCAACTAGTTTCATGTTGATGAACAGGGCCTTATATATTTTGAAGAATGTTTAAAATTTACTTATCTTCCATATCTATAAGTTTTGAGCCTATACCTACTTTCCTACTCCCTAAACACTAGTGATCGGGACAAACAATAACATCAATGCTAATTTCCTAACTTGACATAAGTGTCTAGTGCCCTAAAGTCATCTATTTTGTAAATGAAATGTATCCTAATGGTCAGCTTAAGTGATTTAATGGGAGTTAATTATCAAAAGGGATTGATATAAATACAAGATCAACCCTCATTCATTCCTCACCTAGCACAAACTAATGCAACTTATCAAAAACATTTAAGTAAGAAATAAATTGATCAAAGCTTCATTATTTTCTCTTATTTCCATATCAGTCATAGGGATAACACATCTACAAGACTGAATTACTAAAGGAGTAACCCAAAATCCCAATTTTGTAGGTTATAATCTAGGTCATTATTGTACTTTCTTTCTACATATTTCATGATTCACATATAATCCAACACATAGGTGTAAACCACATAAGTCTGAGGCCCAGTATTGGCTATGTAGATAGTTCCCACTAATAATGGGGTCTTTAGGGTAGCTCAACATTGTGTACCCACTAACTGATTTTCCCTAAGGTCACTATAAAGATGAATAACTAGGGTTTTAACATTTAATGAGGAGTGACAGTCCATGACCCAAATTCGAATGCACCAACGTGAAGTTGAAGAAAAACATAGAAGCATCAATGTGGTTGCATATTTTTCTATCAGGTATTCTATATATGACACTTATGTAAAACCCAAATAGTAACATAGATGTAACTATCCTAAGTTGATGCTAGTGTCCAAAGCTCCAGAAACATCAAATCTAGAATCTGAGGACTATTTTAGAACTGTCTTCTAGCTTACTTCCCACTTGTTCTAGATCCAACACTATGTTAGCATCAAAACTAGATAAGTATATTACTTTATTATAATTTCATATATAGTTTAGTTTTACTTTCTATATTTAGCTTATTCTCAACATAGTAAATTTAGTGTATGTTTATATCTAAGTTTAACACCCAATTGGCTTGTTTTAGATCTGATTATCAACCTTGTGCATTATCATTTCTATATAACCATTTAATATTAGTCTAAGGCTAACTCTAATTAATTATATTACCTTATAGGTTTAAAATTTTGGTGAACCCAATTCATATGAATGCAAACTTTTCTAATTCTTAGGGTTTTCAACCAACTAAGGTTTTAAATTATTGTACCTTTTGATTTCCTACTTTTATTGTTTTTCATGAAACATAGGCATAACCCTTGATTAATATGTGTGATTATTGAACACATTGATATTCTCATCCCACCGTATAAGATGTCTCAAACCAATGAGGAATATTATACTATGGATCATGATGATACACATGTTGAGAATGAAAAACTTACTGATAGGGTTATCATAGAAGAAGATTCAGATAATGAAAATCATGAAACAAATGAAAATGATCAAATAAACCATGATCAAGTGCAATAAGTTGTATTATTTCATGAGTGTATTTATACAAACTTTTAATATATTGATTAGATCCTAAAAACTATATTTAAAACAAAAATTTCAAAAGGTAAAATTCAAACATCCCTCCCTTTGAACACATTATAACACAATACATCTAGTGGGGGAATGGGTTGAAACTACATTACTACATATACCATGTAATTACCAATTATTTCAACACAAATCTCAATTTTAATACCTACTAATATTTAAACCATGTTTACATACCCTTTGGTGACTACTCAACTTACTAATCTAAATCCCACTAGGACTTTAGTTCAATTAATCCTTCAAGTTATAAATACCTTGGAGGACAAGGTTATAAACATTGAACAAAATGATTTAAAGTATCCTAATTTTATTGATTCAAAATATGTGTTGCATAACCTTCTTTCACTTGAGATATTTTTGAACCATTTTCCAACTAGTTTTGTTTCACCTAAGTTCATATTTTAAGATGGCAAGGGTGATCTTGAACAACATATTCGATCCTTTCATGATACATGCCTTGATTATACCTCCAATGATAAAATTTTGACTAGATTATCTCTAATAAGTCTCAAGGACTATGATTTGAGGTGGTTCTATGATTTACCTCTCCAATACGTGAAATGATTTAAACCTATTACAGACTAATTTTTGACACACTTCATCAATATTTATAAAAAGGTTTCCTATGCTCAAATTGACAAAATAAAACAAGGAAATAATTAAATTAATAATGAATATGTCTTGAGATATAAGACAATGTTGGCTGAAACTACCAATCCTATGGTAGACAAAGAGTTGCAAGATATATTCATGCAAAGTTTGCTTCCTCCTTTACATGATTCCAATGTTTTTAAATGATTCAAAATTTTTGATGACTTATGCCATGTTATATGGGACAATGAAATGAATCTTATTTCATTAAATAAGCTCGAGTATGTAGCAAACACACTAGCTACATATACATCTAGTAAAAAATTCATAATTGAATGAATTTATAAGGTAAAACATATTGAACCTAAAAATGAAACAACCACCATGGTTAACATAGTTTCAAAACATCATTATCATCTTGTTATATTGAATTCACCAAGGAAATAACTATCCCATTTACCTGAGTCCCCAACATAAATACTCTTATGGTTACTAGAGTGTCAACTTATATTTCTCCCTCATCCTATAAAGGTTGTTATGAATTGACATCTACCTAAAGGATATGATGGTAATGCTTATTATGATTATTGCTAGAGACCAAGGCATTATACAAACGTAAAATTTACCTTGAATATTAAGATACAATATCTTATCAGTGATAAAAACCTTGCATTTGATGATCCTCCAAAGGAATCAAATTCATAACCTAGTGATAAAAAAAATAAAAAATATTTAACAATCCTTTGAAAGACCATTATAAGAAGGAACTCGAAGTGAAAATGGCATATAATCCACATCCCCATCCATAAAATTATGGGTACCCACTAGATGGGATTATTTTTACTTACATGTGATAGATACGTCCTATGTTTTAGATACCTTTTATTACTTTTGATGACAATGACATTAAGGACAATGAATCTAATCTTCATTATTTATTCATCGGTGCATACCTTGATAAAAACTATATATGTAATGTTATGATTGATAATTATTAAAGTGATAGAATTTTCACCATGACATTAATTAATAACTTGGGTTATACTCATCATGATTTGCATCCTTTTACTAGATCAGTTAGATCATTTAATGGGACTTCTTGAAATGTTCTTGGCAAGATTGACCTAACTTTATAGGTTAGTCCTGCACATGTGGATACTACCTTTTATATTAATAATTCCTCAATAAATTTTTTTATATATTATTAGGAAGATCTTAGATCCATAAAATTTAAGAATTA
This sequence comes from Torreya grandis, assembly GCA_037957365.1. NCBI lineage: Eukaryota > Viridiplantae > Streptophyta > Pinopsida > Cupressales > Taxaceae > Torreya > Torreya grandis. The sequence goes on along the minus strand of JARHVA010003992.1, from coordinate 1,071,923 downwards.
ACTTATATAGTGCATGGGCGTGTTAAATACATTCATTCTAATCAGGGAGTTATAGTTTCTAGCATTCTATATGAGTATTCTCTTGAACAAGAGAAAATTATACCCAAATAGTTAATTACCAATAATAATAAGTCTAATTCACTCAAAAAGGGTAAGAAACATGCAATACTCTTTAATAGGCAATGAGTAATTGAAAGGCCATTATATTAGAGACATATAATGGATTTCATAGAATCCCCATCTGCTACACACCATGTTCAGATATCTAGAGCACCTAAACATGTTCTTATTATGTCTATTATAAATAAACCATATAGAACTTAAATATGGGCTCCAAAAACCCATGCTATTACTCCTACTATTACTTCACAACCACAGTTTCCTATTTTACATATGTAGAGAACCATTGATACTACGGTGATAGATATTGAACCAATACATGATCCTTAATAGTGCTAGAAGATTATTGAAATAGGTTCATAGTTGGGAGATGACAATGACCATCCATTATATGGAATCATAGGATGATAATTCCTCTTCAAATATTTCAAAAATACCAAAAAAAATTAACAACATTCAAAAATATAAAAAATTTGCACCTACATGTTCTATTAGCTACTTGGAATCTGTGTTAGTTCCATGTTGATGGATGGCATATTTAGTTACTTATAAATACACACGTGTGTCAAACTTATATTTAAGTGTGATATAGGCAGACACAATACATGATGTATTCTTATTTACCCTCTAATCATGTCATGTAGACATTGGGGGCATCCACTTCTTTTATATTGATACACACATGTTATATGGTTCGATGGTCACATTTCATTATCATGTTTTATCTAACATATGTACTTACATGACTTTATCCATGATTATATATTACATATGGTACTTGATATTATGTACACTTGAAATTTTCTCCTAACACATTTGATCCATAGGCTGCTATGACACGTTCATGCTAGTTGTTTTTGTTTTCCTTTATGCACTTCCTTGAGTGCTTAGCCTTATTATTATTTTTCTCATTTGAGAATTTGAATATGCTCTTTATATTTTGGCCCCATGTCTATATATTATTTATTTGAAATTTTCATATGTCATTATTTGTTGTATAGACATTTTAATGTCATTTTTACTTTGACATTTGACTAAGTCATTTCCCTTTGATTGTGTGGCATTTAAACATGCCCCTTATTTATGGTATTATTAGACCATGGAATTTTGACATGATTTTGAGTGATATTGTGTGTGTGATTGTATAATTATTGATTTTGTATTACTACTATCTAGATATTTCCATGATTTTTATCATGCATCTTATGCCTTCATGTGATCACATTAGTTAAATGCGCTTCAATGTCATATCTACCTAGACATGTTCTTTCTATATGCTACATGACTGAATTTACAGATTATGTAGTTGTATTATACTTTTGAGGTGATTTAACTACTAGTTCTTATATTTTCCCTCACCTCAAAGGTGGGGGGAATATTTTTGGGGACATGTTCACCACACTTGGCATAATTTTTAGATTTAGTGGGGTCATGCTTTAGAAGCATGTTCTCCACACTTTTTTAGTATATGGTAATTATATCAATTTTTAGATGTAGTGGGGTCATTTCATATAGGAATGGATTCCACACATTCTTAGTTTTAGATTAAGTGGGGCCATCCTTTGAAAGCATGTTCTCCATAATCATTCAGTATGTAACATCTCCAAAATATAGTTTAGGCATGTTTTATAAAAAAATTCTCCATATTGGTACTTATATTAGTTTTCAAATTTAATTATATATAGTGGGGGAATGTATTGGACGCATGTGATCCACATTTACATAATTTATTTGAATTGGCCAAAGCACACAATTATATGATTTAGATTCATATTTAAGGTAAATTATATATGTTGGTAACATTGTTATATAATATTTTAGCATGAGACATATTTAAGGTACATATGCTATGTAATTTATGCCTAGTATTGAAAAATCAAAATCAGTTTTATATTCCAAAAATATTTTATTGACTATTACTACATCTCAGACTTTTACGTACTGATACCTTGGTTAGACTTGTAGGGAATTTATTGAGCCAATCTACTACAGTGGTTGGTTTGATTTTTTGTATGGTTGAGGTGACTAAATCACTCAATATTACCAAGTTTTTATGGCAAAATTGATTGTATCTTCCAACCTCACCCAGTTATAAGTATCATTTGGTGACACAATTGAGCTAATCTCAATTGTCAGGTGGCAAATCACTTTTACTCCAAGGTTGGGGGCATGGGCCTTCTAATGTATGTACGTATATATGTGTTTATATATATATATATCCTTGGATATATGAACTTAAAAAATTTATCTATATTTGTCCCAATCTTAATTTCATAGCCTTATAATGATACGTATTTTTCAAATTAACTTACCAATAAGCAAGGTGGCTACATTTACACATAGGTCTACTCCTAGACCTTTTGAGATTTAAATTTAATCTTCTCAAAACCTTCAATTCCATATTATATGCATTGATTATTTATTGTATCATGCTCTTGGTTCAGGGCAATCACTAGAAAAGTTCTCAAGTTAGGCACACACAAAGATAAGATGTGTTATACACACCTAGGTACACATTATTTTTCTTTAAACTAATAATTTCATTACTAGATTAAAGAATTGTAAAATGTAGATGATATTAATGAATTATGTAGCACTGAAATATTATACACTTGTAAATTTTTAAAGTGCATAAATCCAAGGACACACACACACACACACACACACACACACACACACACACACACACACACACACACACACACATCTATATATATGTATATATCCTTAGATATATGAACTTACAAAAATTATCTATATTTATCCCAATCTTAATTTTGTAGCCTTATAATGATGCATCTTTTTCAAATTAACTTACCAATAGGCAAGGTGGTTACATTTACACATAGGTGTACTCTTAGACCTTACAAGATTCAATTTAGTCTTATCGAAACTTTAAATTCCATAATATATGCATTGATTATTTATGGTAGTATGCTCTTTATTTTAGGTCAATCATTAGAAAAAGTGCTCAAGTTGGGCACACACAAAGATAAGGTGTGTTATACACATGTAGGTACACATTATTTTCCTTTAAACTAATAATTTAATTACTAGCTTAAAGAAGGGAAAAATGTAGATGATATTAATGGATTATGTAGCACTGCAATATTGTGCATTTGTAAATCCTAGACCTTGGTTGTTCTTATCAATTGTGGACCTTTCCCACTTCTACAAGTCTTATATTTGATCTATATTGTGTCCCTTAGCCTATCTCTTAGTTTAAATAGTCTTATTTTGATGACCTAGGCCATATATATTTTCAAGAATTATTAAAATATACTTATCATCTATCTCTAAAAGATTTGATCATGTACTTACTTTCCTTCTCCCTAGACACTAGCACCTAGGATAAACACTAATGTCAACATTACTATTGACCTAACAACAAGATTTTTACGTGCCCTTAGGAAAAATACCTTTGTAAAATCTAGGTGAATTAGTTTTGAAATGGTGGTGAATCAGTTTGGAAGTTGAATAATCATGCAGGCAAATCCAAGCTGACCAATTAGAGAATGTCTCTAAATAAAATTAGACCTACGTATGCACTTACAAGCTATCATCTATATATGTGTGTAGATAGTCATCTACATATGTAGGTGGTCATGAGGGAACTGAGTAATACATGCACTGTTAAATAGTGTACATCAGGTGGGAAATACAAGTGTCAAACTATATATGTAGAAGGTCATATGCATATGTAGAAGGCCACCTGCATATGTAGATGGCCACCTATGTATGAAAATAACCCTCTATCAATCTAGTGATAGACTTCAAAATTATAAGAGTCCATAGGCATATTTAAAACTTCCAAATAGGCTTCCAACTAGAAAAATCACATCAATAATGTCTTCCCACTCCCATAGCTCATCCCTATTGGTATCTATACACCCTAAAATTCAATACAAAAATATTATGTGCATGTTAATTCTCAAACTTATTGATCAAAGAGATACATATAAATATTGGGTCAAAAAATGCAATTTCCAAGGGATTATTTACATGCCCCAATATAAAATATATCCTCACATTCTAAGATTTCTATTAGCAAGCTTTGATAGTGCACCATCTTTATTCAAACCAACCATTAACTCCAATTACATTATGTTTGGGATCAATCCTGAGGACATACATATAATGATAGGGATACCACACAAGCACATGAACTTGATGTCTATGAAGGTCTCTCTATCTAATGATGATAAAAAATATCCATAGTTTCATTATGGACTACAACTGGATGGTATGTTGTTTTTTATTCTATAGTTCATCAATTTTGTAGATTAGTTTTACCATATTATTAATTCCCTCTTGATGTTTTTTATCTAAATTTTACATCCACCCAAAATTGAAACAAAGGGGTCTTAAAGTTAAAGCTATTAAAAATCCTTTTCTCCTTGGCATGATTTAACTATTTCAAGTTATACTAATGTTAGAAGGAAGAACATTAGATATTCCATTCTAGGTTTTTTCTATATCCTACGCATTCTCAGTGGTCAACAATTTGATTGGTGTACATACATTTAAAATATAATTAAGGATGATTTTATTTTTTCTAGTTGAAATGTAAATGATATGTTTTCATGTATAAAATTTATAATTTCATTCTAAAATGAGCTATTTTTCCAATTAGCAAACACAAATATTCCATCTACTTTACATAAAAAAATGGTTGCCAATTCACTCTCCATTTCAGAACAAGAGGTAAGGTTGCAACACCATAATGCAATATAATTATTTTTAAATGATTATATGACCTATTAGATATACCAAATCTTCTCTTTATTTATTATATAAAAATTTTCTCACACCATTTATAGAATAAAAATAGAAATTAGAGGTCATCAACCCACTGAGGTGTTTGTGAAAATAAACATAGATAAGGAATCATCTCTGTAACCACTTTTAAGACAAAAATGCATGAGGAGTTTTATTGCACTTCAACATGTTCCCTCTCATGTTCTAGTATGCCATTCTCAACTTTTATAATATCATTCCCAAAAATGATAAGTTTATTTTTTATTTTATGTTAATATTCTATATTTACAATGTCATATTCTGTAGTGCAAACACATCCAACTTCTATAATTAAGTTGCCACAACATTCTATTCAACAATAATAACAAGGTACCCAAATTGAAAATTAAGTTTCTATTTTTGGTAAATGTTAAATTAATATATAATTTATTCTATTTGTCTTTTTTGAGCTGATTATCTTGTCCATTTTAAAGGAAATAATCCCACAAGGAAAAAATTTCCACCACAACCTTGACCTAAAACTATGGGGAGAGGGAAACATTTACCATTTACTATTGGACCTGCATATAGTATTAACACTATGCATTTATGAATTTCTAATTTTCCTACCTTTTCACTTGGTGGTTTCCCTAGTGTAAAGGGAACCACATTTATTCATAAAATCGATCTTGATGATGAATTTATAGGGATTGATAGTGGCACCCAAATTCATCATTTTAATATTGATTAAATTATACAGGGTTCTCGTCTAGATGCGATAGATACTTTTCAAAAACATTTTGGAGGCACCTATCCACCTAGTTGTAATGGTGCTTCTCCTATTGATGAAATTCCATAGTATGATGATCAACTTACTTTTTTTACACCGAATAATTTATTGTAATATAATGCTAAGTCATTTTTTTAGTGATGTTTTTATCAGTAAACTTGATGACTTGAGATTATGGGAATATTGATATAAAAATTTTATTCAGAAAATGAATGCATGTTTTCATAACCACACAAAACATAATCAAATTTTTTCATTGGTTGAAAATCAGCCTAAAAATATTGATGTTTTTTTCAACTAGACTGTTATTGGAACTATTACTGTTACTAATATATTTTATGATAAGGTTTTATTTATAATGTTAAATATGCTTGAAAATTTAAGTGCAGAATCCCAAACATACTACAATAAATGGGCAAAAAATAAAAGTTTTGATGCAATTGTAGATGCAGAAAAAGAAAAAAGTCATATTAAATTTTATATTTATTTTTTGTAGTTAAAATTTAATTTATAATTATTTAATAATTAATATTCTTTGTTAATTTTTAGTTAAAATATAAAAATTTGAAGAATTAAGTTAATGTCCTTGATGTACATTTTAAAAATGCATGCCAAAGTTTAACTATAACCATTTCACTCAAGGAAAAACTTGTAACAATGAATAATCAAAATAATACTTTAAATAAAATAATTAAGGAGTGTCTTGGATCATGACATTTTTTTAAATAGAAGGCTAAAGCATACCCCACCTTGATTTCAGAAAGAGATTCTACTAGAGAAGAATGATCAAATCATGATAATAGCAATAGTGAAACACATGATATTATAGATTCATGTATCCTAAAAGACAACACGGCTACAATCCAAGTGGAAGGTCAAGGAAGCAATATGTCTTCCATGCAATAAATTTACATAGACACTCAAGTGTCTAACAAATAATGAGATTTCCACTTGGCATTTTAATTTATATATTGTAAATATTATAATCTAAGGGATTGAGGCTTGAGTCTAAAAATAATGATTGCAATTAAACTTATCTATAATATTGAATATATATTTTTCATTTGTGGATTTCTTCATGTATTTCTTCAAAATTCTCATCTATATTTCCATTTGAAACTGTTAGATAATTCAATAGTTAAGATTTGTAAACCAATCAATCAAATAATTCATAAACAACATAATTAATATTTAATGACTATAGATAATTCAATAATTAAGATTTGTAAAAAAATCAATCAATGGATTCATAAAAAACATAATTAAGATTTAATAACTACCATAAATCATGTTAATAATTCAAGTGATTAATACTACAACCTTGCATAAATACCCAAGCATAAAAATGTATATGTTCAACCAAGGAATTAATATTGGTGCTTCTATTTGAACACGATATTCACATGGTGGTACAAATTCAAGGTTAGAATAAAAGAGTTAATAAGTATTTTACCTCTACTAAAATATCAAGTTAAAGGTGCCATTTAAATGCACTATTTAGTTGTACAAAATTGATATCATAAGAAGATAAGTGGTACATTAACCTAAAAGCAACTCAACATCCTTAATGTTGTGCCCTAAATTAAAAATAAGAAAATAGAAAATATTGTTAAGTAAACGTAAGTATATCAAAAATTTAATATGAATACAAATTTAATTTCAATATATTTAAAATGCATACCAAACAAAAACATAGGTAGTTGAAACATTCCTTTTGCAACATGTTATTCAAAGATGACATTCGTATGTACCATCTCAGAGGCATTTTCAGTAATGTTTTTGGTCATATTAACGAATCCTCTTCTTTCAATGAGAGAAATCTAAATTAAAGTGATTTTTCATTAGGTAATGCATCCATTGGATAATGTGAAACATACAACCTCAAACATGTTTCAAGATTTCTATCCAATTTATTTTGAAGTTTTGATTAAAAAATAATGCACTAAATATCCTCTCATCTTCCATGAACCCCAAAATCATTGTTTGGCACAATTCAATTAATTGAAATTATTCCCTAATATTTTATTACAAAATACTACTAACATCTAGTTTTTTCCAAAGCCTTATAATATCACCACTTTTTATTGGTTCATTTAAGCAATAAAATTGACCAATCATTGTAATTCCAAAATTCATTTATTGAGGTGCCAATAAATCATATTTTAAAATACCCTTAACTTAAAATCCATTGATCTATACAAACCTACTGACATGATTGATGAGATTACCCATGTATTTGTAAAATAAATTACTTATTATATCTTCACCCTCGATAGTGTTTCAAAATATAGGATTCATCACTCTTATGGATTCAAATAACTCATCCCTTTCAAAATGATCTCGAATTTTAGTTGATAAGCTTTGTGAAATGTTCCTCAATTTCATTCATGTCTCGTATATGACATTATCATATATAACTCATGTTACAAGGACTTCTTCAATTTCTACTCCAACCAAATCACTTCACTTTTGAAAAATGTGTAGTGGTATATCCTTTACATTAAAAAAAATACAAAGATGATCATTAATATTGAATTTCAAATAATTTTGAGGGTCCTTCATATCTCTTAATATTTCCCAACTACTAAATATTGGTCCCTTAAAACTTTCTTGTGAGTAGTATAAGATATGAAGAAATTGAGAAATGTTTCCACAAATGTATGAAGTCAGTAATATAAATGAATCTCTCTTGTGTATGTTTTGTCAAACAATGAATTTATTTGAAAATGGGCATAATAGCACACAACATTAATAGAGTTTTGAAATCTATCAAATGATATAAAAAATCCTTTACATTATCAAATTCCATTGGGTATTTAAACAAAAAACCTACTAGTGATGGATATTCTTCAAATATTTTACATGAAAGCTCATACATGGAGATCCATATTATATTAACATATTTTAAAAAAAATTCCCATCAGTCACTCCAATTACAAATTTATAAAACTATAAAAAACAATTTGGGCTTCTTGACATGTATGCATGCAAGTCATGCATAAGATCCTCCACTTTTTTGACATTTTTAAATGTTCTAAATTTTTTTTAAACAATTTTTCATTCTATATTCCATGCAATGAATTGTAATCATATATGGGACAATTGTTATTTTTAGGTGAACACATAGACTAGTTTTATTCCCATGGATTATTGATGCTCTGCATGCACCAACACACACTAACTTGGTACTTATATCATAATAATCCATCCCAACTATATCTATCAAATTAAAAATAACCAATTTGTAAAGGTTCTCAACATTACAATTTTCCATCATTATATGTATAGATAATAGGTGAGCTTGCCTTGAATGTTTCTCAAATTTATAAACATGCATGTAAACCCATAATGTGAAATCAAATATTGTTATCTTGTTAATGGATAATGAGAAAAATTGTGTTGCTTTTACTTTTTCTTTCAAATCTTCCTTTTCAATCATCACAAGAAATTTTGCCATTTCCCAAGCATTTTTATTTGACTAATGTGATTGTATAATGTTATGAAATTCATTATATTGATATAAAGTTTTATAATTTAAAAAATTAAAGTTTGGTCTACCTCTTTTCAAAATGTGATAAATTATGGAGAACTGTATATTTTTTACTTGAAGATTTAATTAAGCCACTTTTTCAAATTGAGCTATAATTTTTCCTCCTTTCTCAACAAGGTGTCAATGATGTTTCTGATGATTTTCATACTCTGATGTGTAACATTGATGCATACATTCTTTTGCATTTTTACATCTCATTGTTCTTTTAGTTTGTCTATATTTTTATTTTACTGACACAAATAGTTTTCCATAATGTTTCTTAATTGTGTCCAACTTGAGTTGCATTTTGTTTTCATTTCCAAGTTTTCAATTCATATTGTATATTTACAATTTGTTGGATTGTCAGTTCTATTTTATGTCTCTAGAGGTTCAATGAATGGATATTTTGATTCCTAGTCAAAATTAAATCAATTCTAATTATCCATGTAGTTATCTTATTTCACATGGATTTTTTAGTGTTATTTTCAACTGAAGTTTGTGTCTGTTGAGTATAAATCTCATCTCATATTAGGTTCTCATCATTAACATCAATGATGTCCTCCACTCTCCTTTTTATTATATTGTATTTTTTATTTGAATTTTCTAATTTTTTTACCCCTTCATGAGATCCAAAAAATGGTTTTCCTATTTCTAGCTCATTTGTTTTGAAATTGTTTTAATGGGGTGGCATTTCATACCCAGGTACATCTTCTAGTGGAGGCATGTCTTTAAAATGGTTATCAGTGGGTTTTACATTAAAAATGGTTGTAAAATTTATAATTATTATTTAAACTTAATAAAAAGTCAATAAATAATAATATAGTAAATTATTTAATATTTAGTACCTATGTTTGCCATTTCTTACTCAAGTACATCTTCTAGTGGAGGCATATCTTCAAACGGGTTATTAGTGGGTTTTGTGTGAAAAATAGTTTTATACCTTATAATTATTATTGAAACATAATAAAAAAGTATAATACATAAAAATCTAGTAAATCATTTAATAATTAGTACTTATGTTTGACATTACATAACCAAGTGCATCTTCCAATGGAGGCATGTCTTCAAGTTCAAAAGGGTTATCAGTGTGTTGTACATGTAAAATGTTAGGAACTTGTAATTATTATTGAAAATTAATAGGAAGGATAAAATAAATAAAAAAATAAATCATTTGATATTTAGTACATGCAGTGTTTTAATTTTTACATATGAATATGACCACTTATATACACAGATGATTATTTAGATATGCAAGTGGATGTCTATATATGCAAGAGGCCACCTGCATATGCAAGTGTCCATCTATATATGTAGATGATTGACTACATATGTAGGTAGTCAAATACATATGTATGAATCCACCTACATATGTATGGATCCATCTGCATATATAGGCATCCATCTACATATGTGATTGGTTGTCTACATATGCAAGCATACATATGCATATGAAGGTATCTATTTGCATATGCAATCAACTGTATACATATATAGATAGTGACTCATGTATAAGATAAATAAACTTAATAATATATTTATGTGATTGTAAAATAGGTAGTTGACCTTCTAGTTATGTGTTTTTTACTTGTGTTTTGAACACATTACAACATAATACTATATTGGAATCCTTTGATATTTAGTAGCCATGTTTTATGTCTAGCTAAAATAATATAATAGGAATTTTTTTTAATTAATTTTTTTGCCTTTTTAACATTCTCTATTGAATACATATAAGCACATGGAATGAAAAAAATATTGATTCTTGATAACAAATACTGCCTCTTGATATAAAATGTTGACGCTTGACAAAAATGTTAACATTTGCCAATGAATGCATATGCTTGATAGAAAATGTAGATGGTTTAATGTTGTCTCTTCTTGAATATGATATGGGCATAAAAAATTGATCTTAGCCATTAGAGAAGAGGAAAAAGGAGTGTTTAATGTAGTATATATAGTGGTGAATGTGCCCATATTGACTTTTAAGGTACCAGTGAAATACATGTATAAAAATAAATTTATTTTAAAAAACTAGGCAAGTTGACCCTCAAAAATAAATTATATAAAAAAATTTGGGTGATTCTTAGCTATTGACTAACCCATAAAATCACCAAATATCAATTTCTAAAATTGGAATATTCATGAATTAACAAAAATTTGCCACTAAAAAAGACCTACCTAATGCAAGTGTTTAATTCCCTAAAATAATATATTTCAAATGAAATGTATCCTAATGGTCGGCCTAAGTGATTTAATACAAGTTACTTCTCCAAAGGGATTGATATAAGACAAGATCAACCCTCATTCCTTTCTTACCTAGTATAGACAAAAGCATCTTATCAAAAGCATTCAATCAAGTAATAAATTGATCAAAGTTTCCCTATTTTCTCTTATTTCCATATTAGTCATAGGGACAATAAATCTATAGTTTTAAAGTAATGAAGGATTAGCCTAAGAGATCAATTTTCTAAGTCACAAGTTAGATCATTATTGTACTTATTTTCCACATATTACATGATTCACATGTAAGCCAACATGTAGGTGAGAACTATATAAATCTAAGGCTATTTTGAGTATTAGATATGTAGGTAATGCCCACTAATAGCGGGGTCTTTTTGGAAGCTCGACACCATGTTAACACTAAACCATTTTTCTCCAAGGTCATTATGAAGATGAAAAACTAGAGTTTTGACATTTCATGAGAAATGACAGTCCATGACCCATATCTAGATGCACCAAAGTGAAGATGAAGATGAACCAAAAAGTGTCCAAGTGGTCACATACTTTTATTGAATTTATTCTATACAACAAACTTACATCAAACCCAGATAATAGCATCAATGCAACCATCCTAGGCTGACATTAATGCTTAGATCTCTAGATGCATTAGATCTAGAATTTGATGACTATTCTAGAACTATCTTCTAACCTACTTGCTAATTAATCTAGATCCAACATTGTGTTAGCATTATAACTTTCTAATTATATTACTTCCTTTTCATTTCATACATATCTTAGTTGTACTTCTATATTCAACATATTCTTAGCATAAAAAATTAAGTGTATATTTATATCTAAGTTTAACACCTAATTGACTTATTGTTTATCTAATTATCACCCTTGTGCATCATCATTTATATATACCCCTTTTATATTAATCTAAGTCTAATTCCAAGTACTTGGATTAAATTCTAGGTTTAAACACTATGGTAAGACCTTAGGGAATACAATTAGGACTTCTTCAAAAGCACAAATATTTTATTCTTATTTTCTCTTAGTTCCATTTTCAACCTTAGCTAAGTGTCTTATTAGAAAGATAAGACAATGGTTTAAAGTGGTGTTTTTTATTAGATTCAGTTATATTATCTTGTGGAAAGACTCTTACAGTCTATCTACCTGCTTCTCATTAGCATTTTACCCTATCTTATAATGAGGTCTTAATTTTTTTTTTCATTATACCATCTCCTTTTGTAAAATTTTATTGTTTGGGTTAACCTAATTAATATCTTGTGCATTCCATTTTCCATATTTTCCACCTCCCTTTAGGTACACCACAATTAGTTTCAAGATTGTATCCTTTTATAAGGTACAAGTGTAGGATTATCTAAGCTTCTTAGTCTTTACGTTTTCTTATTTAGTGGCTATGTGCAATCCCACTTGTGTTATTCATCTTAAGAACTCATTTTTTATTTTTAATCCATATAGAGGATGCAATTAAAAAATTCTAAAAGATTTGGAAGCCAAGATATCAAAGAAAAATCAATATCAATATTAAAATGATTTTTTCAAAAGGAAAAAATCTTTGAAAAAGTCAAAATCATGACAAAAAGCATGATCATATAATATTCAAGGATGCCCTATCCAATTTTAATCTCAAAAAACATAGTTTACCTTATAATATATCTAAGGTACATTGGGGTGTAGTAGGATAGTAGACTAGGGTATGAGGTCTCATATACATATCATTAGTGCCACCTTATTTCTTATGTAAGTACCCAATCCTCATAGTATATTGATGGATAGATATGGGATCCTTAGCAATAAGGAACACATTGTATGAAGGTAGGATTATTTTACTTGTCATGTACAACACTCATGGGATGATCTTTATATTGCACAATCTATCCCTAGTTTCATGCCAGTTGGGTAAGATTCTCTAGATCATTGGTCTATTTCCAAACTAGTTACAATCCCTTATTTATATTAAAGAATGAATTTTTAATGATAAAGTTTAAACCCATTAGTAATCCCTAAATCATGTTTCATTAAGCAATAATTCCATTAGGAAAGACATTAGTGAGCACATGCAAGATCCAAATCTTTGGGAGAAGGAAATAGTTTTGAAGGATAAATCAAGATTTTAAGGATAGGAAAACCTAAAAGTGAAAAAGAGAGATTTGGAAATTGTAGAAGATAGTTTTCAAGACAAAGTCAATTCCATTGAGAATTATGTCAACCTTCAAAAAATCATAATAAAATGGATTATTATGGAAAATGAGAATCTTAAAGAAATTGTCAAATAAATACAGTCAAATTAGTGGAGGATTCATTCTAAAAATCAATGCAACAAAGAATGAATGTGAGATGTGTGAAAGTTTTATAAATTTAGCCCAACTAGAGGCAAAGTTTAATTAGATGGAAAAATATAAGATAAATATCAAATAATACATCCAACACATAGTTTAAATTAGTAAATCAGCTATCAATAATTGAGTCTTTAATATTAACTTTAATTAGGATGTTATTAAATCTAGGAAAGAATAACATAGTGATGTAATAATGAGTAAGAGAAATGAAAAATAAATCCAAAGGTAAGATTCATGAGGTGGATATGACGAGCCTAGATGATATTGAGAAGCTTGTTGCCAACATGGCCAAAGAATGAAGATGGTTCAAACTAGTTGGGAGACTAGTCCTTGTACTTGTGTATTTATTATTTTTATCTTGTGGTGTTTTTTATTTATTTTTGTTTTGTTATTGTTTTTTTGATATTGTTAAATTAATTTCTATAAATTTTTAATGTTTTAGCTATGGGATACCCTCTTTTTTTCCCTAGGCTTGTTGAGGCCTGATCCTTGTATAATGAAAGGGACCATTTAAAAATCCTCCTTTAATATTTATTAAAAAAATTAAATTAGAATTTTTTTACATGGTGGAACCCTCTATTCCCCCCCTTCACTATTTCTCCTTGATAGACATAATTTTATTCAATTATTTCCACTTTTTTCTATATTAATATTCATATATTTTAAACATGTTGACATTGTGATAGGTGTTGTTATTCAAGGTTTACTCTTTGAACTTGGCATGTTTGAACATAAATTGCACCATTGATTTATTGTGAGATATTCCTTTGGTAATTACCTTCTATTTATAGAATTTATCTTAGCTATGCTTGGGACCATGTGTTTATATTAACCTTTTTTAGGCTGTTCAATCTTGTTTCTACATTAAACTTAAATATACTTTATCATATTTATATCCTTAGTTTGCCTAGAATTACTTTAACCATTACTTAGTTATCATTCGACCCATTTTACCAAGATTTATTTTAGATATGATTCTATCCTCTTTGGGTATTTTGGTTTCTAATTTAATATTATCATCTCGTGCTTGTCGATATTCCCTTATTTCTAAAAAAAATTCTTAGAGTTTCATATACTTACATTTCTTGGCTCACATTTATACACCTACATTACTTTCATTCCATTTTATACTCATGTCATTATGGTTACCACATGCAAATTTTACACATGATGCAACCAATACTATGTTATTTACATGCATATTTTTAATGTAAAGGTATGCTGAGGTATATATATGTTACTTTAAATTATTTCATTCATTTATCATCATTTGTAATAACATTTATTTATATGTTTTATTTTTTATTTTTTTAATGTTTCTTTCTCAAAATACCATCCTATATTACACTATTGTGCCATGTAATGAGTTTCGATTGGGTAAACTATATAGACCTATATTTTTTAATCACTAATGAACTCTCTTTCAAGACTCATTGACACATAAATATCTTAGACTAAAAATCCTTAGGAGTGTATTGAGAATTGGACAATGTTAGTTTGTATTGCTTTATGAGAGATGTCAATATTAACTTTATACCTACTTATCATCACCATCATATATATGATTATGTTTAGCCTCTTTGTGGCCCTTTTTTCCTTCACTATCATTATATTTAGTATATTTAATGTTTCCTAATAGATTGATCTGGATCGATCTAGTTATGTATCATCCCTTATTTTTCCTTCTAGATTGAATTTGATCAATCTAATCTATTTTCTTTCCTATGATTCATTATTATTCAATCGATCCTAATTTATTTGGTTGTTTCCCTTCTTGTATTAGGGATGCATGGATGAATTAGTAATGTGTCATTCTTATTAATTATACTAAATTGATCTAGATCAATTCCATAAACATTTTAGCTAGGTTAATTTTAGTAATTTGACCAATATTTACATGGTTCCTAAATGTTATTTTGATATAATAACAACACTCATATCATTTTAATTAATAGGAGTTGAGAGATAATATATTTGTCTCATTGAGATATAATCTTTCTCAAGGATTTTTAATCTTAATATAAGTAATTTTAACCAAGGAGGTGATTCTTAGTCCTCGGTGCCCCAAACTAAGGAAATTTAGTTCTTTATAATTTTCAATTTATGCCTTTAGCTACAACATTTCTTGAAAAATGCCTTTAGATCCAAAGGGGAGATTAATGTGTCAATAAGTCTACTCTAGATAAGTATCCCTATCCATAATATTCTTCTTTATATACTTTAGTAGATAGATATATTTTGCATATTGTTAGAGTAGTATTTTATTTCTCACTTCTCTCCTGGTATAAACTATCTTTATGATTATAAAAGTGTATGTTAATTAGGCCTATGGTTATAACCATATTTCATATCCCCGTGTCCATATTTTTGTTATTTTACACTATCTTTGCATGTAGTTACAATCCTTTAGCCATTTGGCATTTATTTCTTGTTAGTCTAGTTTATCACCATCTTGGATTTATGTATAACTAATTTTTCATCTCCTTGCATGAATTTTATTTAATATATATTTGATACATATATCACAAATAGATATTACTTTTAGGCTCTACTTTATTTTGTGTCATGAAATTTTTTGTATTTGGTCCCAACATGGTCTTCTCTCTTTCTTATATTAGGTTATTTATATTTTAACCATATTTATCCAATATAAACAATCCATTAGGCATCAATCCATGGAATTTTTATCACTTAAAAATGGAAATAATATTGTAATTATCATATAATAATTGAACATTGAACATATAATTGTGAGTCATTACATTAAATATTAAGGAACACAAAATCAAGGAATTATTATATAAAACAACTAGAGACAAGGATACCTAGGTTAAACACAAATATTATAATTTTGAGAAAAATCCAATAAGATAAAATGTCACATATAATACACAAAAATACATGAGTGGACTTAATTACTTTATGAGAATTCATAATATATGATTATAATCAAGAAGTCTAAGTTGATAAAGAAGAGGAGCTAATACATGCAACATACATTTTAAAAAAAATAGGTCATATGAAAATTGAGATATAACATCTTATTTATTGTGAAGGATGAATTAGTCAAATAACACTTCTAGTTCTATTAGAGAAATGTTGTAGACACATTAATATTTGTGATGCCCACTATCAACCAGTTTAAATCTACACTTTGGCAACACTGGTTATAAAAAATGCAAACAATCATTGACGATTCAATTAAATGAATTACATTAAAATTTGAGAATAGAATGATAATAATATAATAAAGTAAAAAAGATGAAATATGGGAATTTAATCATCCATAAACTAATAAACTTTCACCACATAAATATATGAAATTGAAACGTACACATAATATTGAGAGAAACATAATAATTGAACACAAATGCTTAGAAAAGATAAATTAAAAATTTAAATACAATAACTTAGTGATGATGACATGTGGCCATTCAATATGATTTTATATATAGAGGTAAAAAAATATTTTGTGTGATCTAAGACATAAAATTGAGCATCTATTTGATGGGATCATAGTTTATCACTCCTAACCTATATTTAAATATGGATGATTAAACACAATTTAATATACATAGTTTCTTATTTATTTCTTGATCACCCTCTCCTAATTTTATTGATTTATTCCTCCATTATTATATTTTATCATGGACATATAGATATTATTTCACATTGACCATTATTATATCCCTTTCATTTTGATTTCTTATCTTTATTCAATCATTCATGTTATTTAGCCTATGTTGGCACTTGCATAATCACCCTTTACATTAGTTTGATATTATTACACATTCTTTGAGGCATGTTACACCTTGTTGCAACATACCACTTTCTCACATATCCATATTTACTATGTATAATAAATCTTATCATGGGACACATTGAGCTTATGTGATCACATATATTTTATGCATATGCATCTTATGAAATTTGAACACCAACCCTTTCCCACCATGGAGAATACACAGGTTATGAGTTATTTAATATATTCCTTTGATACATAATTTTACCATACAATAGGGCCATGCTACTTTCCTTTTTGATACTACTTCACTATTATAATCGGTGCACACTATACATTGACATATGATATTAATTATTTAGATCCCTCATATTATTTTATTTCATAGCCTTGAAATTTTACCTTGCTTTATTTCATATATTATTTATTATTAATATATTCCATTTTTTTTTTAAAAGTTAGAAATACATAACCAAGACCTTTCCATGACTTTTTCTTAATAGTGCACACTTTTTTGATGTCATATGTCATATAACATTATGAGTTACTATCCATTTTATACCCACATGTTTTTCATAGTAAACATGAGATGAAAGCATGGAATACATGTTATATATGAGACATGAAAATACAAATGCATATCAATGATCACACCTAGGGAAACCTTTATAAATTAAAGGTATGCCCATAGTAGCAACATATTATCATGTTTTTTAGGTTATATCTTTTTATTATATTCCATTGATCATATTGAGCTGCTTATAATATTTATACATTTATTACTCTTATTCTAACCTTTTATAGTGTTATTTATTGTGAATTTTAATTTTATAAACTAGATAATTACATTGAATTATTATTCAGACTAACACTTCTTATTTCATACTTATTTTTTATTGGTGATCATGACATTTCTTGATCATTTATGTGTTCTATAATAATTGTTTTATGTTTTGTAGGTACTTTGACTATGTACTATTGTCTTGTGTGTCAGTTGTGTCAAATGATTATATAGTTCATGTTATGTTTGTGTCACGTTATATTTTTTCATGTCTTGTATGATTGTTCTCTTCTTGATCATGATGTGTGTACTTATGGATTATTCTATGATATTGTGTACATGCGTGTTTTTACATACATTTATATAGAAATAATTAGTTTTTATCCTTGTGCTTCATTTTGATATCTCTATTATGAACATATCTATTGTGTGTTATATGTTTCTATTTCCATTTCTATGATTTATATCGTGCATCTACTATGATTTGCATCAATGTGTGTTTCAATTATATTCTAGTTAATACCAACATTTGTTTCTACATGGATTATCATGATTATATCTTATATTATACTAAAAAACAAATGCACTTTCCTTGGGTTAAATGTATCATAATTAGTTTCAATAATCATAATTATTCTATGAGAACATATACTATCATATTTGTATATGTACTTTACATTATTATACCTTTTTATATAACATGTGACTTATATAACTCTTTCTTTTGAGATGACTGATATGCATTCCCCATTTTTGATATCTAAATGGGGGCATAAAATTTTATTATTTTAGAGATTAAAACCATGTTATATAGATAATTTCACATCATGAGACATATTGTATAATTTAGATGGGTCAAATAAAACATATTGAGACATATTCACATAATGTTGAGGAATAATCGATGCATTCTATGACATTTTGAGATATATTATGACATTCAATATGACTTTGATGGAGATTAATCATAAGATAAATGATTTATTGATGCAAACACATTTATATTTTATATATTGAGGATTGGTTGGGATTTATGGTGTTTTATGATCACTTTGGGTCTATATCTATCTGCAATGTTAAATCCTTTTTACATATGAACTTGATTTTGGGGTTCAAAAATAGAATCTATTATCATGACACCATTAATTTATTCTATGGAAAAAAAAGAATAGGTTAGATGATTTTTATCCATTTCAAGAAGGGTTATTAAGTTACCCATGAAATTGTGGTTGATGTTGCTGCATTGCTCAACTTATAGCACCACCTTATGATGTGAAAGTTGGGTCATTTATAATCCTCAATTCACCATTTCAATAATCGCATATCCTTGGGGCATGTTCACCCCATAATTTTATCTAGTCAAATTCAAAAAGTGGAAACTTGGTTTGTATACCCTCAGGATTATTCATTCCCTAACTATTCAATTATAAATTATTTCATTGACTCAAATTATTCTAGATTACTTATCATGAGAGGACATTAATCTACAAATGTTTTATTACATACTGAACATGGATCTAATTATACATTCTAAATACAACTACCATCACAAATGTGATTATTACAGGTATAAAATTCATTTGTTGTATCTTTTTAATTTAACATTTTTAAAACTATAGTATAATGGTAGAATTGTTAGACACCTAGATTTTGTCTTTGGCACTTTGTAAACATCAGTTTAGACATACTTGGACAATACACATATACCTAAATCTTGAGCACACCTTCGCACTATCTATCTACCCATCTACTATCTTAGTAATATCTATCTAGCAAACATACTCAATATCAGCTTTTTCTATATATCAACACATTTAAAATCATATATTGGTATTCTCCATATCGTAGATCCTCAATTTCACTCCAAGGAAACTTTTGGTATTCCTAGAATATGAAATTTATCATAGGTGTCTCTCTATTGTAAGTTTCCAAGGGCCATCAATGACTACTTTTTAAATTATTAAATGTCCATTAGGTTGGTTTAGAACCATTTCATGGGTCAATTTTAGTAGGAACTTAAAGAAGAGTTTCATATATACATATCACTCCTAAGTTTATTATTCACCTCAAAACATTTGATAAGACCTTGGATCATTTCTCACTCTCTTGGAATATTATTAAAAATTCATATACACATATCAAATCTTTAAGAAGAATCCTTAGATTAGTACATAGAGCCAAATTTAAATACAAATAGGTCAAATTTGTATGGTGTCAATGTTGAATGATCAAATATGGGACTACATTCTATATTTTTCATGATTGTTCACATACTTACCTAACTGGAAAATATAAAAATGGTTAGAACCCTATTCATATCAATGGAATGTAGGTAATAATAATCTATTCAATTGGGATTGGTTGGGATATAAAAACCCAAAATGCTAAGCCCCTTTTAAGGTATGTTATGATCAATCTAGAATAATTAGAGTTTTAGATAAAAGAGATACAAAATATGCATCGTCACACATGATCAAATTATTTAAAAAAAAAATTATAAACACAAACACAAGGCTCATAGAATTTTCATACCCATATTGTGTGTAGATACACTTTAATAAAACCTCTAAAATGTTGGTTGTTGTAGGAATCTAATCTTTTAAACATTGTCTAGATATACTATCAACTATTGTCTCATATTTGATCACCTAAAAAATCATATCTTGAGCATTAGTAGATTTTGTGGCATCTTTTATGAGTGAAAAATAGTTATAATTAGCTGATTAAATCATCCTTATATTTCCCTATAAATTATAAACCAAGTGGTTTTAATATATATTATCTCATTTCAATTCAAATTATTTTATTTATTGACATTACTTCTGTAGTATGAATTAGTTCATAGTTTCAATTATTTATTATTGGAACACATTAGTAACAATAATATTAATTAAAAAATACCAATATAAAATATTGTTAAAATAATAAGATGGATAGTAGAAATTCATGGCCCACTCTCCATGCATAAAAAATAAACTCAAATCAACACAAAAGTCGACAAGGCATAGTAACAAAAAACCAAGGTAACCTCAAACAATATTAAAACATAATGAAAATAACTAGGAACATAATGTGAACCCAAAATGAGGAGGTGGAAGATCATCCTTGGGAGGATTGAAACTCCAAGAATAAATATTATCCAAATGAGGATCAGGGGCCACCCAAACATCCTAAATAGGGTTTAAGGGAGCCAAAGAAATAATTATGTTGCAACTAGGACATGGCTAAACAACACTACCAAACATACCACTTCCATACATATGTGATCTCCACTGGGATGGGTCAAAAATATACTTAACATAATGGGATGGTATAATCCACCCCCATTGATGAGGATGAGGAGTGGAGAATAAATTATTACTATAGAAGTAACTTCACCATTGACTAGGTTCTAGAAGAGGAGATTCATGTGCTAGATAGTTTGCAAGATGTGACTTATAGTAAAAGTAAGGCTCACCAAGTATTTATAAAATCCTAAATGTGTTCAAATTTAAGATCCACCTTATCTAATGGATCTTGGATTTATATAAAATCCAAGGAGAAAACAATCACCTTACCATAAATGAAAAAGAGACAAGATTTTTATTCATCATTAAACATATCAAAATTCATAGCTTTCCATAATTTAAATAATATGGAATCCCTAAATAAATTCCATAGAATATTTATATATGTTGACCACTGAGAATTATAACCAAATAAATCCATATTAAAATAGAATGGTTTTGCATGGAAGGGATGAAAGAGGATATGAATCCAATCCCAAACATATTAAGCTTTGTTTCATGTCGAAAAAAGGTGTTTAAAATAATCTAGTCTAGAATAAAATTGAATTTTAGATTTATATATTATAACATGAAGAAAGAAATCCCTTAGTAGAATACCCTTATAATACTAACACCAAAGAAAGAGAGAAATCTTTGCCTCGAGCTTATCATTCTAAAATCTATTTAGTATGAAAACACAGGTCCTAGGTGAGGAGTTTAGATTTCAAAAACTATTCAACTTGTATAAATATAAGGAGAATGGGTTAATTATTTAATAACATATACCTTTAGAGTAATTTTTTTTAATGATTATCATAGTTTCATCTCCAATATTTACCTAAAGCCCATAGAGATTACAAATTGATCTTATGCAACATAACATCAGGCATCATCTCTTAAATGCATAAAATGGAAGGTAAGTAGAAATTGATTAACTTGTCTTTATCCATTATTAGATGAAACTAAGTCCAATCATTATAATAAATAATATGATTAACCTTATGAATACCTTTTTTGAAAAGACTCAAAGCCTTCATACCTATACATGATACTAGAAGAAGATTTGAGTTAGTAATTATAGGAGAGCACAAAATAGTATGGTCATTGAAGGACAAGACACTCTAAAAACCATCACCTATATATTATAAATATGGTTTGGTTATTTAAAAATCCTTCCAAATAATTTTATCAAAAAATTATCTCTCAATCTTGATGGGGGTAGTGGTAAATATCAACATGTGAACACTAACATTTTTCCAATTGACTTTAACATAATGCAAGACAAAGCAAATGCAGTGCCATTCAAGAAGTTTCGAGGCTTGATTTCATTTGATTTCTTTGATAAACCATTTATAACATAGATAATTACTTTTCATATAAATTTAAATGATGCTCATACCACCTTTCTCATAAGGAAGACATAAAATATCCCAAACAACTTTGTGATACGCTCAAGTTTGATTAGCATTTTCCCATACTAAATCTTAGAGGACCTTTGATAGTTCATCATATGAATATTTAGAGGTGGAATATAAATCCTACTAATAGACATGGGTGACCACCAATATCTTAGAATAAACTTGATTTTTTATTGTTAAATAAAGAGGTTCTGAAATCCAATATTCCACTTTTTTATCCTCTCAATCAATGACATATTTCAAAAGCTTAGAGGGAGACATATCAAAAGAAAACATAATACTAATGAATTTTAAACTTTATCATTTTTTATCCACATCTAAATATACTATTCAACCCATTCTTGAATAGACACTATGCTTTATTTACAACATTAGCTTTTGGCTCATTGTAGACTAGAACCCAATGTTTTTCAAAAAATAATGAGGTAATTCAACACCTATTTAATATAACTTCTTTATCATCAATATTGAGGAAGGTATAATATATAAAGTGACCATTAATGATATGAGAGGAGATATTGTGAATAAAAAATACCTTGATGAGCCCTCTCTACACCATGTGAATAAGAATATAACCAAACACCTTTGTAGATAAAGACATACATATTTGGTTCAAGAGGAAAACTTTGTCTAATAGAATGGAATAATCCAAAGGTATTAAATTTGAGATCATTAATAGTGAGGTAGGATGAAACTTTAGAAAAAAAATTCTGAAGTGCACATGTAAAAATTTGGCCAAAATCAAAGTCCTGAAGTAGAACCAAAATAAATTACCAATCAACCCTATCATAGGATTTCTCAAAATTACATTTGAGGAATATGGTTCACTAATGATATGTCCACACCAATTCCATTCCTTCCTAAAAAATAATGATATTATTCAAAATGATTCTATGTTTAATGAATTTAGTCTGATATGGTCTAATGATTTTAGGTAGGATGAAATGTAGTTTAATCATAAGAAATTAGTAAGGATTTTATAAGACACATTGAGGAGTGTGATGGGGTTTCAAATATAAATGAGATTATAGGTCACTAGCCTTGGGAATGAAATTTATATTTATTTTGTTGATGAGAGAGCTTAAGGATTTATTTTTTAGGGATTTTTTATAAACTTGCAATAGCTTAGGCCATACAAAATACCAAGTAACCTAGTAAAAATCACAAGGGAAACTATTAATACCTATGTTTTTTCATTGTCCATGCATTTCACTACATGGAATAGATCATATTTAGTTAGAGTGTCATCATACATATTTTTATTAGTACTAATAATTTTGTGAAGCACCACATCTAAACATTCTTATATTGCATACACACTTTCCATCTAATTTCTTTGGGATTAAAACATTAACTTGTAGTCATCAAAAAAATTAAAGGATATTTCAGGTAGGTCAGTAAGATGTTACTAAAAAAGCTTCATAGATTTGATTTTTTCCCTAAATTTTTTATCCCAGAGGAATTTGAAAATTTATTTTGATGCTTGGTCTCTAACTTTGAGCTAATGTAGCCAAGCTCAAATTTGAGCCCCTCTAGTGTGTGGTTATCTAAATTTTTTATCTTATGCTCGAGATAAATTTTCATGTACTACAACTATAAATAAAATGTATTTTACTCAAGAAGAGAAGTTATTACTTTGTATTACTTGATCACAACACCATCGACCCACTTATGAACACATATAACTTGTTTTCCATAGTGATAAGGTGCAAGTGGTCATCTAATTTCACCACTCAATCTATCTTGCAACATAAAGTAGACCTGGTGAAAATTTATTAAATCTAGTGAAGATATTTATGCTTCCCTCATGGTAGAGGAGGGATGTGCTCATAAAAAAATGATTATGTGGCACCTTGAAATTACCACCATTCCACTCCAGTATGTAAGTGATGAGACTATGGTATAAGAGGATAATATAAAAAAGGATGGTGATATATTTGCCAATAGAGAAAGAAAAATATAACATGCATTACTCAAAAATCATGAAATCATCCAACCATTTGAGGAACCTATCAAAACCAACATGATAACTAGACCAAGTAAACAAAGGTGAATAATTAAATGTGCACCATCAAAGGAGTGGGTCAACCAAAGATCAATGATTTTTAAAATACAACCAATCTTCACGTTCTCCCATACACCATAAAATTATAATGGCACCAAATTTTTCATCAACCTCTCAATAATATATTGAAATCACCAAAAATTAGACAAAAAAATATAACATGCATTACTCAAAAATCATGAAATCATCCAACCATTTGAGGAACCTATCAAAACCAACATGATAACTAGACCAAGTAAACAAAGGTGAATAATTAAATGTGCACCATTAAAGGAGTGGGTCAACCAAAGATCAATGATTTTTAAAATACAACCAATCTTCACGTTCTCCCATACACCATAAAATTATAATGGCACCAACTTTTTCATCAACCTCTCAATAATATATTGAAATCACCAAAAAATAGCCAAGTGGAAGAAGGTAGATTGTCAGTCATCCATAACCATAATGTCATTATATTATCATTAGGGAAGTAATTTTTAGAATCCCAAGGGAATGACCATTGATTTTACGTAAATCCAAAATAACAAGATGTGATGGATATTCACCCTAGATAATAACTAAGGGGAAAATTTATTAGAAGTGAAAATAATAACACCAACACATCCATCTTCATGTAAAGGAGAAAATTTTGATGTTTCAAGTGAAATAATTTTCAAATTGGTCTACAGAAGAAGCCCTAAAATATTAACTTCTTCTAGACAAATAAAATTAGAATCCATGGTTTTGATTATTTTATCTCTTAGGTATGAAATAATCAAAACAATTTTAGATAGATGTATTTATGATATTTATACTATTATTTATCCCTTTTTTATACATTAATTATGGAAGGGTCCTGAACCATATACATAAAAAAGAGTAAGGAAAAAACTTCCCACATCTAGGCATCATCAAATCCCACAACCAACCAATAATCAAAAATAAAAATACCAACCCAAAAACACAAACAAAATCATACCATAGCTAGTATAATAATGTTTATAAACATGGAAAACATAGAACAATCCATTCAAATAGGACCTTAACCACTATAGTTACACAAGAAGATTCAAAAAGCCACAAACATAAACCCAAATAATGTAAAATATCCACATGGCCAATATTACATATAGTTACCATAAAAATGATTGATACAAATGTTATAAATAATTAATTTAAGTATGATGATTTAGATGCCTATAACCATATGTCAAACCTTGATATTAACCATCTTTTGTCCCTTATCTATGCATGAATGTAGATTTATGTTACCATCCATAATAGTTTGTTTTAGTGTATAACATTTGAGAAGTGGTGATATATACCTAGGGATATGATATATTAATGTATATGGGTTGATGGAGATGCTGACATGTGGCACACATCCCCCTTAGTTATTAATATGGGTCCAATATATTAGGATAATTGAGCAACTTGTGGAATTAATGCATTGGGTAATGGTTGGCCTACATTGGGATTAGAAGGGTACCCATCCATTATTAGTTAAATAAAGGTATATATAAGGAGATGATTATCATTTTGAAGGAATCAATTAAGAATTGAGTCTTCTATTGTAAGAGGATATTGGAGGTTGTCCCCTCGAAGAGACATTATGGGGTTATTCATTCCTAAAAGAGTATTGTATGGTGTTGCACTACCTTAAGGGTATTATAATTCTACATATATTGAATATTTGGGCATCTTGGCCTAGAAATATCTATTATGTTGTGTTTATATATATTATATTATACATTATTTCTAAATATTATGTGTGGATCATAAAAAGTGGTATCAGAGCTTTGATTTGGGAAATTTTTGTGGGGTAAGACCCTAGTTTTGTGGAATTGTTAATATCTTGTAATTGATTAAAAAAATTTGTACATTTTTTTTCCTAAAGCTAAATAATATTTCAAGAAAGACTAAAAAAATTGAGATTTTATGATCCATTTTGAGGAAGTTATTGATTTGGGAAATTTTTGTGGGGTAAGACCCTAGTTTTGTGGAATTGTTAATATCTTGTAATTGATTAAAAAATAAGTACATTTTTTCCTAAAGCTAAATAATATTTCAAGAAAGACAATAAAAAATTTGAGATTTTATGATCCATTTTGAGGAAGTTATTGTTATTTTAGGGTTTGTAATAAATTAATCATATCTATCGTAATATAAGGAATATTTATTTGAAATTTTTACTAACAATGTATCATCATACAAGGGATAACATTACAAATTTCAGAATTTTTTGAAACATTTTGAGTGATTTATCATAGTTTTATGATTTTTCATAGATTCTCTCTATAGGCCAAAATTTTTGGACTATTTTCAAAAAAATTTCATTAAAGTTTCAATGTCATACTTGGAAAATACAGTAAATTTTTTTGGAATATTTGGATCAGTTTCAAATGAGTTATTGACATTTTAGGGTATATCATTAACCCTAGTTTTTTTATGGATTATGAAGTTGCAAGTATGTTCATGAGAGGATGATATTGATGCTAGAGAATGGTGGATCATTTTATAAGAGAATAATACTCAAACAAGTTTGTGGTAAATATGATTGTCTCTTGCTTTATCTGGTCCTACACAACATTGGTTTAAATAATTGAGCTTCACACAAAGGTATTCTTCATGGGAAGAAATGGAACATGTTTTACTAGATCAATGGGACATAAAAGAAAAAGAGGATGAAGGGGGTTTTTAAATTTAGATTAGTGAGGTTGGTTTTTTGCTCTGCTAGGGTTTCCTCCATATGCATCATAGAGTTAGCCCTTGAATTTTTGTGAATCCCACTTGTATACATATCGTAGCCTTTGTTAGGTTACCTATGAGAATAACATTTATTATCTTTTAGGGTTTTTTTCCTTTAGACAAGGCCAACTTATTTAATGAATTATAATCATTTTCTCCTAGTTGATTCAACTATAGAGGATAACAATGGAACATCAATCAATGGCCCCTTACAAGCATCTAAGGAAGTTCGTACCAAAAGTATACCATGAGGAAATTCTTTTGAACTTAATGTTTTTTTACCAGTTCCATAATTTAATTCTACTTGTCAATGGCTAGAATAGTTCTATTTGATAGGTTATTTTATGTGTTAAATTAATTTTGAAAGTATGCCTAAATATTGGGTTCAAACCCACTAGGCATCTCGTGGCATAAAGCTTGAAAGTATCCATAATCTGACTAAGGGTTTTTTTAATTTTATTTTGCTTATCCTTCCCATACAAGAAATATTCTTCATAATTCAATTTATATGATATGTTAGGAACTCAATCACTATTATTTCCACTTGGACATGAGACTTTGTGGACTCCGAACACACTGCTCTTAAGTTCCTAGTTTGGGTAAAATTTCTAGGTCTCTTACTCTCCTATTTGAATTTTATTCACCAAATTGCTTCTTCCATAGGTCAAGTTGTTTGCCATGATTAAAATAGGTTTTACTCTACTAGGATATAGAAGTAGGTTTGTGTGGAGGTAGACCTTTATCAAGACCTTGAAGAGTTTGTGGAGATTTAATTTGTGATGTGATACAATACCAATAGGTTTTGTATATCAATTTTCCAAATACTTGCTTTCACTGCCAAGCCACTGACTATAAAATTTGGGACTATCCCCTTCAACTAGCCTATAATAGTGTGTCCAATCACTCAACCTCTCCTCTTAAGCCCTCTCTAAAAGCTATAAAAAAATAGATGAGGATAGATAGACTATGGTAGGGAAGAAGAACAACCATAATAAAACTACAAGATCTAACATAGGAAATCCCAAAGGAGGCAATCTTTCAACAAGTAATGGCTTGTAGGACCAGGTTCCTATTGAGAAAGAGCCTTCTCAATCATAAGCTGAAACTATAAAAATGATATAAAAACCTAGGGTATACAACACCCCTCTTGCACCCAATGTTCTATCTCATGGTCCAAGGGTTTCTCAGCCTAGTTCTTCCAATTTTAAGACTCATAACCAACCTCTCTACCAATTCCTACTTAGTGAGATGCACTCAAATTCTCTTGTAACTCTCCTAAGAGGTACAAAGAGTTGAAAGAATGATATTTTTAAGTTGAATATGCTATGAGGGAACAAACATAATTAGATGTTTTGTAAATTTCAATATGGGCATTTTTTATAGAATCACTTTGATGTCTTAGAAGGCTGAGATTTTAAGGACATGTCTCTCAACACCCATCATATATGAATTGATTTTCATGGAATGTTTAGGGTCTTATAAATCTAAAATGCAAGTTTATTAGGAAGTTTCTTGAGATGAACACTTATCTATCTATAAGAAGTTAAGGTGGTGGATTTTTTATTGACAGTGGTCAATAACTCTATCTAGCATGATAGTATTATTCTGCATAGTAATCATGGGATAGGACATGGTGGGGTGATCACATTTATTTCTCTAAGGTGGTGGTTTCACTTAGTATAATCTAGAATGGACCCCATTAACCAGTTAATTTGGGCCCTTTTCAACATTGAAAACCATTCTTTTATATTTATTAATATTTATGCTTTGATTCATGGTATTGAGCATGCTCATTTATGGTGATGGATTGTTGAAGATATCCTCAATTCTCATTGAGTCATCTATGGTGACTTTAATATGGTCACATCCCTCAAAGATAATGTGGGCCACCTACCAATACACTATGCAGTTGACAAAAGGGAGGTGTGGTATTATATGTGTACTAAATGGGGCTTTTATGACCCAAACCTGATCCATCATCCTATAGATGGAGTGTGGTACACTTAGATCAATCTCAAGGACAAATCTGATTGGATTCTAAAATGCTTTGATTGGGTAATGATGTATACTCAGCCGTATTTTTCCTTTGAGAATGGTTTTTCTCCTTTGGTGTAGGCTCTATCAAAATTTGGGCTTTTTGATCACTCTCCCATTCATTTTCAAGTGACATGGTAGTTCACAAAACCCAAGGTTCATAAAACCCAATTCTTCCTTAATACCTCATTATTCAAATATGGGCCCATTATGGCTCATATTAGTAGAGTTTAGAATCTAGATCCTCATCTAACCCAATATTATAGTTAGATCTCTGGTAGAATGATTCCATCATAAGGAATTCTCACTTATTAAGAATCTATGGATGAAAATTTTCTAAAATTTAGTGAGACTCTTACTCTACTACTTCCTTAGAGCTTAGCTATGCAGTTTCAACCCTAGAAAAAGATCCCTTCAATGAGATCTTGTAGGTTAGAGTCTCTTCTTTATGGCATTAGATCTAGATTGTAGATAACTACAATGCTCAAGGAGCTCAAATCGAAGCCAAAATTCATTGGCTCAAGATAGGGAACAAATCCTCCAAATATTTCTTACAAATGCTTAGATCTAAAAACTTGAAGCAATAAATTCAAACTATCTCTAATGCTGGTAGGAGATTATCAGAGACACCATGGATTATTCAAGATTTTATCCACCATTATCAATAGTTGGTCAAAGATCCAACATCTCTGAAAATCATGACATATCCCTTCAATAGTGTCTCATAGTTGTGCCATGCAAACTCACTCCCACTTGGTGAGTTACTTGAGATAGGTTCTTCACTGTGGATGATTTACAAGAGAAAGTGGCTCATATGACAAATGATAAATCTCTAGGCATTGATGGATTCCATTATGAATGTTTTAAAACCCTTTGGGACCTTGTGGGTTTTGAATTACACCATGTCTATAAAAAATACTTTCACAAACATTTTTAAAGGAAGAATATAAATAAAGGAAACATATTTTCATACCTAAATAAGGGGATCTTGAGTGATGTGTAATTATAATCCAATCACCCTCCTAAATGTTTCTTACAAAATCATTCTAAAGATTTGAAATTATAATTATGTAATCTATTTCCACACATTATTCACCTTGAGAAAAAAAATTCATCAAAAGTAGGTATTTATTAGACAATAATATTGTGGTGTGGGAAGGAATTGACTGGGTTAGGAGATCTAATCAAAAAGCTATGTTCATAAAAATTGACATTGAAAAAGATTATGACCATATTGAGTGTCCTTTCATCTTGTCCATGATTAAAGCCTTGAACTTTGGGCCAAATTTCATTCAAACCATCTAGATTCCATTTTTAGACACTTTAGCCATCTTCTCTACTAATAGAGTCACATCAAAACAATTTTGATTGTTTCAGTCTATTTGCCAAGGATTCCCCTTGGTGCTTACCATGTATGTGCTTGTAGTAGAGGATTCTAGATATCTTCTTAGAAATGACCAAGTTAGGGTATTTTTTAAAGGAATAAATCTCCCTCTAGATAAAGAAAACTCTTAGGAAGATATGAAATTATTAAATGGACACTTGTTAATAATTCTTTCTTTATTATTATTAAAGAAGAGGATAATGTGGACAACACCTTGTAGTGTCTCAACACCTTCTACCTTGCCTTTGGCTCAAGTATCCAATGGTAAAAAATATATGCTATAGGTAGTCATACCTCCCCCTATTGATGTGGGTTGGAAATTATGGGTGGGCCTAGATTCAACATGATGAAATTTTCAAGTTTCTTGGCACTCTTTTTCTTGTTATGCCTCTCTGCCCATGCTGTGGTAAAATGTTGTTGATAGAGTAGAAAAGAAGCTAGAGTATTGGGTTAATAATACCTTATCATTAGAAATAAAATTTCAAATTTGATCAAAAGTCCTTGAGACCATCCATGTTTACTAATCTTCCTGTTGGGTGCCTTCCAAGAACTCTTACTAGAAACTTGAAATTCTTATATACTTTCTTTGGGCCAATTATTCTCATGATTATGGCTTCCACAGAGTTGTTTGGGAATAATACTACCTCTCACAAGATGTTGGAGGTATGGGTTTAATCGATATGGCTCATCAAGGAGTTTTATTATGTGCCAAATGGATTGTGGGGCCCATTGAAGGCAAGGAAGCTTGGAAGGTGTTTTTTTGACACTGCATTTATTTAGGCCTTCCCAAAGGCAAAAAGTCCTAGAAAGGACTTGACTTATTTAATCTACTCATCATCAAAACACTTGTTCAAATTATAGGGTCTTTTGTTCCTAAAAGTATCTGTAAAGCATGGGAAAAAATCAAACCATGGCTTCTCTTGAATTGCTCAAGTTTCCAAGATGGGTTGTCCATTAACTCATATTCTCTATATGGTCACTTGTTATCATTTTTAATGAAGTCCCTCAGGCCTAGATTCCTTGGATCAATACTCTCAAGTTGTTTTGTAGAGGTATTCATACTATATAAGACATCTTTTCTAAGTAGACTCACTCTTGGCTATCTTGGGAAGAGGTGAAACAAAATTATGATTAGACAACTCTAATAGAGGGTCTTACAAATAAATACTTAATATTGTTCTACCTTCAATGTTTCACAAAATATATATTATTTCTACTCATCCTTGGTGGAAGGACTAGAAATGGTATGTTGAAACTCTATTTCATAATTACACTCCCTGACTTTTCTATGGGTGGCTTACTCCCCACATGCCTATGGTAGATAAGTTTAATTCTCACTAGGATATTCATTATTTAGTTTTTACTTGGTGCTTCCACTTTCAAACCATCTAGGAGGATTGTTTGGAGCCTAAGTGAGCTCACTTTGATTGGTATGTGCTATATCTAGGCTTGCCTATAGGTATAAGGATTTTGCATTTAAGAATTTCCCTTCCCAAATGTCCCTTTTGTGGCCATCTGGTAATGTTCCCTCATCTATTCTAGTATTACTCCAAAGCCCACCATATTTGAATGTGGATTCATGACCTTTTTAGGCCTTTCCATCCCAAGATTTTTTAGTGGTAGCATACCCTTCTTGGAGATAAACCCACCTTGACTTTTAAATATAGCCATGTTTGGCACACTTTTAGAGTGGAGATTATATTTTGGTTATGGAAAGAAATAAATAATGCAATGTTTAGCAATGTTTTTTCATATTGCAATTTTTTTGATTTTAGAAAATCTTCCATTATTTCTAATGTGATTTTTCATACTCAAGTATAGGAAAATAAATTTTCCATAGATCTTTGTCATATTAAGGACCTTCTCACTCATTTGGGAGATGTTCCTTGTGTTATGGCATAGATTCCTCCTTTTCTACCCAAGGATAATAGAGTTGTTGGAAGAAATGGTAATCCTCCTCCCAAAGGTGGTCACCAACATATCTAGTCTCGACACTACATTCATAGTGGAAATATATATCAATGCATGTCTCCTTATAGATAAAAATGAGGTTGATATCCCCCACCTATTTCCCTTAGTGGGTAGGATGGTTGGGGTGCTTCTCCTCCTCCTATTCATCGAGATGCTTTAGGGGTACCACCTAGAGGTTAGACATACATGATGGATAAATTCCCTAGGCTCTCTCTTACTCGTTCTCCTACTTGGAAATAGGAATATGATAAGGACAATACTCAAGCTTCTAGTTGGGACTTAATTATAGATGGTAATGACTTGCCTAGCTTGGAATGGAGTCTAGATGATAAGGATCCTCTACCTTTTGGACTTGTATTGGTAACTTAATTAGGTTTCCTTTTTTTTTTATTGTTATGATGAATTATTATCAGGAAAGGACTAATGATGTTTTTGTTTCTATAGTGACCTATTCCTATGCTTGGCCTAGTTTGACTCAAGGCATGCTTCTATACTGCTTATTTTTTTGTGAATTATTTGTATATTCTATATTTTTATTAATATATAGATATATTTCATCAAAAAAAGAGGAATAAAATAATGATGGTAATGAAGGATATAATGGAGATGATGAAGAATAAAAATTAATGGAAGAAAATAATGACAATGAGCAAGAACATGCAATTGATGATGAAGAAGAAGAAATCAAGCATAATGATAATGAGGAGAGTACAAATGGTGGAGAAGGAGAGGTAGAGGATATCAAAGAAGACAAAGAAGAATTGAATGATAAGGGTTTAAATAATTTGGCTCTAAATAAATTTGAGTTAATTTTTTAGTTTCATGGATGCATTTCAAATGAAAAAGGTCTTTGTGTCCAAAAACCCTTCCAACAAGTATAACTCCATCAACACGAATGTGGGACAACATCTATATGTTCAATTAGATGGTAATAATATTAAAGTGTTTTAATATTTAAAGATCATTATGGAAAAATATGTTTTGCACTCAGATTTTTATGCTTTAGATATGGATGGTGTGGATATGGTTCTTAGATATCCATGGTTAGAAACTTTAGGAACAATCAATATTAATGTTTAGAATAAGTTCATGAAGTTTTGGTATAATAAAAAGAAGGTCACTTTACAAGGTATTATAGTGGGAAAGGGACCAATAATAGTAAAGGTAGATCATGAGGATGATATTTAAATAGGTGATGAAGAGCATGAGGATATTCAAATTACATAAATGAAGAAACAATACAATCATAAATGGACACTTCATCTACTCAATAGATAAAGAAGAAAAAGCTAGAAGAGGTAGAAGAAAAGGTGGATAAGGTCAAAATATCATAAAAATTTGAGGTATATAGTCAGCTACATCATCATGAGAGGAAACACTCATGGAGCCATGTGAGGGAGTGTCTTAATAACATGCACTTTGATTATACAATAATTTAGAGTTTCAATAACTATGGCTATGCATAGAATCCAAAGAAGAACTATTATGGTTAGGTATGGAATCATAGTAGCACAATGGCCTATTGAACATGGAATTAGTGGGAAAATCACTATGACTATGTAAGGAATTGTAACTAATATGATTATGAATGTAATTAGAGAAGCGTAAGGGAATATGGTACATGGAATA
Organism: Torreya grandis; assembly: GCA_037957365.1. Classification (NCBI taxonomy): domain Eukaryota; kingdom Viridiplantae; phylum Streptophyta; class Pinopsida; order Cupressales; family Taxaceae; genus Torreya; species Torreya grandis. The sequence goes on along the minus strand of JARHVA010003992.1, from coordinate 1,037,141 downwards.
TCTTATAAGTGTGTAATGGTTTGTTACTTGTTTATTGTATTATTTCTTCATATCTAACCAAATATAGCAAACCATTACACCAAAACCTTGAGGTGTTAGTGAAATATGACCATCATGATCATAACATCCCACCATACTTTTTAATCCCAAAATTTAGGCTAAATTTGCACCCATATACCAAAATCCCCCATATATTTGAGCCCTAGATGAACACTACCATGCTAGCATAGCCACTCGCTTTGTGACTTAAACCTGGGTGAAGGCTCTGATATCAAATGTAACAAAATGTTAAATTAAAACATCAAGGCATTATTGAAATATATACATCATGGTCATAACATCCCACCACACTTCTAAATCCTAGACTATGAGCTAGATTTTCACTCGTACACCAGGATCCCCCACATGTACAAGCCCTGAATGAACTTGTTATAGACCACATTTATAATATTTTGAAATAATTCAAAATATAATATAGACCAACACCACACATAGGTATTGGTGGGACAGAATGCCCAAATATTTAATATATGTAGAAATAGAATACCCTTAAGGTAGGGAAACACCATAAAATACTCCTTTAAGGAGGAAAAACTCCACAATGTCTCTTCGAGGGGACAATCTCCAATATCCTCTTACAATAGAAGACTCAATGATTAATTGATTCCTTTACAATTGTAATCATTTCATTTAACTCTATCTAACTAATAGTGCATGGGTAACCTCCTAATCCCAATGTAGGCTGACCATTAGCCAATTCACTAATTCCATAAGTTACTCAATTATCCTAATATATTAGACCCATATAAATAACTGAGGGGATGTGTGACACATGTTAACATCTCCATCAACCTATATATATATATATATATAGCATTCCTACCCTCCTTGAAATGCTTCATTCCAAAACCATAAGAAGAAACCAAATAATGAGTGTGCTTCAAATCATTGCACATTTATATCCAAGCTCGATCATCAACCACCCATATGTGATCTTGGTAGGTGATAGATTTCCAATCTTATTTCTAAATTCTAATGTACTACAATGATTCCATTCATTATCATAGCTATATCACCTTGGTGTCCATGAATAATTATTTTTCCTTTAATTCCATGTACCATATTTCATTGCGCTACTCTGATTCCATTCATGACCATAATAGTTATTATTTCATGCATAGTCATAGTAATTTCCCTACTGATTACATTTTCTATAGGCCATTATGATACTCTTATTCCATACCTGACCATAGTAGTTCTTCTTTTGCTTCTATGTATAACCAAAGTTATTAGAACTTTGATTTCCTATATAGCCAAAGTGCCTATTGTTATGACACTCTTTCACATGGATCTATGATTATTTCCTCTCATGATTATATTACTGACTATATACCTCAAATTTTTATGATAATTTGACCTTATCCACCTTTTATTCTACCTCTTTGACCTTTTTCTTCTTTGTCTCTTGAGAAGATGAAGTGCCCATTTCTGATTGTATTATTTCTTCATTTATGTCATTTTAATCTTCCTCATGCTCTTCATCACCTATTTCAATCTCATCCTTATGTTCTACCTTGACTATTATTGGTGTTGTTCCCACTATGATATCATGTAAATTGACATTTTATAATACCAAAACTTCATGAACTTATTATGAACATTAATATTTATTGTTCCTAAAGTTTCTAACCATGGGTAATCAAGAACCATATCCACACCATCCATATCCAAAGCATAAAAATTTGAATCAAAAACATATTTTTCCATAATGAGATTCAAATATTCAAATAATGGATTACCATCTACTTGAACCACATTTATACTATTTACTTGAACATGTAGATGTTGTGCCACATTCATGTTGATGAAGTTTTACTTGTTGGTAGTGTGTATGGACACAACGACCTTCTTAATTTGAATGCATCCATGAAAATGAAAATTTGACTCAGATTTATTTGGAGCCAAATTATTCTAATCCTTATCATCTAATTATTCTTCTTATTTTTTGATATCTTCTACCTCTCTTTTTGCACAATTTGTGATCTCATCTTTATCATTATGCTTAATTTCTTCTTCTTCTTCTTCTTCATCACTTGCATGTTCTTACTCATTGTAAATATTTTCTTCCGTTGATTTTTCTTCTTCATCATCTCCATTATCTTATTTATTACCATAATTATTTTCTTCCTCTTCTTCATCCTTTTTTATTTTATATCACATTTATCTAGGAAAACATGTTCCATTTCTTCCCATGAAGAATACCTTTGTGTGAAGCTCAATTATTTAAACCAATGTTATGCAGTCCTAAACAAAGAAAGATAAAAATATGTTTTTGATAAAATTGTTTAAGTATTATTATCCTTAAAAAGGAGCCACCATTCTATAGCATCAATATCATCCTCCCCTGAAAATACTTGAAACTTCATGATCCACCAAAAAAACTAGGGTTAATGAAATACCCTAAAATGTTAATAATTAATTCAAAATGGATCCAAACAATCAAAAATTTTAACTGTATATTCCAAGTATGACATTGAAAATTCAATAAAATTTTTGTGAAAGCATTCCAAAAATTTTGGCCTCTAGAGAAAATCTATGAAAAATAATAAAATTATAATAAATCATTCAAAATGTTTCATTTTTTTTGAAATGTTTACTATAGCTCTCAAGTATTCTGATATATTGTTAGTAAAAATTAAATGAAACATTCCCTATGTTTTGATAGATATGCAAAATTTATTAAAAACCCTAAAATAACAATAACTCCCTCAAAATGAATCATAAAACCTTGATTTATTTACTATCTTTCTTGAAATATTCTTTAGCTTTAGGTAAAAAACTATATAAAACTTTGAAACCAATTATAAGATATTAATGATTCCACAAAATTAGGGTTTTGCCACATACAAATTTCCCAAATAGAAGATTTGATACCACTTGTTATGATCCATTTTGAGGCAATTATTACTATTTTAGGGTTTGTAATAAATTTACCATATCTAAATGTAATAAACCATTACACCAAAATCTTGAGGTGTTAGTGAAATTTACACATCATGATCATAACATCCCCCACACTTTTAAAGATAAAATTCTAGGCTATATTTTTGCTCATACATAAGGATCCCATATATGTATGATCCCTATATGAACATGCTAATGTTGACATAGTGGCCCATTCTATGACTTGAACCTAGTGGATACTCTGATACCAAATGTAATGAACTGTTACACCCAAATCGTGAGGTGTTAGTAAAATCTTCCCATCAGGATCATAAAAACCCACCATGCTTCTAAATCCTAGAATCTGGGATGAATTTTCACCCATACACAAGGATTCCCCACATGTAAAATCCCCAAATGAACATTGCCATGCTGATATATCCAACCACTCCATGACTTGAACCTAGGTGGAGGCTCTGATACCACTTGTTATGATCCATACTTATAATATTTAGAAATAATGGAGAATATAATTTAGATCAACATAAAATAATATATATTGGTGGGACAAGATTCCCAAATATTCAATATTTATAAAAATAGAATACCCTTAAGGTAGGGAAACACTATACAATACTCCTTTAGGAAAGAATAACTCCACAATGTCTCTTCAAGGGGAAAACTTCTAATATGATCTTACAATATAAGAATTAATGTTTAATTTATTTATTTACAATTATAATCATCTCATTTATATATACCTTGATCTAACTAATAATGGATGGGTAACCTCTTAATCCTAATGTAGGCATATCATTACCCAATGCACTAATTCCACAAGTTACTCAATTATCCTAATATATTAGACCCATATAAATAACTAAGGGGGATGTGTGCCACATGTTAACATATCCATCAACCCATATACATTAATATATCATAACCCTAGGTACATAGCAATTGGGCAATCCACCTTCCTAGTCAATTTAATTACATTTGGTCTTCAATTTTACCAAACATATCAGATAAAAAATAAAAATTATTGCTAGGGAAAGTCACCATCTTATAATGTTCTAGGTCATACATTAATAGTAAAAATACTAATAATTGTTGAGTCTATATTTGATTTTAGCACCGAGGACCATGTAATAGATAATTTAGTAGAATTAAAAACCAAACACTCTAAATTATGAAGATTATGTTCAAAGTTACAAAATTTAGACAACACAACCATCACTAAGGTCAAAATTTTAGACTTCTAAGTGTTATTTCTTATATTTTAAATGAATATGATACTAAAATGTTTCATTATTGGATCCTCCACCTTTGAATAAAGTTTAATATGAAACACAACCTATAAGTCTTCCTTATTCTAGGTTCCTTGCTCATCATCTAACATCACAAAACCCAAGATAGAAAAAATAAAAGTGATTATGACAATAGAAGAAGGAAAAAGGCTTTGAAAATGTCACCATCATCAATTGGTCCCCATATCATGCTAGTTTAAATCTTAAAAATGTTATGCATGCCAAATTTAAAGGTAGGATAGGAAATGAGAAAATAAATAATGTCAAGGTAAACTTGAAATCATGATGTTAGTTCCATAATTAACATCATCCAAGACAAAAGTAATTATTCTTATATGGGAGATAAGAAAAAAGGTAGATTTTATAAAATCAATTGAGGTTTCTCAAATCATTGAGAATTAATTCCATATCCAATCCCTTTTTTCACATAATTTGAGCATGTGTAACTCCTATTTATGGGTTTTCTTGCACCAACGTTAGCCAAAATGAATGTTTGTTTGTTATTCTATCTAAATATATGTCAAAAATTATTCTTCTAAAAATAACCAACTAAGACTAATGTATCATCTTGAAGGCACATAATATATCTTCTATACTAGTATATATCTTAATATATAATATACAATATAATTTAATGTAAATATATATATAATATAACAAATAATTGAATATATAATATGTTATTTATATATTATATACATGTTATCTAATATAAATTATAAATAAACCTAACCAAAACACACCCACACCCTTGTTGAAGGTAAGACAAAACTAAAGTGTCAAAATTAGGTTTCATACCAAATGTAAGCCCGAGCATTACCTCAATCCAAGAAAAATAAACACATTGTGGATGTATTTTTTTTTTTTTTTTTTAATTCATTTAATCTCTTTCAATCATGGAGTGGAGCAGGGAATGTTAATCTAAGGAATGCCAATGGTATTTTTGGGATTAGGGAATTTTAATTTGAGTGGCTGATTTGGGGATTTTGTGGGGTATGGTTATTAATACAAGTATTTAACTTGAATAATTTTTTGGGTAAGGTTTATGAATGTTTTATTAAAGTTTCAATTTATATCTTAGGTAGGGATTTATGTATTTTAATGGATGGGGTTTCTCAAAATGTCTATGAAATTAAAATCAAAATCAATAAAACAAATAATGAAAAAGGGAGGGGGTGAGTTTGTAATGTCCTCTTGGGTGAGATTGGAGATAAAAATGATTTAGATACAATTTTAAGGAGGGATATTAGTAGTAGTGAATCACAGGAATATAATAATTAAACCCCATGTAATATAAGAATGGGAGAGCCTTTTTTGGAGAGGGGGTTGAATAACCCTAAGGATGTATAAAATAAGAAGAAGAGACCATTAAAATTGAAATGAGAAAAGGAATAATCATATGGTGATCATGTAAACATTTAAACCCTAGTTTATATTTATTTTTGTAAAACATAAATTGAAAAAAATATATAAATTTTAATGGATATAAAATTTTAGGTTTAATAAAAAAAGGAATACAAAAATTTGAAAAAATTTAATGCATATATCAATTTTGGGAAATGTGAAAATTTTGGAAACATTTGAAAAAATATGGCATTTTAGGGGAAAATTCAAAATTTAAGGTAATTTTATAGAATGAAAGAAAAATTAAAAAATTATTGTCTAGGGAAAATTAGATAAAACTGGAAAAAGTTTGAGGTAATTTAGGGAAAATTCATAAAATTATGTTAAATTAGTTTAATTTCAAAGAGGGAAATTTTGAAAAACTAGATAAATTAGGTAAAAGGATAATATTTCAATCACTCAATTGAGTTAATCTAATGTTTATGATATGTTTCCAGAAACATTTTAGTTATTGTTGTCATGGGCCCCAAAAACCAAAAATGTGAATAACCATGGTGAATGCTAGATTTTAGGTTTACTTTTTAACATAAATATTTTTTTAGTATAAACATGAAAAAAATCACTTATTTATTCCATACATATACATTTTTAGATGTTAAATAAACACATAATAATTAAATATATAAATGTGAAGATATCCAAATAAGATTAAGTTCAATATATACATGTCACAAAGTTAATCTAATGTTTATGATATGTTTCCAGAAACATTTTAGTTATTGTTGTCATGGGCCCCAAAAACCAAAAATGTGAATAACCATGGTGAATGCTAGATTTTAGGTTTACTTTTTAACATAAATATTTTTTTAGTATAAACATGAAAAAAATCACTTATTTATTCCATACATATACATTTTTAGATGATAAATAAACACATAATAATTAAATATATAAATGTGAAGATATCCAAATAAGATTAAGTTCAATATATACATGTCACAAAGTACACTACAATTAAAAGATAATTTGAAACATGTTTATGGTGACTCTTTGAAAGAATAATTAAGATCTAAATAAAAGGATTTAAGGTGAGCCATAACCCTCCTAAATTGACATTTCACTAATTTTGTTGAAGTTCATAAGTATTTGAGAAACCTAAGATGTTCTTGTAAATTCAAACACCAGTTTGCATGTTATTATAGAAAGATTAAGTAGATGGACTCTACATGCTTATAATGGAGCACCACATTTTTTATGGTGTCCATGACATACCTATGAAAGATAAGAATTGTAGGCAGTAGTGTACTTTATTCCACAAAATTATGATCACTCTATTGAATACAAGTTTAGAAGTTAAGTCATGAAACATTTGCAAAGAAAAGCAGATAAAACAAATTTGATTGTGGATAAATGTTTCAAAAAATGATAATGGGTGGGAAAATATCCATGATATAACTAGATACTAGAAAATATTTAATTTTTTTTGCAAATTTGAAAAAATTAGGGAAAATTTTGATAAATTAAATTATATTGGTAAAATTTTGAAAATTTAGGGAAAATTTCACAAATTCATGGAAAATTCAAAAAGGTATCACAAATTAGGAAAATTTATGGAAAATAATAAATATTAGGTTGAACTAACAAAAGATCCAAAGTTTAGGGAAAAAATGACAAATTTAGGTGAAATTCTAAAAATCGGTTCAAATTAAAGAAACTGGGGGAAATTTGGAAAAATAGGTTAAATCATCTAAAATTTAAACTAAAAAAAAGATAAATAATAAAAAATAATGGCCACTTTAAAAAATTAAGAGAAACATTTTTTAATTAGGTTAAATTGGTGAACATTTGAAAATTAAGGGACATTTTGTAAAAAACAAATAGGGAAATTTTCAAAACTTTAGGAAAATTGGAGTAAATTAGGAAAAAATAAAGAAATTTAGGGAAAATTCCAAAATTAATGAAAAATAGGGAAAATCCAAAAAATTAGTTTAATTTAAATAAAATTAAAAAAAAAAGAGACAACTTAGGGAGATATTGACATATTAATGGCAAAAGCGATAATTTTAGGGAAATTTCTAAAATTATGGAAAAAATTGGTAAAATTAAAAAGTCTAGGGAAAATACAAAAAAAGGAAAATTATGAAAAATAAAAAAATTGGTTTAAATTATTGAAAAATATTTCAAAAAATAAATTTAGAAAAAAATAATGAAAATTAATAAATTTTGAAAAAATAGGGTAACTTACGGCAATTTCAGGGAACTTCTAAAATTAGCTTAAATCAATAAAAATTGTCAAATTTAGGTTAACTTCAAAAAAATTAGGATAAATTCCAAAAAAAATATGAAAATTTAAGAAATTAGGGAAAAATCAATAAATGAGGGAAAATTTAATAAATGTGGCTAATTTCAAGAAATTTACAATAAATTATAAGAATTCAAAAAAATAGGGGAAATTTAGGGATATTAAGGTAATTTAAAAAAATTAGGAAATTTAGGGAATATTAAGGTGACTTATGGAAATTTTTAAAATAGGGAAAATTATGAAAAAAAACAATGCGTAATTAGGGAAGTTCAACAAATTTGGGCAATTCAAACTAATTTATAACAAACTATTTAAATTAGGTAAAATTCTAAAAATTAAAGACATTGAGGGAGAATTAAGTTAATTTAGGGATAATAAGTTATTTTAGGGTAGGTAAAATTTAAACATTTTAAGGGCTAATTAGGGGAAATTAACCAAATTATTGGAAATTGGACAAATTTAGGGCTAATTTTGAAACTTAAGGATAAAAGGAAAATTAGGGGGAATTTAAAAATTTTATGGTTGATTTAAAAAAAATATGTTATTTTTTTCAAATTAGGGAAGATTAGACAAATTTAAGTCAAATACAAAAATTAGAGAATATTTGGAAAAATTTAGGAAAAAATTGAAGTTTTTTGTATGTAATTTATTTTATTTTTATAGTAAGTAAATATTTTAATTCCTCTATTTTTTTGTTTTGTACAATTTATAGTGTTTTTTACTAATTTTTTATTTGACTTCAGGGTAAGATTGAATTGGTTTTAAAATTATCTTTGCATTTGGGGTATCCCTAGTATGCCTCCTTTGTCTACCCACCTGCATTCCTCTCATACACCTTCCACTTCCACCCACATACATTCCTCACCTTATCCCTCTAAAAGACAATCTAAATCTTCCTAAGGATCATGATAGAATCATTTACCTGATGATACATGTAACCCTTTGGACCTACCTCACATTCACATTCATCGTCCATGAGATGTGATGGGTGATGATTGTTACAACCCCTCTCTATTACAGATCCCTCTAGAGAGATAATACTAGACATTAAAATAGATACGTAACCTCATTAGTCTATTTTGGATCAGTATAAGTGGTCATGTTCTAACATTATAAACAAGACCATCTAGACAAATGCTTATTGGGATATATTCCTAAACTGAAACAACATGTATACTGGTATGTTTTAATTTAAAGGTATATTTTAAATTTAATTTATAAATTAAAAATATATTATTAACTTATCATTTAATATGGTTTATATTATAAATTATTAAAATATCAATACATATTTTATGTATGGAATGCAAAAAAATATTGAACATTCTAGTAAAGAAGGCAAGAAAATAATATATTGACATCTTCTATGCCAACTTCCATTGAAAACATAAAGCATAAATGAAAAAATAAATTAGGTATGTATATGGTAAAATATTATATGACTGTATTTTTTATTAAATTATAATTTAAATCATATTTTTATAAATAATTATGTAATGTTGTACTACATTACATTTTATATTATAGTTTTTTTTACAACAAGGTATCATAGTAAGTTTGACTCTTGGATGTAATATCTTTGTGAGTTTATATATATTTTAAAAAAAATATTATTGGATAGTATTATGTGATTGAATAACATGTGTAAATATGATGAGAGGATGAGGAGGAACTTAACATATGAATAGGACTATGCATCAGTTGCAAAGGTAAGTGTAAGAATTAATTGTAATTATCAGCAATGTCACAAATCAAAGACAAAGATAATAATGAGAGGAAACACATGAATAAACAAACCATAAAGACGAATTTTAGTGAAAAAATGAATATCAAGAAAAACCACCATCAATTAAAGAGAGGATGGTTAAAGATGTAGAGGGAAGAAATGAAGGAATTGAGGTTCAAGTTTCAGAGTATGGAGTTAGTTTAAAACTAGAGGAGTTGATACACTTGTTAAATAGCTTGGAAAAGTTTTTTGAATTGAAAAATCTAGGATAAGGTAGGAAAGTAAATTTTACATGCATGAAATTGAAGGGTTTTGAAACTATTTGGTGGGATCACCTACAGAAAAAGAGACAAAGAAAGGGTAAATAAAATATCAATGCTTGAAACAAGATGGAAATGAAGTTGAGGGATAAATTTATTCCTATATATTATGCACAAAACCTATACAAAACATTCCATAATTTAAGGTAAAAATATCATGGTATACAATAATCAATATAATGAGTTTTACAAGATTTACATATGAGTTGAGCATGATGAAATAGAAGAAGAAATGGATACAAAGTATGTAAATGGTCTAAAGTTTTATATTCAAGATGAATTGAGAATGCATATAATACTTTACATGGATGATTCTTATCAATTAGCTTTGAAGGTAGATGGAAAAAAATAGATATGTTTTTAAAAGATTAATTAGGCTAAAAAGAGGATAACCACTTTTGATATGAGGGTGATGAGGGTTTAATTATGATAGAGTAGGATCAGCCTATCATCTAGAAAGATAAGAGAATAATAAAAAGGGTTTTAATATCAACTAAGAGGAAAAGGATTTCATTGAGGTAGAGGCTATGGTAGTGGTAGTGGATGTAATGGTCTACACAGCCTTATGTTTGTTATAGATGTGGATAAGAAGGATATAGAGAATTTAAGTGTCCACAATATCATGAATAAGAAAGGAGGAAAGAGGATCACCCAAGAGTAAATTTGGTGGAGGCTAAAATAGAAGAAAAAAATACATAAGTTGAAATAATAGACATATCAGAAAAAGTCATGATGAAGAGAACAATGATAGCTCTAAGGAAAGAACATGTGAAAAATTAATAAGGTGGTGATTCTTGGTTGTGTACAAATATTTTTTAAACAAGTTAAACTTAAAGAGGTAAGATATGCAAAGTAATTACTGATGGTGGTAGTTTTCAAAATATGCTTATAAATAACTAGTATAAAAACTAGGACTACATTGTGAAAAACATCCCTATCCTTATTGAATTTCATAGTTACTAGAATGAAACAAGGTTACAGTAGATAAAAGGTGTTTAACAAGTTTTCTGTATGAAAAAATTATAGAGATGAATTATAATGTGATGTTATTATAGTAGATGCATGCCATGTGTTTTTGGGAAGGCCATGGAAACATGACAAAAAAAGAATTCATGATAGAGCAGATAATAATATAATTTTTAAAAAGGTGGTACAAAGGTAGTTTTATTATGTCTTAAATAGGAAGGGAAGTTAGAAATAATGATGTCCATAAATTTTTTTATTAAATACATGAATATTACAAGTTACTATCATGTATTAATAGCAAATAATAAAGACATAGAAGTAATGCAATTAGAAAATATAGTAGTAGAAGTGTTGAAAGAATATGAAAATGGTATATCTAATGAGATTCCATATGGTTTACCACTAAAGTGAGACATCCAAAATCACATTGATTTGATCTAGGATTAAATTTACCCAAATAAATAATTTATAGGAATGAGTCGAACATAACATGTAAATTGTTACTAAATTGGTAAGAAAGGGTATAGTAAGGGAGAGAATGAGTCCATGTGAAACACCAACATTTCTAACTCAAAATAAATATGGAACATTGAATATGTGAGTGGATAGTATAGAAAGTGATAAAATTATCATCAAATATAGATTTATTATACCTCATTTAGATGATATTATAGATGTGCTTATAGGATCAAAATACTTTACTAAGATTGATCTAAGTAGAGGATACTATCATGTTTAAATTCATAAAGGATAAATGAATAATAACAATCTAGACTAGGGATGGATTATATGAGTAGATGGTGATGCCATTCAGATTATGTAATTCACCCAACACATTTATGAGGGTGATGAGCATAATGTTATAATACTGCATTGGTAAGTTTGTAGTGGTTTATTTTGATGACATTTTGATATTTACTAAGAGTAAATAAGAAAACATAAAACATTTGATAATAGTATTAAAATTTATAAGAAAGGATAAACTTTATGTAAATCTAATTAAGTGCAAGTTTATGAAGAATAATTTGATATTTTTGGGGCTTGTAGTTTTAGTAGATAGTGTCAGAATGGATGAAGAAAAGGTAAAGGAAATTTTTGAGTGTCCTATTCCAAAGAGAATCATAGTGGTAAGATGTGTCTATGGTTTAACAAATTTTTATAGAAAGCTAAATAAAAATAATAGGGTTATTTCACCAATAATAGATTGCATAAGAGGAAAAGAATTTGTATGGACAAAGTTAGCAATAGAGAGATTTTAATTGTTAAATAAGAATATTATAGAAAAACCCATTTTAGCATTACTATATTTTAATTATGTTTAAGATGGATTTTGATGTTTCACATGTGGGAATTGGTGCTGTGTTGAGTAAATAAGTAAGGAAAAAAACATATTTTAGTGAGAAATTGAATGAGGTAAGAAAGAATTATTCTACATATGTTGTTGATTTTTATGTCATTATATAAATATTAAGACATTTGAGGCATTAAATTGTGCCTAAGGAGTTTATTCTATTTACAGATCATGAGGATTTTAATTATGTGAACACTCGAAAGAAATTAAATAGTAGGCATGCAAAGTGGGTATATTTATTTCAAGAATATACTTTTATTTTTAAATAATTTTAATAAAATGTTTTATTATTTTTGGGAAGCTAGGGTCTAGCCCATAAAAAATAAAGAGGTTTAGAGTATGGGGAAAATTATAATCAAATGTAGTAAAATACAGGTTTACATCAATTTGATCAAATTAGTGTGCATGAAAGGATAAAAGTACTTATCTAGAAAAATAGGATGGTTTAGATGATTCAGAGTCTAAAAACTTGTACACAGGGCTAGGGAACTATCTAAAACTTGAATTTGTATTTCATTATATGAAAGGATAGGAGAATAGAAAATAGTACACCCCAGTGTTTGATGTTGTAGTCCTACCTTGACGTTGTCCTAAAGATCTAAGCTTAATGGGTTTTGTTTGCCAAGTTTGTGTGACCCTGTCTTGAAATATCAAGGCTTGAAAGTGTGTGAAGCTCACTATAGGTCCATTTTAGTCTTCAATACATGTATCTATCTACACACATGCAAAAAATTAAAAATTAAAAGGGGGGGGAAACTGGGCTAGGGGAAGAATGATCGCACAATCAAGAACCCCTGTTGTTCTGATTTCTACTTACATTAACACTCAAGCTAGGGTCTCAAATTTGATGTAGTTTTCCCTTAGGGAACATGCATAATCAATATGCATGATAGATGTAAGAATGAATTTTACCTAGGCCCCTCCTTGATCAAGCATACAAGTTTATTTTTGATGCATAATGTTGAGCTATACTATTAACCAATTTTTATTATATCTAATGTTCCAAAGTAGTAAGTGTTAGCTATAAAATGCCTTATGAAGTCCTTTCTATAAGAGACTCTTTATTTTGAATTTGGGATCTTTTATTCACATTTGGCTGACATTATAAGACTTAAGGACAAAGATAAAAAGGGTTAGGACTCATGAAGTCAAAGAAACTAACCATTAGAACCAAATTTGCACTTGGACAATAGTGCCACACACTGAAAACCCTAGGTTTCAGCACTGTAATCCTATTTGGGTGCTATTATTCAGAGGGTTTAGGACCTATGGGGATGGAATAAGTATGGAAATAGTAACCTAAGCTAGTAAGGGTTAAGTTTGGAATGTTATGAATGATTGGGAATGGTCAAAAAGGTGTCTAGGGTATGAAACAAGACCAAGGCAAATCAGACAAAAAGACATGGCTAGATGTGAATAAGACTCTTATTCTCTAGTCAAAGTTTCATATGAAAATACATGATATGTGTAGTTTCTTGACCAATTTAGGGTGTATAGATTTTACCCCCTTTTAATCTAGTGATGTAATGAAATGAAGTACTAGATTAAAAGAAAGAAAGAAGATGAGTACCTAAAATTACCTCTGTGGAGATAAGTGTGCTGAAAAAGGATCCAACTTCCTAGCTATGGAAGTGGATAGGGAATTGAATAATACTTGGAGAAAGAAGGAATCTATGAAATAGATACCCTTGTACTAAATTTGAATAATGCCTAGAGAAAGAAGGAATCCCTGAAATGTATGCCTCTTGTACCGAATCTAAATGAGAAATGAGAAATGCTCAGAGGCCCAAAACTAATGTCTACCCTATATCCAACATAAACTAATTTAATATAGAATTTGTGTATATAATTTGTATAATATGAAGAGAAAGATTTGTCATGCCTCCACTCTAAATAATATAAACTAGAAATGAGAAGTTTTCAGAGGTCCAAAACCAATGTCTACCCTCTATCCTGCACAAACTCTTGGGTCTGAGTAATGCTATGGACCAACCACTATAGATGATCATATGGTCCAACCTGGTGACAACTTGGGTATGATTGGGTGTAATCTAAAAACTTTGGTAAATGTGTAACAAAAAAATGTCATGTTTTTCCATTCCAATATGTATAATCCTTAATGCTATAGAACATGATCATCTATGTCATGCCCCCAAATTTGGTATGTGATTGATGTATTTGGATAATTTGGAAATATATATAACCACATGTGTCATGATCTATCATGCCATGTCCCATGTTGAAAACTAGAGATCAAAATAATGTGCTCTACATTATGCCTATAATTTGTTATCTTGTCTTGTAACTATGTCATGTTATATGAAGTTATATGTATGAGATGTGTAGTAATGTACATGCCCCCAAATCTAGTATCTAGGTTTGAGTCTATATCAAAGTCACTATGAGTCCATAAAATCTAAACCATTATATCTTAATAATTTATGTATCTATAAACTGACAATATATCCCTCTAGATGTTTGAGTGATGATGAGTGACCCATATAAATTGAATCACCATCTAATCTTGACCAATCTGAGCTGAGTGATGCTAAGTGACCCATATAGTCTAGACCACTATATAATATTAACCAATATGTACTTATTAATATTCATAATCTAGATTTTAGAGGTGTAAAAACCATGCTAAGTGACCCATGGAGTCTAAATCACTATATGTTTTGACTGATCTGAGCTGAATCTGATAATCTAACTACTGGAGATGTGAGAACTAAGGTGTATTTACCTATAGGAGTGGATAGGGATACTAGGTAATTTGTAGAGATATTAAGAATGATTCCCCCCTTTTGGGGAGAGGGATGAGATCTTTGATAGAGGAGGTTGAGCCAAAAGTGATGACTAGTGGCATATGAATAGAAACTAGGTTGGCATGTAATGAATAGATTGAAAGTCTTTTGTTTGATTGGTGAGAGTTGAATTACTAAGATTGAAATGTGTTCTTGATTGGTTAGGACCAAATATTGTGTGTGGGTATAGTAGAAATTAGAAATGTTCATGTCATGGTAGGCAAACAAGTTGGTAGTAGAATGAATGGATTGAAAAATTGATTGATTTGGTTGGGTTAGTTGAATGAGTTTTTGATTGGTAGGTACCAATTTATATGTGAGGTACAAAAGAGGTATAGGGATGAATGTATGCCATAATGGGTAGATGATGTAGTGAGAGAACAAGGTGTGCATGATGTTGAGGGTGTCATTGTCATGATTTTGTTAAACAAAACAATTTGTAAAATGAAGCTACAGGGTTCCAATTATGGGCAAAATGGTGTTTTATTTTTTAAATGAAAAAGTTGGTTGATATAGGAATTTTGATTGAATTTGTTCATTTTTCCATTGACTAGTTTGAGATATTGGAGATTTGGAGTGAGAAAATGCCTAGGAGATGAGCACCTTCCACAACCCATTTTGAGTAGTTGGTAGCCCAAATTCAGAACAATGGAGATATTACCTTGCTGAGTAATGAAATTATCTAGTTTTTTTCCTATTTAAAACCTTGTATCTAGAATTTTAGGCTATTTTAAGTATTGTAAGAAATGTTTAGTTGGTTCTAGCACTCCTGTCCTAGAGGTATCACTCATATCTAGGATATAATACTACTATCTAAGTTTAGATGCTATTGTCCAGTGCTAGTGTCCTTTTACAACATTATTGTCCACTAGGGATAGTTTTTTTAGTTTATGAGTTATTCCATGTTGTTGTATGGCTTAGCTATTTTTCCTAGCATGAATGACTAATATATATGCTATTTTCTAATGTTTTTAGGATAAGGTGTAGATGAGAGAGTTCTGTAGAGGTTAGGTGATGGAGATGTTGAGGATGTTACCCTTGTCGGCTAATGAGAGTTTCATGATAGATGGAGTAGGATTGGGTCATATATGTGAACTAGGCACTATGCAATGGGATAGGCATTTGATTACCACCTTGTGTCAGAGGTGGAATACAGACACCTATACATTCTAGCTTCCTATTAGAGAGATGACTATTACTCTGGAGGATATGTATCATATTTTTCATTTGCTAATTAGTGGACATGTGTGACTTTACAAGATGATATAGGTATGGAGGCAATTGATTATGCATCCTTGTATTTTTTTGGTGTGCCCTTAGGCATACATAGGAGAGGTGGTGATAGTGATGTATTGTTATCAGTTATTGTTTGGTCAAGTGTTCCACATCTACAAAAATGGTTGGTAGTGTTGTTGGCTTCTTTTATTATAGTGGATGAGAGTGGGGTATTGATTACATATAGGATGCATATGATTGTACGTAGTGTAGAGGTATATGGCACTGTGTTATCATGGGGTAGGAATATGCTTTCCCACTTATATAAATATATATATAGGTTTACTCGGGAGGTATTCAGTGGTGGTAGGAGTGCATCTACTTTAATGCATTATTGGGCCTACGAGCACATAGTGGTTTTGAGACCACTAGGATTACCAAGAGAGAGGTGGGCACCTCTACAGCCATATGGGGAGTGGTGGATGAGTTCATTGGCTATTAGGTCTCTTGGGATGGATCACTATAGATGAGTGTTAGATATATTGGTGGCTCAAGATATCATATGCAAGCCCTATAGAGGATACCTTGGGTGGGAGGAGGATGGAGTGTAGTTGAGATATATGAGTGTCAGATGTTGGATACATGACCATTGGGATGCAGTGTATGAGAGCTTTTAATATGACCATATGACTATGTAGTTTGGATTTTGACATGATGTTCCTCCTATAACATGGGTATGGTTAAGGAGCGCATGGGCACCAACAAGAATAGGAGCTTGTGTGAGACCCACTAAGGCTGAGCTGGCACCATTACCTTTGGATGTGTGAGATGAAAATATAGATATTCCTGATGTAGATGACATGGGATGTACTGAGGCATATACTACATAGTGGGCTAGGCATCAGTGGGCTCCATTATATCATATTGATGGAAGGGATGTTCATGTGTATGAGGTCTTGAGCTGATCTAGATGATGAGAGGTAAGTAGTGATTATATTTGAAGTATGCCTATGTTTTTGCTTTAGTTTGATTTAAAAGTATATATCTAATGTAGTGTTATACTTTTTATCCATGTAAGTAGAGTGGGAGGTGCATAGGATGAGGCACCTATTAGGGTGTGGAGGGGAGATGATGTGTTCTAGAAGACCATCATTGAGTTGACACTCTAAGAGCTCACATGACATGTTCCTAATGATGTGGTGGAGAAAGTTTTGATAGAGTGAGTGATGGTTATAGCTAGCACTTATGATCATTTATTTATAGGGTTGCTATAACTATATCTACATATGTTAGGGCATTAGAAGAGAGAGATGAGCTGAGAGCTGAGATGGATAGGCATAGGATGCCTCCACCTAATTTTGGCATGGTGAGCATGAAGATTGTGGATGATTATATAGATATTCAATGGTGATATGTAGATTTGCATGAAGAGCATGGTCAGTTGTTAGAGTGAGATAGGCAGTGTAAGAGGCATTCAAGAGCTTGATGAGGTGTGGGGAATTCAAGCACGAGACTGGATTATGGGACTAGTATTGGAGGAGAGAGTGAGACTAAGAGTGAGGGCATGATGGCCATTCATGATTGATTGTATTTGATATAGTGTATATGCATTTGAAAAATTATATATATATATATATATATATATATATATATATATATTGACTCATGCATACTATGTTAAGGATGTATTGTTAAATTGGTGTAATTTGTTTATTAGAAGTAGTTGATATGGTATTGATTTTGAATTTGCATATGCTTGGTAAAATAGTACTTGGGATATGTGGTTTGATTGTTTTGATATGTTTGGTAAGATAGAATTTGGGATGTGATTCTATTGTTCATGATATGTTTGGATGTGTTGTTTAGGTTTGATTTGTGATTATATGTAAGAAAAAATTTGGTGGTTTTGTAATTTGTAAAATTAATTTGGCAGAGTGAATTGGTTTGGAATTGGAAAAAGTAGGATATTGGTAAGATCCAAATTTTGATAAATTAGTTTGGATAGGGATGACTATTTAGAATCAAGAATGTTAGTTGTTAATAGGGGGATGTAAGATAGCACTATGTGTGTATTACCTCATTGAGAGTGGCTCAATAATACAAAGGTTAGCTAGAACTTTAGCTCCATCATTCCCTTCTTAAGTGGAGGTATACATGTATCGTATCACTATCTGAACCCTTATGGCCAACTGAACAAATGCCTATACTTCTCATGCTATGTAGGAACATATGTTGTATCTGATACTACCCACTGTTCACTAACTATAGCTATACATGGAGACTCTAAAAGTGCAACCTTATTAGATGTGCAACTAAAATTTTGTGATGTGGATGCTCATAGATTCACAATCATAATGGATTACTATGTAAAATAACACCCTGTAGCCTCTGCTGTGATGCATATGACTGAGAAATAGATCAAGATGGAACTATAAAATATGATGGGGGTTCATTTAATCTTAACTTTGGTGGGTTGATATGCGAGATACGACCCTAAAAAATTATTTGTAGTGAATATCTCTCATGAGTAGGACTCTGTTACGGTGCCTATGACTCTGCTAGATATGTATATGAAACTACACTATGTATTCCTCAAACTACAGTGCTATATATAGGGTATTCTTGTTGTACTGGTTTCCAAACCTTTTGAGGTGGTAGAATAGGAGATCTCTTATTAGATTTTATCCTAAAACCTTCATTGTGCTTGTGATGAGTGATCAATGATTCTTGTAAAGGAATGTCTTGGGATGACTCAGTTATGGAAAAATGAGGTATATGGTTCCATAATGGAGGAGATATTTGTGACTCTTGTGTGAATGCTATGATACCATTATCAACACATTTATTAATATAATGTCTGACTCCAAAACAATCATTATCTCTATGTCCATGGATATGATGATAGTTATAAAAAATCTGATGTGGCTATCTATGTAAGAGACATATATCTCATTGATGAGTAGAAGGTAATTTGATTAACCTCATATCTATTAGTGTTGATAATATGGTAGATGGGATATCTTGATTTGAATCAAATTGTAGTGGTTTTTTATTGTTATTCTCTATAGTGAAGACTGTAGGTTATGCTCTAGAAATTGGCTCTTTGTTCTTGACTAGTTGTTTTTTTGGTTGTGGTCTCCTATCTTGTCTAGGACATGGTGGATGCTGAGTGCTAACAGTTGTATCTAAAGATGCTACTATGAACTCTAGAGTGATTTGATCAATTGAATCTATCTCAATCAATCCTAATCTATTTTACAAATATAAAACTATATAACATAAGTGTCTGAAAGAAGACTCTGTCTGATATAGTAGATGCTCGAGTAGAGGTTGGCAAAGCCCCTTAATAAAGATATGCTAAATATCTAGATCTATGGGTTTGTATATAAATCTTAACATGTATTCCTTGGATCTTAAGATATACTCACTAATTGGCTACGAATAATTTTGATTTAGTGTGGCAAGTTTCTCATATGTAACATGAGGGCCCATGTTTGCAATGTAATATCTGATAAATGCCTCTTCTAAGTAATCATATGTGTGTAATGAACCAATGGGGAGTAGATGAAAGAACCAATTATGTGTTTCCCTCACTAATGTCTGCTGGAATAGCTTGAGTAGAATCAATGGGCTTGAATGAGATGACAAATCCTTTTGAAAGGCCTGGACATGTACAAATGGATCTCAAGTTCCATCAAAGTGAGGTAATGATGATATATAGAAATGCTTAGGCAATGAAGATTTTATAAATGTCTTTAGAATAGGGTTACCATGTAGATCATTGGAAACCATCCAAGACTTCTAATATTTGTTTTCCAAGTTAAGGAGATGTACTTGGTGTTGTAATTCACTAACTACATGCATCAAAGAGATGATCTCCTAGGATGGTACATTAGTATATTGAAGTGGTTCATTTAAGCATTGAATTTGGTTGCTAATTTTAACCGTGGGAATGCTACATTTTACAATTGGATCATAAAGAAGGTGTGATCACTTGAACCTTGGGAGTAATGGTAACTTGTACCTTATTGAAGGGATGTGGGCTACCATTCTCTTTAGGTGAAGAGTGATAACTAGGTTCTACTTAGTGAGGGGTGGCTTGGGAAATTCATTGGTATCTTTGTGTTTTAGTGAATCACATGCTAATTTAGTAGAGGATGTGATGTTATTATTATCATGTGCATTATTTTAAATAGAATTATGAATAAAATAAGGATCAATATTTTGACATGCATTAGATTTGAGAGGAGTGGGAGAAGAGGTACAATCATGAGATGAATTTTCTTCTTTATACATAATAGTCATCATTATTCCATGTATTATCACAATTTGAATTTTATTCATTTGAAATAGTAGAATTTGAAGTATCATTTTCATATTCATTTTCATTCTCATATTCATTTTCATTTTCACTATCATACTCATTATCACTTCCATCATTTCTAGGGAGAGGTGTAAGAGAATAATTTAATTCCTTTCTAATATGCAATAAGTTATCATTATAATTTAGAATATCATTTGTATCTATGTTATCCATGGATGGAGTGTATGCAATTTATTCATTTCCAGTATGAGAAGTAAGAGTAAGAGAGTTATCATTTGAACATTCTTCAGATAAAGTAGAGTTGAGAGCATGAGATGCATCATTTGAACTATGCTTTAGTAATTTGATTCTATTACATTTATATTGTTGTAAATAAAAGAGAGAGAGAGATTAGGTTCACATGGAATAAAATTATCACCTATTAGAGGTTTATTTGGAAGTGCATGACTATTTTTTTCATTTTGTGCATTGTGCATAGGAGAATGAGGTGATAAATATTTTTCCCATTTATCAAAAGTATTTTGTTTAGAAGAAGGGATGAAAGAGATAGGTTTTAGAGGAGAATATGCGTCTACTTTTTCTTCACTATCATTTTCATATGCTTGATAATATTCCTCATTGAAGCAATAGTAATTATCTTCATTGTAAATAAAATCATTTCCCACATTTTTAGCTAATGTGCAATTTTGTAAATTTGTCTACTCATTATCATAATTATGCAAAAAATTAAGAAATTTGTCTATTGGATGAGAGGGAAGAAGTGCCTTAGTGGCAATTTTGTTTATTTCACCACAAAGAATATGAAGAAGTATTATTAAGCAAATAAATACAATAATAACTACTAACATGGAAATTTTGAAAATACTTGTGACTATCTAAAAAATTTGTAAAAAATTCAAAATTAATTTCTAAAAATTGCAAGGATGAATGGTTTGAAGGTGGATGACCTAGTTTAGGAATCTAGGGTTTTGGGCTAGGGTTTTAATTTTTTTGAAATTATGGCTATAATTTAAATTCTAAAATTAATTTGAACAAGATAGTTGCATAAAAATTGATACAAAAATCCAAAATTTGAAATTGAATTTTTTACACAAAATAACTACTAGTTTAGAAATTTTGAAAATATTTTTGGCACACTAAACAATTTTCAAAAATTTTGAAATTAATTTCTTAAATTTGTAAGGGAGGGAAACTTGGGGTTTGAGAACCTAGTTTAGAAATCTAGGGTTTTGAGATAGGGTTTTAAATTTTTTGAAAATTATGGCTATAATTTAAATTCTAAAAATATGTTTGAATAGAATAATTGCACAAAAATTAATGAAAAAATCTGAAATTTGTAAAGTAATTTTTGTACAAAATATGAAGGAAAACCCCTAAGGGCACCTAGTGTTTTAATTTTCTTTTGAAATAAATTGGGTTCACCAAATGTTTTATTATTTTTGGAAAGCTAGGGTCTAGTTCCTAAACAATAAAGAGGTCTAGAGTATGGGGAAAATTATAATTAAATGCATTAAAGTATAGGTTTACATCAATTTTATCAAATTAATTTGCATGAAAGGAGAAAAGTACTTGTCTAGAAAAATAGGATGATTCTAACCATTCAGAGTCTAAAAACTTGTACACGAGACTGGGGCACTATCTGGAACCTAAATTTGTCTTTCATTCTATGAAAGGATATGAGTGTTATAAATATGACACCTTAGTTTCTGATGCTATAGTCCTAATTTGATGCTATTATCCTAAAGATCTAAGATTTTTGGGTTTTGTTCACCAAGTATGTGTGACCTTATTTGTGAAATGTCAAGGCTTAAAAGTGTACAGAGATCATTGTAGGTCCATTTTAGTCTTAAATATCTATATCCATCTACATAAATTTGAACAATAAAAATATCAAAAGTAAAAGGGGGAAAACTAGGTTAGGGGAAGAATGATCACACAATCAAGAACCCCTGTTGTTATGATTGCTACCTACATTAACCCTCAATCTAGTGTCTCAGATCTGATATAGTTATCCCTTAGGGAATGTGCATAATCAACACACATGATAGATGCAAGAATAAATTTTTCCTAGGCCCCTCCTTGATCAAGCATACAAGTCTATGTGTGATGTAAAATCCTGAGCTATATTATTGATTGATTTTTATTATGTCTAATGTACCAAAGTAGTAAGTGCTAGATATAAAATGCCTTGTGAAGTCATTTTTATAGGAGACTTTTTGTTTTGAATTTGGGATCTTTTATTCACATTTGGATGACATTAGAAGACTTAAGTATGAAGCTAAAAAAGGGTTAGGACTCATGAAGCAAGAGAAACTGACCATTGAAACCAAATTTGCACTTGGAAAATAGTGCCAGACACTGAACACCATGGGTTTTAGTGTTGTAGTCCTATTTGGGCACTATTGTTTAAAGGGTTTGGGACCTTGGAGATGGAATGAACATGGAAAGAGTAACCTAAGTCAATAAGGGTTAAGTATAGAAGGATATGAATGACTGGGAATGGTAAAAAAGGTGTCTAGGGTATGAAATAAGACTAAAGCAAATTAGACAAAAAGACATGGCTAGATGTGAATAAGAATCATATTCTATAGTTAGAGTATACTATGAAATGATTATGAAAAGAGATGATATGTATGGTTTCTTGACAAATTTAGGGTGTATACAAAAAAAAAATTAGGTAGTTGATGCTTTGAGCAAGAGAATGACACTATTAACTACTATGGTGAGTGAAGTAGTTGGATTTGAAATAATTATATGATACTGATCCAAAATTTTTCAAGATATCTGAGTAATGAAAGAATCCAATAGTAGGTGAGATAGGTACTATTCACAATGACTATATTATACATGATGGTTATCTCTTTTTTATAACCCCATCATGTAATACATTTATATAATTGTCTAATACATTACTATAGCATGTTTGTACTAGATTTTGCATTACATTTTGACTAACTATTGAAGATATGATGGATTCAAATATTATAATTATTTCACTTTAGGTTACTAGTTATGATTATTATTTCTAATTAAATGATATGCTTAAATCATTTTTTGTATTCAATATTTTATTTAGTTTTGAATTATATTATTGTTCGATATTAGTTCATTGTTAAGATGCTACCAATAATGTATTTGGTGTTTATAAGGACCAGGTCATGAGATAGGCTTGGTGGTGATTTTCAACAACTGGGAAGATCTATAAGGATCACATGAGTAGTAGGATGAGATTATGATAGGTATTAATGATAGACTAGGATTTTGATCCATTGGATTATTAGTGCTTATTTTTTGATTCTGCCATTTTGGCATTTGATTTGTCCTTTTAGTCTTAATTCAAGTTGTTAGGTGTCAATTTTGTCAATAATTGTGGTGTGCAATTATTGTGGTTGCCTATTCAATAATTCATTTTGTTCAAATTTTTATTTTTTATTTCTATGATGATCATTTAATAAATGATTTGAATTTAGACCATGTATATGATTTTATCCTTATGTGGGATTATTGAATTTGGTGTTAGACCCATTCCACCCATTTTTTCTTGGATTCCTCACTCCCTATTGGTTATTCATCTCATTATCTTGTCTTAGATGCTATTAGTAATCATGGTGATTGGGACCCCCTTGCGTGGACCTTTTTACTTAGGATTGTTATGACCCTATGTCCCATGGGCATTTTGATTAGTTTTTATTAAGTGGATTTTTGATAATAATTTGTTTATATTTTTTGTAATGGTTTGACCATGCTTACTTTTAGCTTCCAAAAAAAAGAATTTCTAGAAAGCTTTACACATGGCTTGAGTCATGTCAGTCGACCCAAACCTAAGGTGCTCTTATATGACACTTTTCGGGTTTTGATAGGGTGAATGGAGGAGCTTGAGTGGCTCTATCAACCATTGTTTAAGTGGGAAATTGGGAAAAGAAATTAATTTTTTGAGGTTTTTGGAGCAGTAGTGGAGTTGGGGGAGACATGTGTGGAGAACATAGAATAAGTTTTGGAGGGGATGAGCTATTACAAGCAGGAGAAGAGGGATTTTTTCCTTCTTCAAACCATACATTATATTCATATTACACCACATGGCCTATAACTTCCATGTGAGTGATTTTATTTATGGGGATTAACAAGATTAATGGGAATTTTATTATTGAAAGTAAGTATTGTGAAATGGGAAGTCACTACATGCTCACAATGAAGTCATGAGACTTCATGGTGGGCATATAATGATATAGGATTGTTTATTTCCCCTTGTATTCTATAAAATTCATACCATATTGTGATTTTTTGGTATTTAGAGGAATGTTTGATCTTAATGGAATTATGAAGGTTTTCCAAAATCATTTTTAGGGGATTTTACCTATCTTGATGTTGGTTTCATTTTCAGATTGATGTGTTTTTAGTATTGGTTCTATTAACATTATGGTTATGTATTTGCATTATATTTTGTAACCAATTAGGGCTTTGGGCACAACCTCTATAATTTTTAAAAATTATATTTAAAATGTTTGTTATAATTGTTTTTCTTAAACTCTAAAATGAGTAGGGAAAATAATTGAAATTGTTTTGGAACAAATTTAAATTCATGTAGGTCCTCTTTGGTTACATTTTGTTTAATCCATCATGGGTTTATGGTGATGGAAATTTGGAAAAATTTTGGAGGTTCATCATGAAGTCATGGGACTTCATGACAAACCCCCAATTGCTTAAATCAATTGCCTCACCCACAAAAATGAATAAGTTGTTAATTGTTTTTTGAAATGATCTTGTATACCATCAATTTGGGAGTTTTCAGGGGACTTCTGGGCATTTTTATATATGATTTTATTTTTGTGAATTTAATGGTGATTGCATTATGTTGGTTAAATTTATTATTTTTAGTTGTTCTATTCTTGTATAGTGGCCACCATACCCATAACATAATATTAGTAATGATTGTTGAGTTTTTCTTTTGAATGGTTTAATTTGGTGGTTGTGTGGGTGTTTACTTATTTGATTCATGAGTTTACATGAATATATCCTCTTGATATTAAATTCATAATCTGATTCATGCTCCCTCATTTGTATATAATTTTCTTTAATTTATTTTCATTTTGGATGTTCTTGTGAAAGAAATGAAAAGTTATTGCAATTGTTGATGGTTGGACTATATCCTCCTCTCCTTGATCAACTGAATCAAACATTGATATTTTGGCTTGTTTTTTTCACTTGAATATTTCACTTTTAGATGTGAGTGTGAGGAAGAATGAAAACTTAATGTGAGTGTTGGTAGTGATATTTTATTTTATAATGCATGCTTCTACAACTAGGTACTCCTTGGTCGAAACCAAAGGCTTAAAATACTTACAAGCAACACAATTTTGAACATGATGGAATTAGGATTAATATTATATCTATTCCATTATATTTAAATCCAAGCCTCATGGGTTTTTCAAAAGTTTTGTAATTTTCGATACATACATGATTCTTTAGTTCATTTGGATTTCTTAATGCATTATATTATGGAAGTTACATGGTTATTTTATTTTCATGTTCAATGTTATCATGAGTTGTCTGATGGCCTATTTTTCTTTGTTTATGCTCTAAATCTCTCCAAAGTACTAGTTGTTAAAACCCACCATCCATCTAATGGATGGGGTGGTTAGGGCCTCAATATGGTTGGTCTCATGGGACTGGTGTTGATGCATTTGATTTAGCATAGTTCGTGTGCTCTAACTCTTCTAGGATGTTTATGTTGAAGGTAATATAGGCAAGAATTTTGGTAAATTGCATTTATTATTATAGCTATGATTTGATTAGATAATCATGTTTACCTATTATAATACAATCTCCTTAAATTTTATTGAATAATGAATTTGTTATGAAGACATGTTTTGAGGCTAGCTTTTCATGGAATAACACTTTTGATTGATTTATGAATGCATGGTTATACTCTCATTAGAATATGGATAGATAATATGAATAGATTTTTGAGTTTATTATTGTTCTAATGACATGTTTAAAATGCCATAAATTTCATTATATAACATTGTATGGATTATATTTATTTGAGGTAACACTCGATATGTGGAAGTAATTCACAAGTTGTATGGTTTCTAGCATGATTAGCAAGACGAGTGAATAGTTAGTGTATAGCTACTAATGATGTTGCTATTAAAAAAATAAATTGAATTGTTAGTAAAGGAAGTGTGAATAATATAGGTTGTAATCTTGTTGGTTGATCTCAAGGTGTTCATTAATTCCTAGTGAGGATGGCTATGTGACATTGGCCTCACCTTTGAAGTTATACCCTTGGTTTCTAGTAGATCCAAATGGCTTACATTAAATTATTTTATTCATTTCTATAAATATATTAATATTCAAAGTTTAAAATTATCCTCAACATGCTAAAAAAACACTTAAGTTGTTTATAGTTGATATCATTATACTTATTTTAGTAGGTGAATGCTAAATTCTTACTATCATTATGACTCTTATAGATAGAATGAATGTTAACACCAAGTTTGTGGAGGATGTCTTAGGATTTTTTTTAGGCAGCCCTTATATATACATCACAATAAAATAAGTTGAACTCATACATAAGAATATTGCTTATGTTGGGATATGTGAGTTGAAGGTCTAATGGAGTTGGATTGAATAGGAAACAACTATAGAACCTATGGTATTAGATTTTATCATTTTCAGAAGTACACACATTACATTTATGATTGATTTCTACATCAAAACTTGGTATTATCATTGAATGCATCCCTTGTACAAGGAACTTAAAAGAACTAGTTTTCAATAATAATTTGTGGGTTATGATGATCTTACTTATGGCTAGAGTTTATGTTGGAAAAAAATGGCATTGGTGTTATGTAGTTAATTAGAAATTTTACCTCAACTATATAAAAAATATTTTTTGTCTTATGGATTGTTGATGTTGATTCTAGCCATTCACTTATCATGAATACCCACATTATGACTTGTGTTAATAGTGTATGTAGTAGTTTGGCAATTTCTTGATTACATATCAAATAATGGTTTAAATCTTTGACTTGTTACACCATCTTAATCATTGAAGAATTTATAGAAAACTTACCATATAGATAAACATGTATGGAATGTAGTGTAAATTTTATCTTGATCAATTATCTATAAATAGCTGTTAAGTTATTGATTTCATAAATCAGTTAGACACACATTGATATAGTAGCTAGCCAAAAAAATATAACTGAACCCATATTTAATCATACATCAGGTGGACAATTAATGGCTGAGTCATGAAAAAATGGATGCATGATATTACCTTACATTAATTTATTGATGCATGCCATAAACCTTATTTTAGTAATAAGACAAAGTGGTGTAAGGACCCCTATGTCTAAGATGGTAATGACATCTTGATGGGTAGCATCACCTAATTTGTCTATCATGACCCTTAGGATTTTTTCGTAATATTAATTTTCTCTCTCTTGGTTATTAATTAATGTTAGGATGGTGATCTTTATGATGTTGTGCTCGTTAATAATTACTTGGTTCTTGCACAATGACTATCATTCATGTTTGTAGTGTTGACTAATAAATAATGGATCCTATGAATATGTAGCTCTTGTTGATATTTTAAGCTCATGATCATTGGTGGTCATGATTATTAATAACGATATCTATGATTTTCATCTTATTTGATTTCTCATTATCCATGATAATTATTGAAGCCAAAAAGAATGTATGGGTGAACCTAGTAGAAGTTATGAGTTAATTCTCTTTATTTAAAGATGGGTTAATAAGGTTGAAATTAAGGATAATTGACTTTGAACTTGGACTATCTCACTAGATAATATTTGGTTTTTCTATCTAAGGAGACTCTATTGTCTGTCCCATCTCCAAAATAAATCTTAGGAAGGCTAAGATAATTAATTCATGATAAGGGACTGTTAGATGGTCCAATTGGGAGATGGATACCCTGTATAAAGTTTAGAACTTATCATTGGGCACCCATACACTGATTCACCCCAAGATATATACCCATTAGGTAACATACTCCCTATAAGATCCTTTATCAGTGTTTTTACTTTGGTTAATTATTTTGTGTCTATCTATTTCATTCTAGTTTCATGCACACTTGTATGTGTGTAATCAAATTGGCTTTACATCACTAGATGGTGTGGTGAGACCACACGTAATGTTGTTTGCACTCTAATAATCAATTCAAGTTTTTTTGGGGTTGTTTCATCTGCTATCAAAGTAGTGTTATGCTCTAAGGAACTTTAGGAATGAAATTTTTTAAATCTAGAATC
This sequence comes from Torreya grandis, assembly GCA_037957365.1. Classification (NCBI taxonomy): domain Eukaryota; kingdom Viridiplantae; phylum Streptophyta; class Pinopsida; order Cupressales; family Taxaceae; genus Torreya; species Torreya grandis. The sequence continues at coordinate 1,008,266 of JARHVA010003992.1, read as the reverse complement.
TGCTAAGTTATTGTGTTGTAATTTCTTAGGATGGTTATAATGAGGTCATGTGGTGTCAATATCCATAATAATCAAAATAATTATAATCTAGTTAGAGGTAGAGGTAGAGGCCATGGTGCCCGTAACCTCAATCAAAACTGAGATGAACCACCCATTAAAAATGATGATAGTAATAATGAAGTTCTTAATGTTAATGCAATTGGGGGAAACCCAACCGACAAACACGAATGGGTTCTTAATGGGATTTTGACATCATAGGATGTTCTACAAGGTAATATTGATAGCCAAGAATGCAGGTTAAGTAATCTTGAATGTGTATCCCATGAGGAAGTGCATAGATTCGAAATGGGAAAGTAGAAGAGCAAGTATTCCAAGAGGTGACTTTGACTGTGGTTGACCCAATAATTAAAAATATTAAGAAACTTATAACACCTACCTTTTCAGCTGAAGAATGTAGTAATGCCACTAATGCATGGATTCTTCACTTGTAGAATTATTTTAATTTGCAGACATACCATACAATGTGAAAGGAAGGGTGGTAGCTTATCATATGGATGGATCTAAATCCATATGGTGGAATCATCTCTATGTAATATAGAGTTACTAGATAATGGATCTTACCTAGATAGTTTTTTAAAAATAGTTTTGAAAAATATACTTAAATGCCAACTAAAAGGAGCAGAAGATAATTGATTTTTAGCTATTAAAATAAGAAAACATGACTATTTTTTAAAATGAAAACAAGTTATTAAATCTACTATGTCATGTGAATTACATGCATGACAAAGAGACAAAAGTCACCAAATTTTAGCTTGGGCTAAAAAAGATTTTGATGCATGATGTCAATATGACTAACTTGAAGACCCTATCAGATGTCATTGAGTTAGCTCATTGGGTAAAAGAGAAAGATAAGTCTTGAAAGAAGGTGAGAGAGGACTTTAAGTTGAATAGGCTATAGTATAAGGCCAAGAATCTCTTTTTTTTGCATAAGAACTTCAAAAAAATAGACCAAAATTGCATATTAATTGGAATTAACATAAATTTTAACATGTTTCAAAACTAAACTAGGAACTTCAAGACATAAGGTCTACCAAAATCAAGACCTTACAAGAAGGATTGACACCAAAACAATCAATGTGGATAAACCATGGGGGAAAATACCATTCTAATAGCTCTACCAAGGACTATTTTATGATTTAAATGTGGTGATAAGCATTATTGAAAGGATTTTTCCAAGTTGAAACTAGGCCAATCATCCAACCACAATGTGTATGTAGTTGTAGACAATCATATTGTTGATTTACAAGCTACCCCGACAAAAACTAAAGGTATTATATATGATTTTTTGTGTCTATTTTGATTGACTCTAGTTAAACTAAAAGTTTCATGTCTCCTAATGTTGTAAAAAAATTTAAGATTGAAATTTTTATGATAATAGAAGGTTAGGAGGTTAAGTTTAGTACTAAAAAGAGGGTACCTATTTTTGAATGCTTGGAACAAGCTAATGTTGATCTTGGTGTTTTCAAAACCAAGGTGAATTTGTTTTTAGAAACTTTAGGGTCATATGATCTCATTTTAGGGATGGATTAGATTCAAAATCACCAAGAAACACTTGATTATGTTAGTAAAAAAATAAAATGTACTGATGACATTGGGAGCCTTGTGGAAATGCAAGGTATCTAAAGGTTTAAAAAATGAAAAACACTTTCATCCTTGTAGTTAAAAAGGGATGTGTGAAAAGGTTGTAATCTCTATGCAGTTAAGTTTTAATATTTACCTAAGGATAATGAATTATCTTACCAATATTTTCAAATTTTGAAGGAGTTTATGGATGTTTTCCTAAAAAATTGTTTGGTCTACCACCTAAGAGTGAATTTGACTTTGCTATTGATATCATGTCAGGATCTACCCGTGCATCTAAGGCTCTTATCACATGAATGTGGATAAATTTCAAGAATTAAAAGTTGAAATATAATTTTTTTTGGATAGCATAAGTATCAGACCAAGTGTGTCTCCTTGGGGTGCTCTAGTTATCTTTGTTAAAGAAGCAATATGAAACTTTAAGGCTATGTATATATTATCAATTACTTAACAAGGTAACAATCAATAATCAGTATCCATTTCCAAGGATAGAAAATATATTTGATCAAATGAAATATGTATCTATATTTTTTAAGATTGATTTAAGACCAGTTAGCACTAGCTTTGAATCAAATAAGAAGATATTCATAAAAAATACTTAAGAACTCGATATGGCCACTATGAGTTTACTGTGTTACCTTTTGAGTTAATGAATGTTCTAAGTGCGTTTATAAACCTAAGGAATAGTGTGTTCATGTATTTTATAGATAATTTTGTACTTGTGTTCTTGGATGACATGATTATTTAATCTAAGAATGAATCTAAGCATGATTAATAGCTTCGTATAGTATTGCAAAGACTAAGGCAACACGAGTTTTATGTAAAATGTTCTAAGTGTGCTTTATATGAATTTTAAATTCACTACCTAGGACACATCATTTAGAAGGATGGAATTGATCTAGACCCAAAAAATATAAATGACATTTAGGAATGGCCTACTTTGATTAATGTGCATGAAGTGTGTAGCTTCATAGGCTTAGCTAGTTATTACCACGGATTTCTAGAAAACTTTTCTAGCTGGGCCCACCCTATCACCTCCTTGTAGTAAAAGGGTAAGAAATTTGTATTGATACCACAATGTGATGAGGATTGAATTAAAGCTTAAATTTTTGTTAAAAATAACACCTATACTTGTTATTCTTGACCTGATTGGTAATTTTGAGGTCTGGGATGATGCTTCTAAGGAATGTTATGGAGACATTCTGAATTTAGATGGTAAAGCTGTAACTTATGAGTCACATAAGCTCAATAATCATAAGAATAACTACCATATGCATGACATGGAAATATTTTACATTGTACACACCTTGAAATAGTGGAAGAACTTTCTATTGGGTAGGCACTTTAAGGTGAAATCTGATCATAGTATCCTAGAGTGATTATTTTCCCAGGATGATTTGAATGCATGATAATGAAGATGGTTAAAATTTATAATAAATTTTGTAATAGATATATCTTATGTCCATGGAAAGTAAAATCATATTATTGATGTGCTCAACCAATGCACATACCTTGTTGCCTTGTCTATATTGCAAGGAAACTTTAGAAGCTTTGTGCAAAAAAAAAAGCTTACTGATGAATTTTTCCAAAAGGTAAAAGCATGTTTAGATAATGAGCCTATAATAATAGAGTATGATGATTTATCTATTGAGGAAGATGTCCTTGTAAGGCATAAAAATATAATTTTTGTACCCAAGTTAGGATACCTGTAGAATGTTATGCTAAAAGTGGTGCATATAACACCCTATTTTGCTCATTTGGGTGTCACAAAGATAACACATGAGCTAAAATGACTTTATTTTTAGCCTGGTATGAAGCATGATGTTACTATTTTCATGTTTAGGGGATTAGAATGTTAGTGTGTTAGGGTTGAGCATTTACACCTTTGAGGGTTGTTGTATCCTCATGTGATATTGAAGAGTAAGTGGGATATAATCTCACTTAACTTCATTGCTGGACTACCTAAGTCACGTAGTAAGCATGTTACCATTCTGGTAGTGATTTATAAATCTACCAAAATTGGCCACTTCATTTCTAGAAATCTAATGGATGAAGCTTCAATGTTTTCAAAGTGTTTCAGAAGTGATATGATCTGACTACACAGTATCCTAGATGTTTATGTCAAAGTTCTAGATGTTAGGAAATAATATCCCAAATAACATGTTCAAGTAATAACAATGTATAATTAACAATCTATTACAAATAAAAACAAATAATAGAACTAGATAACATGAGATATACATGGAAACCCTTGACAACAAGCAAGGGAAAAACCTTGGGTCAAATGGTAGTGTCCAGTCTTTTATTAACTTCAACAATTAACCTCTCCACAAATAGAGCTTCCTCACACACTCTCCTCTATTAAAATGATTTCATGCACATGAAGCATAATAGTATACACAAATACTTTCTTATAAAACTAATTCCAAGCTTATTCTTACCAAGATTCACACACTTTTTATCTAGCTTAATTAAATAATAGAGAGTCATACATTTATACAAATACAAATGGAGAAATGAGAGCAAGAGATAAAACCATGATAGAGAAGATAATTCACCACACTCCATATGGGCACACTAATGATCAATAGTGAAATTTTTATTTCACATGTGCAAGGTCCAACTTTGAATGACATATTCATGATGCACTTTGACCTTCTCTATGTGTACCAAAATGCTATGCCCCACCTTGCATGTGACCTCAGTCTAGAATAATAGACAATGTTCCCCACTTTACAATGTGTATAATCATGATTCAAAATATTCCTCAACTTTTTAATTCAATCAAAGGATCCCATATACAAACTACCCCACAAGCACATTCTTAAGTGGAATGATGAGATCCACTTTCTTTTTGTCTCCCACATGCATCCAAAGGTCACCCATGTGAATAAGTGAATAAATACACCCCATTTATCTCTCCTTATATTTTAATCAATAAAATATTCCATGTGGACCATGCCCCATAAACAAGATGCCCTCCTCATAAGTATAGTCATTGCCAACTCACCACTGCCACCTCTCAATCATAGTCACTACCAACTCACTATTATGAATAGTAACTTGCACGTCATCCCATGAATAATGTCCATGAATAGTGATTTGTGAATAATGGCATGTGAATAGTGAATTCACATCCTAAAATTCTCCCACTTTAAGTAAATATACATAGGCCTTACCACACATGTGTATTCTTCCAACTATATGCCAACCATGCCCTCTATTACCTTATCACAACTTCAATAAGCCGAGTAGAATTTTTGATGTACTACTAAAACTTCTTTGTCATGAATGGATTTATCAAAATTTACTCCTCCATAGTAGATTACATCACTTGAATTGATTCTTAACTTCTCCATAATACATACCAATCCTCATATTGAGATTCTACCATGAACCATTCACAACTGCCACTACTTTGAAGTATCCAATCTAGTAATCACCATGGCATCACAAGGCTTCCTACTCCTAATGAATATAATACATAGGATAATAACATGTCTTATCCTCCATTATATGACACTCCTAGTAAGACAACTCATAAGGAAAGAATTAGGGTACTTCCTTGATTTCCCATCCATATGCATTTCCATCCTTGATTTGCTCCTTATACCACCTTCATCATGTCCTTATCACTGATCCATCACACCAGTGATCATGTTGGGGCCTACATCCAACATGTCATAAACACATAGAAAAAAAACCTCTAATAGACACTTTGGCTCTCCATGAAGGTAACACTATACTCCCATCCATAAGTCTACTTTAGTTTATATAGTCTTCAATTTGCAAACAATTAACTTTTTACCTCATCATTATAACCCTCTATCTACTCTATCTCTTTTAGAGATATCATAATGTAAAAATCAAGATGATCCAAATCTAAACAATAAATAGTGCACTTAACATTATTTATAGTAGTAAATAAATTAGATTGAATAGAAGTCAACACCATACTTTTCCTTATATCCTATAACTATCAACCATGCCCAAACATGGCATAAGTTCACTGCACCTATCAACTACTCCTAGGAAGTCATTGTGCTACTCAATGCATCAATGTACCTACCAAGTTTTCAAGCCTCAAGAATGCATCCAAAATTTATCATGCTATACCAAATGTCACCTAAATAACTAACTCATGTGCCTCCATTATTGCTCCATGCATCAATCTACTTGGCTACTCACATTATTTACATTAGATCCATCTTGGATACTCACTTCTACTACCCCATAACTATATGCTCAACACTCAATAAAATCTACATTATATGGTTCAACAGCATCCTCCTCTTTTTGGGAACATCAAGTCTCAACTTTTTCTTCTTCATCTTCCTCAACTTTAACTACTTCAAACAAGTACAATGTCAGGTATCTATTATACCTCCTCATTTGCATGGATATCATTTGCAACATCTTAGCTAACAACATGTGATCAATACTTTTTGATAACTATAATTTATTGATTTCAAATCAAGCCTAGACTTCAAATTGTGCTTTAAAATTAACCCTCTTACAAGGCTTACTTATATCTAACATCATATCACCTTAAGAAATCTTTGATGTTGGTGTTACTACAATACTTGTTACTGAATATCCAAACTATCAATGCAAGGATACATGAGATTATCCTTTTACTACCACTAGGGATCCTTTTTAAATTATGCATTTAACATTACCAAAGATACCAGAATACCCTAGCTCATCAATCCTCTTGATGGACATTAGATTCTTATTCAACATAGGAACATGATGCACATCCTTCAACATTATTATTCTAGCATCATATAACATGATCCTTATATCCCCCTTACCATAATGTCTAATAGCTGATCATCACCCATATAGATAGACTCTCCATTATATGGTTGGTAACCCATGAACCAATCTCTATTTGGAGACATGTGAAAATATGCACCTGCGTCCAATGCCAAAGTATTATCACTTGATCTACTACTAGTAAGGCAAAAAATTTCCTGTGCCATCTCTTACTCTAAATATGTTGTGTTGGCCTCAGTTGAAGGTGGATTTTGATTTCCATCCTTTTCATTCTTCAAATGCTAGTAATCTTTCTATAAATGTCCTAGCTTTACACAATGCCAACACTTGGTCTTACACTTGGATCCTCTAGAATTTGATCTAGATGATGATCTCCCTTGCATAATCTTCTCACATCCAAGCGTTCATTACTTGATGATGTACTAGAGGACATTCTTCTCATCTCCTATCTAAAAAAATTCTTCTACCACACCATCAAACATAAGAGCTCCAGGTTTTGAATTATTGATGGTCTACCACATGATCCCAACTATCTTAGAGTGAAAACTGTAAGATGATAAACTTGTCCTTATTTTATATCTTCACATTGATGGAGACTAGCTTGGTGATAATAGTTTTGAACTTGTTCAAGTGAGTAGAAATTGATGGATTTTTATTCATCCTCAAACTATATAACTATTTTTTTAGGAATAATTTGTTTATTGTTGACTCTGTCTAGTATAGGTTGTTCAAATTATCTCATAAATCTTACTTGGTCTTCTCCTTAGCAACATTCAAGAGCATAGAATCAGCAAGATAAAGATGAATTTTAGAAAATTCCCTCCTATCCATCTTGATCCAATATTCATCTATCAAACTATTGGTTTGATTGCAAGACCCTTCAAGGATAGAGATTGGTCATTTTGCACCAAGAGATCCTCCACCTTCAAATTTCATAGGGAGAAATTTTTCCATAAAATTTATATACTTCAAATCTAGTTACTCCTCTTGTCATTTTAATAGTTCCCACTTTCACAAAGTTCCCTAACTCAACATAAAACACTCACAAATAGAATTTTTCAAAGAGCCTAACTCGGATACCAGATGTTAAGAAATAATATCCCAAATAACATGTGCAAGTAATAACACTACAAAATTAACCATATATAACAAACAATGACAAATAATATCACCAGATAACAACAGATGTATGTGGAAACCCTTGAAAATAAGCAAGGGAAAAACCATAGGGCAAATGGCAACATCTAATCATATATTAACTTCAAAAATTAACCTCTTCACATAAATATATTACTCACACACTCTCCTCTATTACAATGTTTTCATACACATGAATCATACAAGAATATGCAAATCCTTTCTTAGAAAAATAATTCAAAACTTACTCTTACCAAGCTTAACACACTTTATCACTGGATTAATTACATAAGGAAGAGTCATACATTTATAATAATATAAATGGAGAAATAAGAGAAAGAGATAAAACCATGAGAGAGAATAATATGCACCATTATCTATGTGGGAACACTATTGATCAATGGTGAAACTTGTCTTTCATATGTACAAGGCCCAACTTTGAATGACACCTTCATGATGCACTTTGAACTTCTCCATGTGCACCAAAATACTATGCCCCACCTTGCATGTGACCTCAATTTCTAATAGTAGACAATGTTCCCCACTTTCACATGTGCATACTCATGAGTCAAAAGATTCCTTAACTTTTGAATTCAATCAAAGGAGCCCACAAAAAAACTACCCCACAAACACATGCTTAAGTATAATGATGAGATCTATTTTCCTTTTTTCTCCTAAATGCATCCAAAGGTTACCCATGTGACTAAATAGATAAAATCACCACTTTTCTCTCTCCTAATATTTTAATCAATAAAATATTCCATGTGGACCATGCCCCATCAACAAGGTGCCACCTCATAAGTATAGTCACTACCAACTCACCACTGCCACCTCTCAAGTACAATCACTTCCAATTCACCACTATGAATAATAACTTCCACCTCATCACATGAATAGTTACCATGAATAGTGACTCATGAATATTGAATTCACATCCTAACACTAACATAATTTGACTATATATTGGGATGTGGTTGAAATTTAGTTCTTCCTACCACCTATAAATAGATGGTCAAATTGAGAGTCTTAACTAGGTGGTTATAGACATGCTACATATGTACATCATGGAACAACAAACTAAGTAGGAGGATTATCTCTATTTAGTTGATTTTTCCTACAATAACTCATCATTGTACAATAAAAATGGAACCATTTGAAACTTTTTATGGGTGAAAATGCAAAACCTCATTTGGCTAGGATAGTTTGGAAAATAGAGTTATTAGTGGCCTTGATATATTGATGGAATATAATAAGAAAATGGATTTGATATTCCAATATCTAAAAGTTGCATCTAATCCAAAAAAGAGTTATGTTGATTGTAAGAGTACACCTCATGAATTTAATGTTGGTGATAAGGTTTTTTTATGCGTTAAACCATAGAAAATCTCGATAAAGTTTGGAAAGTCTTCCAAGTTAACTCCACATTTTGTCAAAAAAATTGACATTATGGATAAGATTAGTCATGTTTCCTCTCGATTAGCTCTTCCCCCTTCTCTATCTAGGATTCATGATGTTTTTTACATTTATTTATTAAGAAAATAATTACATGATCTTTCTCATGTCTTAAATTAGAAAAATATATAGGTTAAAGAAGAGGAAAAGATGAAGTTATAACCATTGAAAACCTTGGACCATTGTAGCATTAAGTTTTAGAATAGATACATCCAACAAGTTATGGTTCAATGGGACCTGCTGAGCAAAAAAAGTGTTACTTAGGAAGATGCACATTTTTTAGGTAGCATTATTCCTAGCTATTTGAATAGTCATCAGGATGGATGCTCTTTAAAGAGGGGAGGATGTTATAACCCCACTATATGATACATTTATATAACTATTTAATACATTACTCTAGCATGTTTATAATAGATTCTACATTATAAAATGACTAACTATTTTAGATATGATGGATTCAAATATTATGATTATTTCTCTTTAGGTTACTGGTTATGATTATTACTTCTACATTAAGTGATATTCCTAATTAATTCATCATATTTAATTTTTTTTAATTTTTGAATTATATTATTATTTGATATTAGTTCATTATTCATATGTTATTGATAGTGTATTCGATGGTTACAGAGACATATTCATGAGTTAGGCTTGGTGGTAATTTTCAATAATCGATAAGAGATAGAGGGATCACATGAGAAGTTAGATGAGATTATGATAATATCAATGATGGATTAAGATTCTGAGCCATTGAACAATTAGAGTTTATTTTTAACTTTTACCATTTTAACGTTTGAGTTGTCCTTTCAATTTTAATTCAAGTTATCGAGTGTTGATTTTATTGGTCACCATGGTGTGCAATTGTTGTGGCTACCTCTTATATGATTTCATTTTATTCTAAATTTTGTTTGTTGTCTTTATAATGATCATTTTATTTGATGTTTTGATATTTGATCACATATCTAATTGTATCTTTACGCGGGCTTGTTTAATTTGGTGTTAGACCTATTCCACCTATTCTTTCTTGGCTTCCACACTCCTTGTTACTTATAAATATTGTTGTCTTGACTTGGATGTTGTTATTAATCATGGTGATTCATACCTCATTTTGTGTGCCTTTTAACATAGGATTGTTATGACCCCATGCCCCATGGGAATTTTGATTAATTATATTAAGTGCATTTTTGGTAATAATTTATTTGTATTTTTTTTAATGGTCTAACCATGCTCACTTTTAGCTTTTGAAAAAAAATTGGAAATCTTTACACATGGCTTGAGCCATGTGGGTCTACCCAACCAAAAATTATCTTGCATGGCATGTTGAGGGTTTTGATAGGGTGACTAGAAGAGCTTGAGTGCCTCTGTCAACCATTATTGGAGTGGGATATTGGGAAAATAAATTGATTTTTAGAGGTTTTTGGAGTAGCAGTGGAGTTGGGTGGAGGAGAATAGAGAGTAAATTTTTGAGGGAAATGAGCTATTATAAGCAGATTAAGAGGGATTTTTGCCTTAGTCAAACCCCACAGTCTATTCATCTTCCACCACACAGCTTACAACTTTCATGTGAGTGATTTTATTTGTAGAAATTAGAAAGATAATGGGAAATTTGTTGTTTAAAGCAAGTATTACAAAATGGGAAATAATTACATGCTCACAATGAAGTCATGAGACTTCATGGTGAGCATATAATGACCTAGAATTGTTTATTTCCCCTTACATGATGGAAAACCCATACCATACCACACATTTTTGGTATTTATAAGAATGTTTGAACTTAGTGGAATTATGAATGTTTTCCAAAATCATTTTTAGGGATTTCACCTCTCTTGATGTTGGTTTCATTTTAAGATTGATGTGTTTTTAATATTGATTCTATTAGAACTATGGTGGTGTATTTGCATTATATTTTATAAAAAAGTAGGGTTTCAAGCACATCCCTTATAAATGATATAAATTTTATTCAAATTATTCATTATAATTATTTTTATTTAACTCTAAAAGAGTAGGTAAAATGTTTAAAATTATTTTGGAACAAATGTGAAGTCTTGTATGTTCTCTTTGGCTACATTTTGTTTAAGACATCAAGGGTTTATGGTGATGGAGATTTAGATAAATACTAGAGGTTCATAATGAAGTCATGGGACTTCATAATGTCCCACTAATCACTTAAATCAATAGCCTCACCCACAAAAATGAATAGGCTATTAATTATTTTGCTAAATGTGTTAGAGGTATAATCACTAAGAGGAGGGCAAGTGAATTAGTGATGCTGGATAATCCAATTCAACTCCCAAATCTTAAACATTCAACATATATCAACTTGATTAAGCAACATAAATATGAAAGCACATACATATAAAGCCTAAATCACATGAACACATAAAATATGTGAGAAAACCTCTTGGAGGATAAATCCCATTGAACCCTACAAGATGGAATATAGTCCTATAAAAAAAGATCCAACATTTATGCTAGCACTAACTGATCAAATATCACACACCCCTTAATTTATTCAAGCACACACTTGACCTTTAGCTATCTCCAAATAGAAATGAAGCTATAACCCCCTAGGAAACTAAGAACTAACTCAAATACATATGATTTGATCTACACCTATGATCTAATTTCAAACACATATGATGATGGAATCATCTTGCCTACACTCTTCACCCCTCAATCTCTCTCAAACAACCTCTAGGACTTACTCACTCAATCTACCTCTTACTAGGTTCATTAGATTGATTGACCTTATCATTCACCTTCACCAACTTGATCAGATATACATAACTGATCTTCTTCACTCTCTAATGGTCCTCAATGACTTGTACCTTCTCTTTCAAAGGCTCTTTCCTTTGTCTCTATATTTTTCTCTCTTAACACATGCACATTCAAGTCTAGAAACCATTGACTTGGTCTCCACTATTTATAGAGTCTTCTCAACTTTTTGGTCGGCCATAAGACTTACCTTAACCCTTAAGATATATATCATGCTAAGACATAGCTCAAATATAATATCACAGGTCAGCCATAGCATCTCTGGGTCACACATAAGTAGCTACACCTTTCATTTAAGCCTTAATAGCCGTTATATGTCTTATGGAGACCTATTCACCCATTTATAACTTTATCAAGCAAATTAAGAACATAAGATAACTTTAAAATACATGGGTCCACTCTATATGACCTCTAATACATCTTCAAGTGATTACTCCTACCAAAACACTCTTTTACTAAAGCATAAATTCCTCAAACATTATTCTATACATAATAGCACCATGAATGAAATAATAGTAAATTTTTAATATCTATAACTTTGATTGTACAAAAATTTAGAACTTATAATTATATTTTCTAGATGAACCTTGAAGTCCTATAAAACTTTGCTTTTTACCACATCAATAAATTCATCCTGGATCAAATGATATAGCTCAAAAACTAAGCAATAGTTTTCCTTCACAAATTTTAATATTTAAATTTCAACGGTCATTGAGTAGACACTAAATATCAATCACTTTAATCTCATCTCATGTTCCCTAGAAACTTTGGACAAATACACACCATTGATCTTCTTGGAGTAACCTATTCTTTATCAAGTAATGCTCACTTCTTATCTTAAATCAGAGTTCCCATTATTATGCCACTTTGTAGCTATGCGTGCCTTATATATATTTGAATCTTTGACTTGTCTTGCACCATTGATATCTATCTATACAAACACCCATGAACCATTGATTTTATGTCAGATTAATGAGATAGAGACACTTATCACAAGTGTGTTTAATTTCAATAACCTTTGACAATTTGAATTTATGAGCATCATTGGATCAAGATCTGGAAAATGAACGCTCACTATTAGATCTACTAACTAGTGACCTTAGACTTCAATGTTGTTAAACTTGATGGTCTCTAGCCCATCACAGTCCTTAAGATCTACTTTGAAGGTTTATAACTTGAGCTATAAAACACTTTAAGAGTCCATTTTTTTAGGGTACCTTCTTGGAACTATAGACAACATCTCCATGAAATTTTTTGACCTTATTTGACTTTTTGAGTACCCAAAATAAATTCACAAACTTTTTGGTTCAATCATATCTACATGATGTGTAGTGATAGTCTAGATTTTCTTAAGCTAAAAAATAAATGTTTCTATTTACAAATGATTAAGTGACACACCAAAGCTTCACCAAGACATCTATGGATAATTCACAACTTATTATTTGTCCTTATAGACATGCAAATGTGTCATATCACTCCAAGATATCAATTTGATCACTTTATCATTAATGCACTAATACCACAAGCTCTCTTTGACATCAATGATAACAAAACATTGATGACTATGATTAATAATCTCCCCCTTTGTCATTGATGGAAAAAATTCCTTAGAATGACTTTTGCTCATTTAAATTTCTTCATTCTGATATTTCTCCCCCTTTAACATTAATGACAAAGGGTCTCTTCCTCAACATGCCAAAAATCATTCCTCAACATCATGTATTCAATCAAATACTATTAGGATGCTTAAGATACATACTTTAGGCATATGAATCAATTTCTTCCCCTTTGACATGAACAAATCTAAACTTGGACTTCTCTAATCCTTAGACTTGACAAACTACTCACAAAGCTTAGAAATCTCCCCCTAACATCAAGCTCCATATCATGTCATCTAATCTTTGACATACAACAATTTGAACTTGGGCTTCTCTAATTCTTGGACCTATCTACCTATAGAACTCAAGAGTTCTTCTTTGTGAATGCATGAATATTCAATACCTTGTCAAAATACATGACTGGTTTGATCAAGTCATAATGTCAATCTTCTTGAATTCACAACTATAACAAACATGTTTACACTTATATCATGATTGAATCATCTTCGCATATGCTCCCTCTTACATCATGTATATCTTCTTCAAGCCACACAAGCTAACTGAGTTAGTTCCCCCTTAGCCAAACACATCTTTAAATGATATTCTCATCTTACAATTACTTATCCTTGTCTTGACTGATCAACCTCTCAAACCAACATCCAAACTGATTTAACCTTATCAAAGACATTTATATCAAAGCTTATCTTTCAAAATCTCTTGATTACCCTTTTCCATAAAGCTATGTACTAATTGTCACATTGATAATTACCTAGAGCAGACATGCTTTCTTCAACATAAGAAACATGTCTCCTAAGAAGTATAGATATAGACACCCACTTGTAATAGAAGGACTAAAGATCCCAAAACATAGGAGACTCCCATATCTCCATGATCTTACTTGACTTGTAGTCCTTCCTCATTTGATCAATTAATTTAATCAATTGACAAGTTATTACATTTAGGACCAAAAACCATAAACACACCTTGAACATATTTGAATAAGATAAACATACCTTTTTATGTAATTGAATATCTTGATAACTCACCATCCTTTATTATTCACTTGGAAACCTCCATTCTCTACCTGCAAACCTTTAAAACCAATAACTTTATATGAACTTTCTTGTCCTACAACATGAACAAAATCTCAACTGACATCCATCATGCTTCCTCTTACTTTCAAGTGTCTCCTTAAATCCTATATAGAGACACCGTAACTCACAATGTCTTAGAACAATGTGAAACCATGATTTTCTCGTAACTCCTCATATTCCTTCTCATCCTTAGTCATCCAATATTGATATTTCTTCTTCTTCTTCTTCTTAGGAATAAGAGAAGCAACTTGATCATCCACTATAATATTTTAATTTTATTTAAAGAAATAATTGACAATACATGGAGACAAAAAATATGCATGACATACCTTTTCCTCTAAAGAAATAACCTCATCACTAGGCATTGCCAACTGATGTTATTTTCATGAAACTTGCTCAACAATAGAAAGATGCTTGCTTTTACCTATACACACTTCATAACTAGCCTCAACTAGCACTTTGGTCTTTTCTTTGAGCCCAACTTGAAATGACTTTTGATCCTCCTTTTTTATCTAAACAACTGATACATTATATTGGCATCCCTAAACCTTCTTCATATTTGATTCCTATTTTGCTCTAGATTCCTATTTTGCTCTAGTAGGTAGTCCACCCTGATCTTTCAGCTCAATTGAATTATTTTTTATGGTCTTCACTTATTTAGGATTTCATACCAAGGATTGACCTTTCTTGAGCACACTAGGATGTCTATTCACCTTCTTAGGACCTAAGAGCTTATTTATACAATATATTTCAATATGAATAACTTGATGACAACTAAAACAAATAAAATCATTCATACCTTCTACTTTATAAATCTCAACAAACATACCATCTTGTCTCTTAGGTTTTGATTTAACTTATTTGGGAATAATAGAGTTTTATTCCCATTTTAGTTAAGGGTCTAGATTAATAAATTAGTCCAAAATATAAAAATAAATATAATCCTAATTTGTGTAACTATTTATCTTTTTCACCTTTATAAAAATAACAATAAATAACAAAGGCTAACCATTTATCTCTATTGTTACCCATTATGTAGTGAAGTTATGTGATCATGCATTTGTTAACCTATGTTTGGACTATGTGTCCAATCCCTTTGAGTAGGTGGATCAAGAATACAAAGGCTAGCTAGTCCTTTGGCTCCATCATTGTTCACTAAGTGTGAGCTATGAACTGATACCATTATGAATGTGTGTCATATGAGATGGATCATGAAGCCCATGAATACTTTTTAATCTAAAAATGTGGTGTGGTAAGCCAAATGTGTACTAAAAACTAGGCTAATCTTGGCCACTCTAAAAGATGGAGATTAGGCTTGTATGAAAGCCACTCGAAAATTGAGAACTAGGCTTATATGAAAGCCACTCCAAAATGATGCCAACCACCTACAAATGGAATAAGGTATGAAACTACTGAGAACACTTGGGTAATAAAATGAACTAGAAAGAAAAGAAGTGAAATGTTCCATGTACATTACCCCTAATCACTGGTGTCTATAACATGGATTATGATCTAAAAGTTGTACCAACTACCTAATCTAAGACTGGAAGTGAGAGCCATCATGCCATGTATGATGCCCATTATATCTAGATAATCTGATTAAAAATTTACTAAAACTACCCAATCTAAAGTATAGTATAGCTGATAAAACTATAATTGACCTTATCTTTCTATCTATTTCTAAAAATTCTAAGTTTTTTGGCTATTTGGATAGGAATGCCAAAAAGTGGACACTTTGCTATAAGGCATTGTAGTCCAAATGGGGCACTCTTGTCCTTTACTATTTCTTATGATTATTTTATTTTCATTCGTATTTTTTGGTTTATTCTATGTGTTTTGAATTTTGATTGTTGTTCTGAGTGATCTAAAAACTAATTTTGACTAGTAGAGGGCTCTAATCTCTATGAAAAAACCCCTGTTTGTTGCCCCCTCTTCTGAGGGTAGGAATGAAGACCCTAAAATGATTTCCCTAAAAAAAATAGACTTTCAAGTGTGTTATGTTATGAAATGTATGATATAACAATGATAATCCAAAAGATGTCTCAAGATATAATATAGTTTGTGTTGGAGATTGTTAGATCAATATGGGTATGCCTAGATAGATGTAATAATGTAATAACATGTGCAATATACTAAACTAAAACTAGAAATATTGTTAGTTTTCAAGGAGGTATGGATCATGATTTCCATCATGGCATCTAATAAGGTAAGATAAGGCATGATGTGGATCATGTCATTACAAATAATTGAGAAGTAAATAAGAAAAAAGGCACACAAGGCAAGAAACAAGAAGCATACAAAAGAGGCCAAGGGACCAAGAAAACAAGGGACATGGGAACATGTCACTCAAACTATATAATCAAGCATACAAGGCATGTTCAAATGCCCACATACACTAATAATTACAAATAATCAAGATTGGCATGAGGGCCACAAAGCACATGAAAGAGTATAAGCAAAAGACATTAGAAAATATCCTAAGGCACACACAAGTAACAAAATAGAAACTGATAAATAAAATCATATCTAGATACTCAAAGAAAGAAAGGAAGGCATGTAAATTATAAAAATATTATCGCATCTAATTGATCAAATCAAGAAGTGAAAGTATACAAAACATGTAGTACAAGACTAGGTAGATGCTAAGAAATACACAAGTGCTATATACTAGTGATTTTCGATAGAATAATTTATGTAAGATAGTAAGTAATTTTTTATCAACATGATAACTATAATGTGTGGTATAGAAATTAAATAACCTGGATGGTGTAGTCATGTAGAAGATGCCCTCGATGGGTATATATGTAGATGTATATCTTGAATGTAAAAGTAGCATGCCCCCTCAATGGGTAGAATGAAGCAATAAAGGATTAAGGTGTCACTGTACATACTCAATGAAGATCAAGTAAAGCATGGTAATGTAGATAAATTGACAAACAATAGCATAGAACAACAAAACATAAGTCTAACCTAGTAGTAAAAATGTAAAGCATGGATAATGTGTATAATTGAAATTTTTTTGGTGTTTTTAGTTATTTGAATGTTTTTGTATTTTGACATGCTATATTATTTTTGGTATTTTGAAATGTTATATTGTTTTTAGTATTTTGAAATAATCTATGTACAAGTAATCATAAGGAAATTATGTATAAGAACATGAAAATAGACTATGTTAAGTAAGTAGAAAGAAACTATGTACAAGTAAGCTGAGAAATTATGTACAAGAAATATCGTGAAGAAATGATAATAAATGATGAGTCCCATAAGAGACTCCTTATCATGTTATCCTATATCAAGGATATGGATCGTGCATGATCATGAAGCACGATGAAAGGGCTGAGACTATGACTCTGAATGCTGTGTATGTTATAAGTTCTCTAAAATGTCTATAGTGAAAATTGACTATGGGATCCCCTTATAATTTTGAGAAGTGGATGAAACTATGGGGTTCTAGGGACACATATGGTAGTATAATAAGCTCTACAAAATTTTTCTCTATGTGTAAAGGCATGAAAACTGAATGATACTACCCTAGGTGTGAATATTGTAGTTGAAAACTATCTAGAGTCTTGAAAATGTCATTGATGTAGTGGTTTCTCTAAGAAAGGCCTCCATTAAAGTGTATTAACTCTTTGTGCTAGCAAAGGACTCCTTGACTATGTCTAAATCTCAACTAGTGGAGGAATTGTAACTAGTAGAGGAGCTTAAAATGGTGACTACAGAGTAAGATATGGCTTTGAAGTGGGGACTCGTAACTCATACAAAACTCCACCAATTGTAATAACCTAATTAGTGTGAATGTCTTTCATGCATCTGTGAACTATTAAAAGACTCCTACACTAGGAACAATAGTAAATAGTGTGGTGATATGTGCTAGACCAACCTATAGAAGAATTACAATCTCACCCAATGAAATTTATATGTGTCCACTAAATCCACTAATAACTATGTCTGTTAAGGCGATATCTTGATTTTAATATCCCAAATACTAAAGTAATGTCATAGTGCACATGTTCACATTAGATCCATTATCTATGAGAACACTATGACTGGAATGGTGATCAATGTAGGCTCTGATAAAGAGTGCATAGTAATTTGAATCATCCTAAACTATCTCCTACTCTAAGAAGGAAATTGAAGGTCTAGCTGGAACTTTGGAATTATACACACCAATCATGTTACTCAAAAGATGTGACTCAGCTGAAGGTGCCTGGTATGTAGCTAGTGGAGGGTGTGCATGATATTGATGGTGAACACCTAATGTGACCCCTATCTCTTATTTATAATGTTATGGGAAAGGATCTGAGAAAATTTTTAGAGCCTTGTCCTATATTTATTTTTCTTAAGGATACTCAACTAGAGTGCCAATATCAATAAGGTTTCCATCTATCAAGTCCTATATCTTGTGTCACAAATTGATGCATCTATTCATTACATGGCCTAGTGCCCTATGAAAATTTCAAAATTCATTATGATCATATCCACGTGGAAGAGGATTTATCATACAAACTTCCTAAATAGGAGGGAGAGATAGGATATTGAATTCTAATATCTATTAGAAGACTCTAGCTGGAGATACTGGTAGATTGGTAAAGGCTCACCAAGAAGGTTCTAATAAAACCACTTACTGAGGGGGCTATGAAGCGACATTAACTATAGGTTGATTTTTATTTTTTCTATCATTAAACTTTACTTTATATGGGACTTTATTATTACTCTTATTTGTTGTTTCTGATATGCTTGTGTACTTGAGTTTTCCCATTGAAACTAATTTGACTTCCCTTTCCTTTAGTGTATGATATAATTCCTTTAATGAATATTTTTTTTTGAAAATTATTGACTCATGCAAATTTGGAAGCAAAATCTATTTGAAAATATCATGTAATTCTTGATCAGCTATGGGGCTAGTCATTTTAGCCAAGATAGTCCTATATCTAAGAACATAATCTGTGAGATGATCATTTCACCTTTTTTTTTTCTATTATGAAACTTGGGAATAAGAAACCTTGTAACATATTTTAATGTTAAAATGAGCTAGGAACATGTTATCTAAAGGATTTAATGCTTTGATCGACTGATTTGGTAGACTATAGAACCATTGTAGAGCATAATCCTTTAAACTCTATAGAAATAACTTGGTTTATAACTAGTCATTTGGTACATAGTCCAAGAATGCTATGTTAAAATATATTAATTATTTCTCTAAGTCACCCTTTCCATCATATTGAGTGATCTTGGGTTGAACAAAACTTGGTGGCAAGGGTGTAGAAGCAATATGGCATGCCAATGGTGTATGAAGTAGAGTAAAAGATTCTAGATAATGTGCTAGTCTATAGATACCTTTCTCAAGATGTATCACCTTAGATTTAAGATATTTAATCTCTTGTAGAAGGGTATCCAAATCAAGAGGTGAATATGTACTAGTCATAACTAGTAGTGACACATAGGAAGATTGGGTTGCTATAGGAGCTTGTTGAGACATAGTTGCCCTCGTAGTGTCATTTGCAATTGGTTGTTCTATGGTTTGAGAGGATTGGCCATTGTTTTAATTTTATTTTTCTTCTTGTATTATTTTAATAATATCATCTTGAATATCAATATTTTTAGTTAAAAGGTCTTAAAGTTCCCTCTTATAAGTTTCATCAAAACCGATATATTGGGCCATTGTTAAAGTAGGAAAACAAAGAGAAAATAGATTGAATTTTTTACAGTAAGTTGTAATAATGTAAATGTGATGGAGGGAAATTATTGAATAAATGAAATGTAAACTCATAAAAAAAACAAACTAGAATATGCATAAAAAGGATACAAACTCACTAACATGTAAGGTGATACCTCCAAAGGAATAAGGACCTAGTATATTCTACTAAGGTTTGAAAGAAATGATTTTTTCAAAATTAATATGGTGAATTTTACAAATTAAATTTGAAATTGTGATTTATATATGCAAGAAAAATTATAAGAATATTGTTAAAATTAATAAGGAATTTTCCCTGGGTTTTTTAGGGTTTTTGTGCGTAAACAAAGTAAGTTGGGTTCACCAAATGATTTAACTTATTTGGGAATAATGAATTTTTATTCCTATTTTAGTTAAGGGTCTAGATTAATAAATCAATATAGATTATAACAATAAATATAGTCTTGATTTGTATAATTATTTATCTTTTTCACCTTTCTAAAAATAGAAATAAATAAGAAGAAATATAACTTAGATAGAAAATAGAATGAGATGGCTGATACAGAGGTTGAAAATGGCTATACAGGATTGGGAAGGTGTCATAAACTTAAATCTATATTTTATTGGGTGAAAGGAGAGGAGTATCAAATAGTGGATGCTTTAGTGTTCGGCATTGTTGTTCATTCATGTCGCTATTGTCCAAACTAATCACAAAGACCCCAAACTTTTTGGGTAGTTATGTTTTGATTATGTGAGCATGCCTATGAAAAATTTATTACTATTTTTTGATAGAAATCACTATGGAACTAAATTTATTCTCAAACCCTAACCCTCCATCATGCTTGATAAAACAACATTTGAGTCACTTGAGAAAAGGGGGGTTAGTGTGAAAGATGTACTAAAAATGAAATCCACACCCCTTGTATGGGCATGTTACCTACATACCAATACTCTGAAGAGGGATCAAGCCATATGTAGTTCTCCCACCTAGTGTGCTTTATGAAACAATGTGATATGGATGTAAATGCCAAATTGATAGTATTTGAGGTGACTAGGGATTGGTATGAGTATTTTAGTAGGTTTGTAATTATGTTGGGTGATTTTGTGCAAAGAATAGGGAAGTTTTCCTTAGTGATTTATTTGTATTCTTGATTGTTTTTTAAGTTTAGTTACCTCATTTGTAAATGATCTTTGAGTGGGATTTTATAAGGAATAATTGATCATGGGTCAGATGTATTTGTGGTAGGTTAACCTAATTAAGGATAAGGACTAGATGAAAATGACCATTGGGACTTAAAGTGAAAATGGATAAGACCACCAAAAATGGGACACTTCTCTATGGGGTGTTATAGTCCAAATGGGGCACTCCTATCCTACAGGCTCAGGACCTAAGGGAATAGGATTAGCATGGGGAATATTATCTAGCTGAGGTGGAATGATTATTTATAAGGTTTTTAATCATTTATAATGAGGAAAAATGTGTCTAGAAGGGTCACAAGAGCATGCAAAAAGGACCTATGGATGGGGTGTCACAAGCCACACTTAGAGTACTAATTTGGACATTTTTTATGAATATAGGTTCATTATGTTCAAGCTTGACTATTTTAGGTCTCCATACCTGGATTAGTCTTTTCCCATGCATTCTTGGGTAGTATCTAGAAATATTTCCCATTTCATGACAATTATAGTAGACTATATTATCCATACCTATAGTTGACTAGCTGCTCTTCCTTCTACAATTTCTTGCCTTATGACCAAACCTGTGATAAGTATAACAATGACCATTAAAATATATTTCATACCTCATTCCACTTAGCTACTTGATGGATATTTGCTTGTTGATCTTGGTGCTTGTATCCTTCTTGTCTTGATATGACCTCTCTTTTTTTTCTCAATATTGTTTACCTTGATAAAAAATTGCTCATGCTCATCCTTCAATGAATGTAGCTTGATCTTCAATTGAACACTCTCATCCTCTTTAGCTCTCATACTTGAAATTTCATCTTTTAACTAAATTTTGAGATTTTGTATAGTCTCCTTATCCTTCTTGGCTTCTTTAACCATGTCATCCTTCAATATACATGCTTTTTCTTTAATAATATTTATATAATCAAGGTTGGAATTCAAATCATCATGCTCACCTTGCTTTCAACTCAACCTGGCATTTGTCTCTTATAACTAAGTTTTGAGACATCTGTATTCTTCCTCTTTTGAATTAAAATTAGTCTTTGTAACCTTAAATGATTCTCAAGATTACTGATCTTATCTTTATCATCTTTTGATCTTGATATTGATGCACTCTCTGTAATAGACTTAAAGTTTGAGGCCATGATCTTATTCTAAGCTTATTATTGATCATACTCTCTCATCTTACCTATGTACTTCTCAAAAAATGCCTTGATCTGATTACACTTTTCTTCACTTGATTTTAGACATGAATAAGTAACCTCCACTTGATCCTTCAAATCTTTATTCTCTTTATTTAATTGCTTAGCCATATTGTATCTTGGATCACCTTTAAGTGGTTAAACTTACACAGAAGGTCCTACTTTGATACCAATTATTAGAGGTATAATCACTGAGAGGGAGGGGGGGTGAATCAATGACGCTAGATAACATAACTCAATTCCTAACTCTTAAACATTCAACATACATAAACTTGATTAAGCAACATAAACATGAAAGTACATACATCCAAAGCATACATCATATGAGCACATCAAATATGTGGGAAACCCTCATGGGGGATAAAACCCAATGAACCCTACAAGATGGAATATAGTCCTATAAAACAAGATACAACATTTAGACCAGCACCAACTAATCAAGGAGAACCCACCTCTCAATTTAGTCAAGTGTCCACTTGACCTTTAGCTAGCTCTAACTAGAAAGGAGGCTACAACCCCTTAAGAAACCAAGCTCTAACAATCAAGGAGGCTAAAACCCCCTAGGCAACCAAGAACCAACTTAGCTACCTATAATTTAATCTCTAACTCTTATATAATGTCAAACACACATGATTATAGACACGTCTTGCCTACACTCTTCACCCCTCAATCTCTCTTAAACATCCTTTAGGGTTTACTCGCTCAATCTACCTCTTACTGGGTTCTTAGATTAATTAACCTTATCATTAAACTTCACCAAATTGAATAGATATGCATAACTAATCTTCTTCACTCTCTGATGTTCCTCAATGACTTTTACCTTCTCTTTCAAAGGTTCTCTCCTTTTTATTTATATTTTACTCTCTTAACATATGCACATTCAAGTCTATAAAATATTGCCTTGGTCTCTACTATTTATAGAGTCTTCATGAATATGAAATTTTTGGTTGGCCATAAGACTTGCCTTAACCCTTAAGATATATTTCATGCTAATACATAGTTCAAATATATTTTCACAGGTCATTCATAGCATCTATGGGTTACATATAAGTAGCTACAACTTTTATTTAAGCCTTAGTAGCCCTTATAGGTCTTATAGAGACCTATTCACCCATTTATCACTTTATTGAGAAAATTAAGAACATAATATCACTCTAAAATAAATGGGTCCACTCTATATGACCTCTAAGACATCTTTAAGTAATTACTCCCACCAAAACACTCTTATGCTAAAGCACAAATTGCACAAACATTATTTTATACATAGTAACACCATGACCGAATAAATAGTCAACTTTAAAAATCCATAAATTTAATTTTACAAACATTAAAACCTTATAAGCATATTATCTGGATGATCCTTGAAGCCATATACAACTTTTATTTTTACTACATAAAGAAATTCATCCTAGATCAAAAGATATAGCTCAAAAACTAAGCATTGGTTTTCCATTGCAAATTTGAATATTTAAATTCCAACAATCACTAAGAAGATAATAAACATAGAGCACTTTAATCTCATCTCATGCTCCGTAGAAATTTTATACAAATACATACCATCGATATCCTCAGAGGATCCTAGTATTTATCAATAAATACTCACTATTGATCTTAGATAAGAGATCCCATGATTATGCTACTTGGCAGCTTTGTGTGCCTTCTACATATTTGACTCTTTGACTCATCCTACACCATTTATATCTGTCTATATGAAAACCCATGAACAATTAATATTCTATCAGATTAACGAGATGGAGACATTTATCACAAACACTTTTAATCTTTGGAACATTTGACAATTTGACTTCAAGTGTAATGTTGGATCAAGATCTAGATAATAAACACTCACTGTTAGATCTACTGACTCGTGAAATTAGACTTCAATGTTTTTAAACTTGATAATATTTGTCCCATCACAGTTTGCAAGAGATAATTTTAAGGTTTATAACTTGAGCTATAAAACACTTCAAGAGTCCAAACTTTTAGGGTACCTTCTTGGCAATATAGACAACATTTTCATGAAAACCTTTGACCTCAACTGAATTTTTAAGTACCTAAAATAAATTCACAAACTTTTTGGTTCAATCATATCTACATGATGTGTAGTGATAGTTTGGCTTCTCTTAAGCTAGAAGATGCATGTTTCTCTTTAAAAATGACTAGATCTTCACCAAGACATCTATGGATGATTTACATCTTCTTCTTTATCCTTATAGACCTAAAAATGTGTAATATCACTCAAAGATATCAATTTGATAACTTTGTCATTAATACACTAGTAACACAAGCTCTCTTTAACTTCAATGACAACCAAACATCAATGATTATGCTCAACAAAATTATCTTGTATACCATTGTTTTGGGAGTTTTCAAGGGTCTTCTCAACATTATTATATGTGCTTTTATTTTTATAAATTTAATGGTTATTACATTATGTTGGTTAAATTTATTATTTTTAGTTGTTCTATTATTGTATAGTGGCCACCATACCCTTAACATGTTGTTAATAATGATAGTTGAGCTATTTTTTTTAACAGTTCAATTTGGTGGTTGTGTGGGTGTTTTTTTGCTTGGTTCGTGGCTTTACAAGACTATACCCTCTTGATATTAAATTCCTAAGATGATCCCTTATCCCTCATTTGTATTTAAGTTTCTTCAATTTATTGTATATTTGGATGTTCTTATAAAGAAATTAAAAGTTATATTAATTATTGATGACTGGATTGTAGCCTCCTCTCCCTGATCACTTTAATCAAGCATTACTCTTTTAGCTTATTTTATTCACTTGAATAACTCATTTCTAGATGTGATCATGAGGAAGAATGGAAAGTTATTGTGAGCGTTGGTAGTGAGATTTTATTTCTTGATGCATGCTTATACAACTAGGTACTCCTTGGCCAAATTAGAGGCTTGGAATACTTGCAATAAAAGTAATTTTGAACATGATGGAATTAGGATTAATTTTATATCCATTTCATTATATTCAAATCTAAGCCTTGTGGGTTGCTCAAAAGTGTTGTAATTTTGATGCATGAATGCTTCTTTGGTTCATTTGGATTTCTTGATGTATTGTATATTGGTGTATCTTATGGAATTTTATTGGTTATTTAATTTTTATGTTCATTATTATCATGAGTTATCCAATGTACTAGTATTTTTTTCATGATCAAAATCTCTCTCAAGTACCAGTTATCAAAACCTACCATCGATCTAATGGATGGGGTGGTTAGGGCCACTAGATGGTTGGTCTCATAGGACTAGTGTTGATGGGTTTGCTTCAACATGGTTTGTGTTCTCTAACTCTCCTAGTATGCTTATGTTTAAGGTACTATTGGAAAGAATTTTGGTAAATTCTATTTCTTATTCAAACTATATGTTTATTAGCTAATCATGTTTACCTATTGAAATTAAATCTCCTTAAATGTTATTGAGTTATGAATCTATCCTAAAGACATATTGTGAGGTCAACTTATTATGGAATATCACTTTTGATTTACTTATGAACACATGGTTGTACTCTTATTATAAGTTGCATAGATAGTATGATAGGTTTTTGAGTTTATTATTGTTCTCATGACATGTTTAAATTATAGAATTTTCATAGTACAACATTTTATGGATTATGATTATTTGAGGTGACACTCTATAGGTAGAAATAATTCACAAGCTATATGGTTCTATAATGATTAGTACGATGAGTGATTAACTAGTGTATAACCACTCATGATGTGTCTCTTAGAATAATAAAATGAATTATTATCAAAGGAAGTATGAATAATACCATTTTTAATATTGTTGGTTGATCTCAAGGTGTTGATTAATTCCTATTGAGGATGGCTATATGATGTTGGCCTCAACTTAGTAGTTTTACCCTTGGTTTTTAGTAAATCCAAATGCCTTACATTACATTCTTTTAGTCATTGCTCAAAATGCATTATTATTCAAAGTTTAAAATTATCCTTAGCATGCTCAAAACCCACTTAAGTTGTCTATAGTTTCTATCATTGTACTTAGTTTGCTAGGTCAATGATAAATTATTACTATCATTATGATTCTTACAGATATCATGGATTCTAAAACCAAGTTTGTGAAGGACATCTTAGGATTTTATTCATGCATCCATTATATATAATATTTCATGAAGTAATCCAATAAAATAAATTTAACTCATACACAAAAATCTTGATTATGTTGGAATATGTAATTTGAAGGTCTAATGAAGTTGGATTGAATAGGAAATAACTATAAAACCTATGACATTAGATTTTATCATTTTCATAAGTAGTCACATTACTTTTATGATTTATTCCTACATCAAACTTGGTCTTATCATTGAATGCATCCCTTATACAAGGAACTTGAAAGAACTAGTTTTAAATAATGATTTGTGGGTTATGATGTTCTTGCTTATGGCTAGAAGTTATGTTGGAAAAAATGGGATTGGTGTTATGTAGTTCATTAGAAATATTACCTCAGTTGTATAAAAAATATATTTTGGAGTATCTTGTGGACCGTTGGTGTTGATTTAAACCATTCACTAATCATGAATACCCATATTATGACTTGTGCTAATAGTGTATGTAGTAGCTTGGAAATTTCTTGATTATATATCAAACATTGGTTGAACTCTTTAACTTATTATGCAATCTTAATCATTGAAAAAATTATATAAATATTACCATATAGCTAAACATGCATGGGATGTAGTGTAACGTTTATCTTGATACATTATCTTTAAATAGTTGTTAAATTATTGATTTCAAAAATTAGTTAGACACACATTGATATAACAGCTAGCCAAAAAAATATAGTTGGGACCATAACTGATCATATGTCAATTGGAAAATTAATGGCTGAGTAATGGAAACATGGATGCATGATATTACCTTAATTTAATTGATTGATGCATGACATAATGCTTATTTTAGTAAGAAGACAAATTGGTGCAAGGACACCTACATCAAAGATGGTTATGACGTCTTGACTGGTAGCATCACCTAGTTTATCTATCATGACCCTTGTTTTGATTCATTTTCTCTAATATTAATTTTCCCTCTCTTGGTTGTTAAATAACATTATGATGGTGGTATTTATTACATTTTTATCATTAAAAATTAATTGGTTATTTTAAAATGACTATCATTCATGATTGTAGTGTTTAATAATAAATAATGGATCCTATGTATGTGTAGATCTTCTTGATCTTTTATGCTCATGATCATTGGTGGTCATGAACATTAATAATGATATATATGATCTTCATCTTCTTTTATCTCTTTTAATCCATGATAATTATTGAATTCAAAATTAGTGTATGGGTGAACTTAGTAGAGGTTATGATTTTATACTCCTTCCTTAATGATAGGTTAGTAAGGTTCAAATTTGGGGTAGTTTACTTTGAACCTAGACTATCTTACCAGATAATATTGGGTATTTCTATCCAATTATATGTTATTTTCTGTCCTATCTCCAAACCAGATTCTAGGGAGATTAGGATACTTAGCTTGGGATAAGGGGCCATTAGATGGTCCAATTGGGAGATGGATATCCCATATAAAGATTGAAGCTTATCATTGGGCACTTGTACACTAATACACCTTGATCTATATACCTATTAGGTAACATAATCCCTATAGAATCCTCTATCAGTGTTTAAAATTTGGTTAACTATTATGTGTTGATATATTGTATTATGGTTTCATGCACACTTGAACATGTGTAAGCAAATTGGATTTACATCACTAGATGGTCCGGTGAGCCCACACATAATATTATTTTCACTCTGATTAGTAATCCCAAACTTTTTTTAGGGAGGTTGTTTCACTCTTCAAAGGAAAATAATTATGTATGGAATTTGGGTCTCTAAGAGATAATATTATAAGATAATTAGATAGTGGTGGGTTGGGGGGAAATTTTGGTAAAAATAAGATAATGTATTTCATGAAATAGAATTATTTTAGTCAAATATGAAGAGAGATGTGGCAAGATATGTTTCAAGATGAATAATATTCCAAGTGGTTAAAATACATACATAACCTACATGGTTATACATGCCATTACTAGTTTCAAGAAGACCCTAGACAAATTTGAGTATGGACTTTATGTTGGGTTTGAAAAACACAGAGAGAGGTAATGATTCAATTTTTTAGTTACAGACATGTTTTCTAACATGGTTCATTTTATTTCATGTAATAAAATTAATGATTCCATTAGAGTACCATATATATTTTCAAGGATATTATAAGATTGCATGGTGTTCCAATAGGGACACAAAATTTATAAGTCATTTTTTATGACTTTATGGAAGAAATTGGGAATTAAACTAAAATTTAGTAGTGTATACAACCCAAAAATAGATGTACAAATATAAGTAGCAAACATGATCATGATAAATTTGTTAAGATTAATAGCTGGAGAGAAGTCCAAACAATAGGACTTGGATTTACCACAAGCTAAGTTTGCATATAGTTCAAGGAACAAATATACAAAAAGTCACCATTTCAAATTTTTATGGCATAAATATTATGGGTATTTTATACTTGATGTCGTTACCAATTAAATAATAAGTTAGTGATGATGTAAAAGTATTTGCATAAGACATAATAGTTGCAAGAAGTAATAAAAAAGCTACATGAAAGTAATGAAAAATGTAAAGTAGTAGTTGATGTAATAATGAGGTAAAAGGTATTTGAATAAGGATATTTGGTGATGGTTTATTTGAGAAAATAAATATTTTCCAAAGGAACATACAAAAAATTAAAGTATAAGAAAATTGGTCTATGTATAATTGTGAAGAAAATCAATGATGATGCTTATGAGGTGAATTTAACATAGAAATTTGATATCTATCTAGTATATAATGTTTCATATTTATAAAAATTTCATAGAGATTATTATGAATGTGAATAATATGAATAAGTGTATTAGAAGAAACAGGTACAAAGGAAGATGTAAAAAAATGTTAGTGTAAATTCTAGATAAGAAGATAATGAATACAAGACAAGAAAGTTATAATAGGTACTTGGTAGAATGGGGAGGACTAAAACATAAAAAAATACACTTGGATTTCATAATTGGAGATGAAAAAATTGACGTGAATAAACAAGAGTATAATGAGGACAATTTATAGGAATTGAGTTGTTGTCACCTAAAGGAGAATGATGTGGAGGCCTATCATTTAGAGGCCATAACTTTTGATCTGTAAGTCCATCCAAGATATCATACACATAAAAATGAAGGTATTGAAAATATTAATCTAAAAATAATCCTTTGTATTGAGTTATGGATTTTATCATAAATTTTTAGAGCCATACATGGACATCTAAGGGTATGAAAAATGCATTTTAATATATATTTTTGAGATGCTTTCATTCAAAAACCTAGAATATTTTTGTAACTAGACATGAACTTGAGTTGAAATTTGTCCATTAGGTTAATTTTAGTATTTAGAGGATATGTGGATATTTTAAGGCCTATCTAAGCTGCATGTAAAACTTACTAAAGTAATAGTTGAAAAACTTGCTAAAAGATGAAAGTTACTAAAAATAACATGGGTCAGTTAACTTTAGTTAGATTTTGATTTATTTAATTATTCATGTCAAATCGAATTTAAATTTGATATTTATTTAAAGACTCTTATGTAATGCCTTATTCATGCAATGAGAATTAGTAGAATAGATTGCTTTCATGGATTTTTTTTAATGCCTATTGATATTTTATTTATCTAGTCTATGGATTCATCATTTTTACTACATTGCATTTTGTATTATAGATTATACAATACATGATAAATAGAGTGTGTGAAATATCTTCCCTTTGATGAGTTAGGGATAACCTAAAGATAACACTTAAATAAACATTACCACATTTAGAATGGAAAATTTTTGAGAGGTAAAATTTTTTTTGGGACTTAGTCATCTTTTATTTATTTTATTTAAATGTTTTATATTTAATAAATTATACATCTTAATTTTTTATAAGTTTTACAAACCTAGTTTATACTTTTTAATCATTTACAAGGCATCTAGTTACAAATTTGATCCTTAGAAGAGGATTATTAACTATTGAGACAATCTTGGCATTCCAAGTCAAGAAAGCTAGCAACGAAAATATGCAAATGCTTGACTTCACTAGTGAAAAAGGTGAAAATTACATATGTTCTATGGGCTTAAAAGGAGCATTCACCCAGTTTGTAAGTGTCCTTGTTTGAATTATGTTCCACTAATAAATGTTTGAGTTTTATTTTTTATTATAATACCATTAATTACGATATTTTAATTTTATAATAAGAAGATGATTATAATGAACTTCTTCACTCTTGGCACAAGAACCACATCAATACTTATGGACATTCTTCTTTGTAGAAGGAAATGGAAGGTAATGGAATCCAAGTAAAAAATGTACATATTCAAAATTGACTATAAAATATATTTTATGATTATTTTTTAATATACATATATTCTAATATTGGTTTTTTTAAATGATATTTACAGCTATTTTATTGCATATATCTAGGGGAATAATAGAAGTGTCCCATATTTTAGGTGAAAGAATGCTTGAAACTATGAATGGGATGATCATGACTACTATTGTTATCCTCATTGAAGTGATATCTCTATGCCCGAATCAACTTCAGGTGATGATTCTCATCCCTAAATAACTTCAAGCAGTTGGGGTGTTGACAATGGGGGTAGTTTTGGAGGTTTGAGTGAGAGTGATGTTAATCAGGGTTAGTATAATGTATTTGAGCATCATGACCCTACTATATGGGGTCAATCATGATTTTATGATTATTTTTGTTATGATATTTTATGGATTTCACTTTGTTATTGTGTTGTTTTATTATCATATTTAATATATTATTGTTTTATTATATGTTTAACTTATGTTTGTATTCAAATTTTTAACTCAAAAAGTCATAATTAGACTATTTTAGTTTTTATGTATAGTTCATCCATTATAATTGATATTGTAATTATAACTATATAATTATAATGTTATAATATAACAACATAATTTTCTAATTAATAATATCAAATAATTTAAATTACCTAAAAACTACTCTTTTGACATAAAATCATTTTAATTAACTTAAAACTATTATTTTTTAATAAAATTCTAAAATTAAA
The DNA here is from genome assembly GCA_037957365.1 of Torreya grandis. Taxonomy (NCBI): domain Eukaryota; kingdom Viridiplantae; phylum Streptophyta; class Pinopsida; order Cupressales; family Taxaceae; genus Torreya; species Torreya grandis. The sequence goes on along the minus strand of JARHVA010003992.1, from coordinate 976,598 downwards.
AGGATGAATTTTAAATTGACATAGTGTCATACTTAAATTTTTATTTAGTCTCACACTTAAAATACCATTGAATTTAGACTTGGTGTCACATTAAATTCAGACCTAGTGTTGTACTTAAATTCAAACATATTATTGCACTTAAAGTCACCTTAGTAATAGATTGAAGTCACATTTAGTGATAGAATTAATGTCAAATTCAGTGACAAATTTGAATTCACATTTAACGATGAAGTTTAAGTCACATTTAAAGATAATTTTAAAGTCACCAAATGATGTGGCAACCTCATCTTAAAGTTAGAATTAAAGTCAAGGAAATGTTAGCTACCAATATCAACTAAGTGATGTTAACAAGTGATAGTGGGGTGAATTTAATGTTGTCTTTAACACATTTTTATTTTGATGTTTTATTTATGTAATTTCAATTCAACTTTGGAAATAAACTAAAGACACTGATTATACTTTAAAAGTGAAATTAGGGATGGAATTTGGTCTTTAAAATTTTGTTGTTTGGTGACTTTGATTCATGCTTAAAATAATCAAATTAAACATTTTTAATATTTAGTATGATTTTTTCCTTGGTGGATGGTGTGGTAAATACGCCTCACTCCTTGGCACTAAGCCAAAGAAGGTCAATTTATTTGGGCACCAATACCAACCGATGTAAAAATTATTCTAAAGGATATGGATATTTCCATCTTCAATAAAAAAAATTCAATATTTTATAGTACATGAACATTATTCCAATTGTTAATTTTAAATGGATAAATTTGTGTCACTTATTTTTTATAGACATTTTTAGGATTTTATAAATATTGTCTAATTAATGCATATAAGTATGATATTTTTTTATTAAATAATATTATTCCATGGTTGTATTACATTTTTATATAACATATCTTTATTATGAATGTAATATATAGATATAATTTGGAAGCTTTGAGTAAATACATAACTTTAAGACTCATTTTATTTCAAAATCTTGCTTTGAGACAATAAACATGGAATTATTTAAAATGTAATGAACTAAAGTCAAATATAATGTTGAATATAATATTAGTAATGGATTTTACAATTTTAATACATTACCCCTTTTCTACCAATGTGTTTATGAATATCATAAATAAATTATAAATTAAAAAAATATTTTTTATAACACCAGTTTATATATGAATTATATGTTTTTAATATTACATAATTTTATTTTATTTCTAACATGTCACTCTATTTTTTTCATGAGATTAGTATAATATCAAACACATTTCCTCCCCATCTAATCATGATGTCGAGAAATAGATTGTAGATTTAAACAAATGTACATATATGTGTTTATGAAATTCTTATGATTATAGTTTATCATTGACTTGACCAATTGGTGTCTTTATTGTAAACATTTGGAATAATTAAGACCTGTATACCATGTCAAAGAGGTTAAAATAATAGGAAAAACTAGAGAGATATATGAGGAATCCCACTCTAGAAAATAACCGTTGGGGGAAGGGTTATGCATAACTCCACACAATTTGTCAAACCATGTTGCAGTGGAAACAATAACATATATTGCCAAATTTAAGGCCCAATATTTTTATTGATTAGTATTATTATAATTAAATTAATCACATTTGAGTGTATAAGTATGTGGTTTAATTACCTAGATCACAAGATACTATTAATTTTTTTCTTAATTTAGTTTCAAGATATGTGGAAAGTAAGTGTAGGAAGTTTGGGGAGCACAAATAAGACATTTAAAAATGTGATTCACAATAAAATGCAAACATGATATTGAAAATTTGGTTGTATATTACCAAACCTAAACCAACTATATACATGTTTTAATAATGTGTACACATTACTTGGTATAAATCCAAAAAAATAGTCGAGTATGTATTTTGCATTTTTGGCAACCAATACACAAATTTTCTATGTTTTCCCTCATTTTTGTTTTGTTTAATTGTTCATAGATAGTTTAATTTTCTCCATAATTTTTTGATATTATTGTTAGCCAAAATAATAATGATGCCACATATGAGAAGAGGTAAAAAAATTAATTATATGGTAATTTTATTTGAATTTCATAATATATTTATGAGTTTATTTATTTTTATTAAAATCCTCCATTCTTTTTTTTCTATGGCCCCTCAAGACCCTTTACTTGATACATTGGTAGAATAAAATGTGGAATTTGAAGATGTGAAAAAACCCACCAATCCTTTCAAATCCTCCTCCAATTACAAACCACCCTCCCCACACCACCGCCAACGCCCCCCGCCCGCACACACCCACACACACACACACACACCCAAGTAGTCAAGAGGATTTCATAGTTCATATAGTGGAAAATAAAATTCAGATTGAGGATGTGACCAAGATTTTGAGAGATACTCATTCTACTAACCTTTATCATATTTTTAAGGAAAATATATTAGAAACATTGGTAGGTGAAGTTGACTTGGTGATATTTCAAATATATAGGTGAGAATCATATAGGAAGTCATGTAAGGACTATAATTCAAAATAAATTGTCATTTATTGAATTAAAATAGAAGAAAATAATAAAAGATAAAATATGTGCATTTTTCATAGATACAAAAACTAATGCACCACTTCAATAGACATGCAACTAGTTTCCAACCCACTGGTGCCACCATGATGAGATTAAAAATAATTTTTGAACTAGATGGTGGATGGTGTTTGATAATGGACATTGTAACAACCATGAGGTCACATTATAGTTTTTAAGGAAACTCTATAATGATATTATCCTCAATAATAAACTAAATTAGTTTGATCAATCATATTTTTAGGGTTGAGTAATAAACTCTACATAGGATAAAGAGGTTGCACATCATGTGTGTAATTATCCTTTTAGAGTTCCTATCCAAAATATAATTCATCATATGATAATATTCCCTTTTGTAGTGAAGGATGTTACATAAATTGACACATTACATGTACTTAGTGTGCTTATCAATACCCTTGTTGAGCATACCACATATATTTCCCATAGTGATGTTGGTGAGGGTGCACATATGGATATGCTAGATAGACCTTACGTTTGAGAACACTTATATAATTTTTGTGTCATTATTTGTACCTAACCTTCAAAGGAGTATGATAATTTTAAATAGGATTATGGTAGTGTGTTGACTGGGCTTGATGATGTGGTGATAATTAATGACTAATTCAAAAATAATTTTAGTTATGAAAACTTGAGCATATCTTCTCATTTATCTTTAATATTCGACATGTTGAAAATATTTGTGTTTTTTGTTAAATTTTATAAAAATTAGGCTAATTATTAACTTAAAAATGAAAATAAATAATATATTCATATTTTTTATGTTCCAATATCAGATAGTCCCATCTATTGCACAAACAAATCTTAGACCATCTAGTAACACATTTATTTGTTATCCTAACACTATATTTACATATATTGAGGTATTTTTCAATGATTTAAATTGTATATATTTTAAAATTAATGTTATGGTTAATAAAAATGTGCATATTTATAAATTCTGAAAAGAAACACATGATTTTATTTATTTAGTTGATGACTAGACTCATCCCTATTTATGTGTGACAATAGACGTAGGAATTCATATTGTAATTTCATCAGCATAACAATTCACAGATGTATGACAATAAATAATATGTGTTTAATGTAAAAATGGATTTGTTTTAGGAAATTTCCTTAATACTTGTGAAAATTTAACATAATTTAATTTCTTTCATATGATGGATTTTCCAATTACATATAGTTATTTAGTTGAAATTATCATTAGGGACGAAGTGGAAAAAGATTATCATTAATTTTAGTTAGTTAGTTTGATCAAAAGTTATACATACACCATACAAAATTTATTGTCAACAACTTCAAGAAACAATTTAGAAGTTTAATTTTAGACAAATACGTGAAGGATCCAACCCCATAATTATCCTAAGTAGGGCATTGAATCCTATTAGTTAACCCTTATACACTAATTAACATGAGCCAAAACATTCCATTGACCCCATTTAGTGTCATATGCAAATTGAAACTAACCGTGTGTATGTGGTAGGTGCAAGTTTAATTTTTTTATCATATTAAAATTAAATTTTTAAATTATTTGTATGATTTTAACTACAAGGTACTTGTAAAATTTTGTTATGAACATGCTAAGTTATAGGTGACATATATTCATAAAGTGACTACATGTTAATAGATCATGGAGAATTTTAGGTCGATGGTATCTCCATCTATAATCAAGGCAAAGATAGGGAGGATATTTCATGATTAGGATGTGTCTTGTGACATGTTTTTAACACTTGTATGGAATTATACACTTTTATGTAAATGAAATAATTTGTGACATTGTATGCCACTATAACATTTACCCAATATTCGATTATGATCAAATTTTATATGCCTTTGCAATTTTTATTGGATAATTATTGAATCAATATTTGACATGGTTGAATTTTAGCTTTATTATCTATCCAGTTCCACTATTATCTTTAGATGTGATGACATGTTTAAATTTTATTAATTTTCAAGTTCTCTTTAGCTTTTTTAAGACATAAAAATTTAGTATTATAAACTTTATAAATATATAGTTTCACAAACTTGGATAATGTGCATACATTTGAATCTTAAGCACACTTTCCCTCCATCCATCTACCTATTTATTGTCTTTGTCCACTATATTTTCTAAATACACCCATATATAGTCATCATATACCATATATGAACATCCAATAATCCTATATCAACCATATTCATATCTTAGGTTACTTATTTACATTTTGAAGGCACTATCCATAATGCCTATATGATGTTGGTTACCATAAGGGTCTACGTCTTCAAGCAATGTCAAACATACTTAATACCTATTTTAAAAACTGGTAAGCCTTAATTAGGTAAACATAAAAACATTTCATGGTTAGGTTATTTTATTGAACTAATGAAGATTCATAAATAAACACAAATCATTCCTAAGGTTATATTCACTTGGTCATGACTTGGTCACATATTGGAAATCACGTGAAAAAATTAGAAATCCATTATCACTCTAGTGAGGCATTATCAAAAATCCATACACATGTAAAACACATTAAAGGGTCATACATATAGTATTATATAGATCCAATTTTAAATAAACAAATTTAGAGTTGCATGATGTTGAGTGTTAAAGATCAAATCATTGCATTGCATTTTTTGATGGTTCATGATGTTGCACACATACATAAGTAGGATAACTATGTTCAATTTGATATTTATTTAAAATAATCAAATGTAATATATTCTCATCCATTTAGTGGGGAGTGGTTGGGGATATCCAACCCATAATTATAAAATTTTTAAATTATAAGCTTGTGTTCAAAAGTAGAATCAGGGTTTGGATGAAAGAAAAGGAAAATATTAGTTTATAGGACCTAAGGCATGCACACACATACGAAGAATTTTCATGTAAAGGTGAAAGGGAATCAATATTTATAGACCAATGCAATGCATAAGGATAGAGTTTGTAATCATTGGACATTGTCATCCATCATAGGGGTCAAAATCTACTGGCAACATCTAGAGAAGTCTTTAGCCTTTGTTTCTGGTATAAAAATTTTAAAAAGTAATTACATAGAATTTTCAAGTACATAGAAACCTTATATGAGTGAAAAATAATTGAAATAAAATAATTACCATTATATCCTCTAGTTTTATCAAATTTAAATTAAAAATAATGCAATATCTAGATTATCAATTTCAAATCAGATTGGTACATTATTTCCCTGCTAAACAATAATTTAATTAGTGCATAATTTTTCTCTATTTTACATCACCTAGATATAAAATATGTGAAATTTTCATGTGACCCTGACATAAACTTAACATTAAGTTGAGAATGAAAAATGCCTATATCGCCTGTTATATAAGGATTTCATTTTTCTTAGGGTTTCATATTTATCTCCTATTAGGGGTTGACTTTTAGATCTAATTATCTATTTCCATTTATTTACATAAGTAAAAGCCAAACATAATAAAAATGGAAGATATAAATGATGTGAAATCTCATTATTATTATGTGCATAGAAAAAATAATAAAAATTATTTTATGACATATATTGATGCGAACTAATAAAATATATCTTTATATGAATCTGCATATGATTGATGCATTGTTACATGTAATTAGAGATGAAAATAAAAATCTAGCCAAGGAAACCACGTCTAAGAAACAACACCATCAAATTTTGAATGATATTTATCCACCTTTAAATTATATATCTTATAAAAAGTTTTTATACCACTATTCTTATTACTTCCATTCATGTTTCTACACATAATGCTTCACAAGTGATGCCTACACCTAGTATACATACTATGGGGGGAACCCAATTTTTCCTAAATTTTTTTTAGCTATCTCTACGTAACATAATTTTGTGCCTCATGAGATTATAACTCATGTGACACCACATGTTTATAATTAATCTAATATTCATACCAACTAATAAATTATGTAATAACTTTTCGATATTCAATCAAAAGTATGTCGAATGGAAAAAGGTTCTCATAGAGTGGACCATTCAACAAAATCTCAAGGATTATAACAGAATTATTTGGCCCTTAGATATGCCTTAGCTATAGTATTTTTTCACCTAATGTTACATCATTCAATATTAAAGGTGATCCAAAATATCATCTTACAACATTACATGTGTTGACAAAAATAGTTATCATGTCAACAAATCAACCCATTCGCCTCTCATGAAGGTCAAGATGGAATTGTACTAGTTTAATTGTAAGGACATATGGGATAAATATTAGTAATAAGGTGTGATAAAGTGTTTTTTATAATTATAGAAATATATAAGTTCAAATAAATTAGATTTAACTAGAAAATCAATTACTAATTTAATATATTAATATATGTTATCTATCCTATCTAATAGAGTAGATCTTAAGAAAAAAAGAAATTGCTTGAAGGAAATAATTATGATTTGTATTTTTATTTATTAAAAAATTTATGTATCTCTTATAGAATAAAATTTCCTCAAAACTACAACACTAAAACAAACAAAAATAGAAGTACCAAAAGAAACCCATAAAAATATAAAATAAATGAACATGAAAACCAAATAAGGATAATTTAAATACAATCAAAATTAATGTAATAAAAAATATACATTAGTGAAAATATTATAAGAGTGAGTTATTAAGAAATAAACTAGATATTAGATATTACCATAACAAGTTAGAAAACTAAATTAAAGCAAACACTCAATCTAAAACAAATTAATTTAATAAAGACTAATCTAAAGGAATATTAGATTATGAAATAATCTATAGAACAAACAAAACATTATAAAACAAAAAAATAATAACTAAAATTAAGGATCAAATAAAATAATAATTAAAAGGAAACTATAAATAAAAAGTTGACTCAAGGTATATGCAAATGAAATAGTTTATGGAGAAAACTACATTCAACACCATTTAAAAATAACTCTCAGAGGAAAAATCATTATATAATGCCAACCCAAAAATATGTCGTAAGAGATATGCTATGTTCATCATTATTCAGGGGAAGTATAAATTATTTATGCACATATGATTCTATGTTTATGCAACCATAAAATTAATTAATACATAATCAAATTTAAAATTATTAGTTTATTAAATAAACAAGGAACCTAGATATATTGGTGTATATCAAGAAGTTTACTTCACCATCAAATAATATGTTGTTTGGTCTTCCTACAAGTGATGATCAATGCCAGAGATTATTCATGGAAAGAATTTTAATATGAAAATTTCAATAAAAAAGATTTTTGTACTTGTGTATGGTTTCTCTTTTTTTAATGTCCTTTAATTCTCCTTATAAAGTTTTTTATATTTTGATGTAGTTTCTCTTTTAATCCAGAACTGACTTTTAGTTAACTTAATTATTAAATATAACTAGATTAAAAAAACTAACTACTTTCTAAGTTTATATAAGTTCATAGATTTAAATTTATTAAATAATAAGTTCATGATACTCAAATAAATTTTTTATTTAAAAAAAAGACCAAACAAATATTTCTAATGGGTGAGCGGGGGAGCATGCTTTAAAAATAACTTAACAAATCACTAACAAGTTGTCAAGTAATTAAATGATCATTATGACTTAGCTTAATGATTTTTAACATATTTTTAATTTAATCATTTTATATTTAATTTAAAAATATATCACAAACATATCAATATGATCAAAATAACAACCATATTAATAAGATTAGAATACCAACCGCTGAAACCACATCATAAAATACTACACAAACTAAAAGAAATATGCTAACATAATCAATTGATCAAAATGTAATGGAGTGGAACATGAAAATAACACTATTCTGAAATAAAAACATAATAGGTATCTCAAAATAAATTGCCGAATATATAAAGTAAAATGATTTAATAATACTCAAAGCAAAAAATTCAAAAAATATCACAATAATTCTTTCTCTAAATAATCTTAATCTGAATTCTAGTCAATCAAAGGTGCACCTATATTTTCTTGATACTTTGTGCTATAGAGGTCAATCTATCATTTGAATAACATTAGTTCCACCAAACTCATCTTCAAACTCAAGTTTAACTTTATTCATCTTATGAATCACCACAAGCTAGGAAAAGAGTTACTAATGTGTTTTTAGCTAAAACAAGCAACATTATTGGGGCACAATGTATAATATTAGGATCAATACCAAGCTCAAGATTGGAAATATTTAAATTATTCACAGGAAATAAATCATAATTATGGAGTATAGGATTGACATTAGGTATTTTATTATGAGCAATGTGCATCTCTTGAGAAAAACTACTAGGAAAACCATGCCTAAAAATATGAGATCACCAACTGACTCATATCATACCTCGACATAAAGTGTTACCACATAGGGATAAAGGATCACATAGAAAAGAGTTAAATACATCCAAACAAATTCGGATGATTGGCATCAAAGTGTAATAAAATATGTTTCCACAATTAAAAGTTTATAAAACTACAATAGGAACCATTCAACCCCAAATGAATATATCTTGGTAACTATTATGAGGTGGGATTTGATTTTTTTCCACTAATTTATCCTATCCCATACATTTATATCTATGATTTGTGAACCTCAAATAAAATAAACATGATTGTATATTTTAAAATGACATTTAAATGAGAAACTTATAATATTTTGAAAGATTTATGCTAAGATCATCAAAAATAACATTTAAAATTTTTAAAATGAATGGATAAAATGAAGTAATATTACCTCACAAATAATCAAGCCACAAAATGTGAAATAATTTTTTTGAAGTGGAAAAGCAAACTAATCTAAAAAACCCATGTGTATTTTAAGAAAGCTTAGGGATAACTATTCTTACAATACAAGCTTATAAGAAATAAGAATAGAGGAGAGGTAAAAAGTTCAAGTGTATCAGAGAGGAGGAGAGAACTCTTTAAATAGAGATAGATGAAGGAAGAGGCAGTTACAAGGAATCTCATCATGACCTTACAACACCTTATTATTGTGTGGCAAATGTTTCTATTACCCAAAAGGTGAGGGGAAGAGTGTGACAAGTGTGAAAGGAGTTATTTGTGAAATTAACTACAATATTATGTAAAAAATGATATAAGAGATGTGATACCTCATGAAATCCAAAATTATGTGAATTACAAATTAACAAAAATACAAAACCTACACATACTTAAAAATTAGGATAAAAACAAGTAAACCTAATTAAGATTAATCTTATACACTCCACCTTAAGATAAAATTTGGGTTACAAAAGTGGAGAAAATATTTATAAACAAAGAACGGGGCTGATATTACATAAATATCCCCCTTAATGACAAATTAATTTAAGAGTAATTATAATTATTATAATTTGAGAGAACAAATTAGGAGTCACCAATAATGTTTCAAAGGTGGATGTGTGATCATAACAATCTCTAAAAATCTTCTTGGGAAAGAAATATGGTCAATATGATTTGGAACAAGACCAACAAAAGGAGATGGCAAAAAATGATCCATAAGAACTTACAAAACATAAATGCCAACACCAATATTTTGTTTAAGAGAAAATGTATGCCGTAAAATAGGATATACATTATATTTAATTAAAACATATCTAATAAGAACAAAGAGATAACTTACAAAATACTTAATCTTGAATTGGAAATAGGAAGTTAGTTAAACCATAATGGGAAATTGATATCAAATCTAGTAATGTATGACGTATAAAAAAAAAAATTGTGTTAGAAAAGATCCAAAAATAAAGTATTTGTTCTTTTAAAACATATAATATAATAATTAAGCAACAGAGACAAAGGAAAATTTTGGCACTTAAAAGTGTTATTTCAAAAGGTTAATCAAGTAGTAGTAACAATGTTTGATTTTATCTTAACATTTTTAATGTCCCATTATTTTTGAAAATAGTGATATTCATGTAATGATCATTTTCATTACTATATTAACAATCTAAATTTTTATTTGGTTTTGAGTTATACTTGTGGTATTTTTTATCATTTGCATTGTGAGACTTAGAATTAATTCTGTTGTTCTTGTGTTGGTGTTTAAATATAAAAACATGTTGTGTATTCCAATTTGAATTAACTTTTTTTTTCTTATTGATGCACCAAATTACAAAATAAATCAAATTTCAATTGAACAACTAATGTATTCCAATAATAAGTTATGAATGAACATTTATAATGAAATGTTAAAAAGATCTAAATAAACATTTTTTCATAATAAGATGAATTAAATGGAAATTTGAATTTTCAACACCCAAACTAGATAATTAAACATGTAAGGATGAAATTTTGACAAAAATTCATCCATAGTTTTCAAATTATTATATTTCAAATCATAAAGTTGATATTGAATTTTATTTTTTCTAGAATCAGTCACACTATCATAAACAAATTTATGTTTTGACCAAGTAATAAATGCAAGAAACATCCATCAAGGTATACATGTAATTTTAGGGTCATATCCATGTAAATTAAACCTAAAACCTCTTTATTTTTTGTTTACAATTTTTTTTTAAATTTTGATGATCAATTTTGCAATGGTTTATTTTATTTACCATCTACAATGCATACTAAGTATTTTAAAGTGAAAATATATTACATATGTGATTTATAAAAATGATAATTGTTTATGATGAGTTAAAATTTAGGAAACAATTGAGTCATATTTCCTTGAAGGCTCAAATGCACCCAAAAATTGAAAACACAAAAAAATTACCATGGCCCTAAAAGATGCATAATAGAAGGATAAACACACCAAAAAAATGGGTAAGCTAATTTTATAAAAGACAGAAAGAAAAGGTGCAATGAAAATGATGAACCATTTTTTATGGAAAAATCTAAGAAGTTACACAATAATGTGAATAAGAGGGAAAAAAATAAGTTGTTTTGGTTATTGATAAAAAAAATAGAGAGTTTTAATTCATTAGCCAATTAAATAGTGCAGGTCAATTAACTTTTTAATGCAAATCCACACCAAAACACCAACATTTGATTGAAGGAAATACAAAATAATGTCATTAAAAAAAATGTGTGTTGATGTATAAGAATTAAAATTTGTTATTTAAATACTTTAAAATTATGTGTGTTAATTCATAACCTAATAAATAAAGATATAAAGAAGAGATTTGATTTTTTCTAGTTTTTTATTCTGAAAGGATATCAAATAAACAAAAAAATAAAAAAGCTTTAATTTTTATGAGAGAATATTAACACAACATGGACTATTTTGATTTTATAATTTAAATGATGTGAACTCTTAACTAACTTTGGAAAAAATGACCAACTCAAAAAATAAATTGATTTCGTGACTATGAGAAAATAAAAACATATATTGAAGTAAATTAAAATTAAAAAAATAAGAAATCCATGTTGAATAAACTAAATTTCATGATATACCTTATTATCAAGAGTAAAATATACATGATAGAGTGTAGATAATCAAATACAAAATACTTAAATGCCATAGTGCCATGCCAAAGACAAGGAGGACACAAAGATTAAGAAATTACTATTTACACACAAGACAAAGAGATAAAAAATAGTTGTGCATGAATGGAAAATAATATATAAATAAAATAAACTAATAGTGAAATGCCTAAAAGGAATAACATAATTGATAGAGATCATTATGATCAATTAGAAGGAGCAAAAAGTGTGATATAGGAAGGCATCTTGATAAATGAAATTAAATATTACTGTGAAGTGCCATATCATAAGCTATGATTCTAAAATAAATTTGAATCAAATGAATTAAATGCTTGTAGATAAAATAAAAAGTGGATAAGTCTAAAAAAGTACTAGTTGAAAGGAAAACACTAGATATAGAAATAGAATAACTTGGGAATCAACAAGAAAATAGAAAAATAAAAGAAAAATGGAAACCATCTAAGATAAGATTAAGACTTGGTCTAGAAAAAGAGAGATAAAGCATAGTAGCTAAAATTCAAGATAAAGCTGGAAAATAAGTGAAACAACTTACAAGGAATGATGCCAAGTATCTACTAATTAATTTAAAAGAGGGAATAAAATGAAGTGAATTAAAAGGAATAAAAAAAAGTATAATGAAGTTATAAAAATCATTAGGATAGCTCCTCATGAAGACAAGAAAACTAGTTGTAAGAAAAAAATAATAATAGAAGGGTGTAGAGTGAGAATCATAAAACTAATATAAGTCAAGTCAAAATTGGTCTTGCATTAAAATTACAACTGAGAAACACAAAAATCATATTTTAAATCCAATAAATTGAGTGATAACTTATTTAAGGTTTAAAGTAATACTATTATATTAAAAATGGAATAAATCAAATATTTAGAGGAAATAAGCTGAGGAAAACTAGAATCAATGTAAAATTAACTCTATGAGCAATGCATCAAATTAGGTTAGAAGATAAATATGCCCAAAAAATATAAACATTATTCTAAAATATGGAGAATGGGACTAAAAATGGTCAAGGGTTCAAGCCCTTGTGAAAAAAAATGAATAACTCCTAGAAAACCTGCATAACTCAGGTTTTAACATTAAAATAAGCATAACACTATAATAACATGAAGGATTTATGCCAAGATGATGAAAAGTAACATTGAAAAATAAATAAATAAATAAATTTAATTAATACCACCTCAAAATAATGAAGCCCTAAAATGTGAGAAGCAGGTTTTGAAATGGGAAACCAAACTAATTATAAAAATCCCATGTGTTTATTAAGATTTTGATGTGGCAAAGAAAACACTATTTATGTTGGCACTATTCATGAGACACTATTCACTAAAGAGGTGTTGGACACTATTCATCTTTATGAGGTATCCACAATACTAGTCATGTTGCTTAGGTGGCATGGGACACCACATTACTTTCAAGGCACACAAAGGGCTTGATGTTGACCTCCATTATGAGAGTGGGTCAAAATTGCAAGTGGGGACAAAAGATAATGGCTTGATATTAGTCAAAAAGGAAATCTAACATCTTTTGGAAGTTTATATAAATGGAGGAGACAAGATTTACTATTCAAATTGACTTTTAATTTAACTTTTTTATCTCTTTATGAAAGGTGGCATGGTTTTCTTGAGGACTACTCTAACTTCCTTAATCTTACTCATCCAAGTGTGTTATGGGTCAAATTTATCCTTTATGAACCTTTATGTCTTTCCTATTCATCAATCCCATAATAAAAATGGCATAGATTTCCTTAGGATGCCTCTTGTCTTTTGGCATGATTCAACCATATGAAAGGGTGGTGCCATTTCTTGGCCTCTTTTATTTCTCTCTCTTTCATTCCTTCCTTGAATTTATATAAATAAAATTATTCCTTTAATTTGTAATTAGGCTAGGCTATAAGGAAGAAATCTTGTGTGAAATCTAAAAAAGACTCCTTGGCATATTGAGGCCAAGTATTGTGAGTGTTGTGAGAAGCAAAAGCTTGAAAGCTTGTGTAATAACATGCATTGATGGCATGGATTATTGATTTTAGTGACAATTATGGGAGTTTTATGAGTTTATTATGTGAATTGAGAGAGAATTTCTGAATTATATGGATTGTTGAATACATCATGTGATTGGATCCCACCTCATATCATATCAGAGCGAGTTTGAATCTTGCTAGGAGGAGAAGATGCTAGATTACATTCTTATTTATTTGTTTTGTAGGTTTTAAATAGATGGAAAAGAATATCAGAGGAATACCTATGTTATGTGATCAAGTGGATTCATAATGGCTCTTGTAATGGGTAACTGATCTAGAGATGCATTTTGAATAAATGCATGTTGAAGACCCCATGAGGGTGAATTGTAAGAAAGAGGATGAGTGGAGTTATAGCAATGTGTTAGAAATATTATCAAGTTTGGATACAAAGGAATGGAAAAAATAATATATATGAATGGTAAAATATTGTTTCCAAGTTGATGGGTTAATTTTTGCACCCAAAAATTCAAAGAGAGTATATGGAGAGGCTTCTTGTGATGAGAGAATACAAGAAGATTGACAAGGAAGGAAATCTAATTTATGTTGTAGAAGATGAAGGAGAAAAATTATGTGAGGATGGGTAAGAGTTGGTGGAGTTTGAGGTGGAATAAAGTTTCATCCATGAGGATTTTCATGAGAGTGAAAATTACATCCATGTAGAGTTGCAAGGAGAGGAAGATCTTAGCCATGAGGAGTTGCATAGAAAATAAGAATAAATGAATTTTAGAGAAGGATTTAAGAAGAAAAATCTTGACATGGATAAAGATAGTAGTGATATGATGGAAGAGAAGATGTAGCTAAGTTTGAAATCAACGATGGTATATCTGGAAGAACCTAATGTTGTAGGTATTGAAGATGAGTTGCAAGCTTCCTTGGGAGAAAATTTTGGATGTGGATGTTGTGCAAGTTAATATACACAAAGAGATTTTGATGGATGAGGATGATGATATTTCATCCGTGAGTGAGGAGCTATAAGTAATGATAAGATGTGATGTTGTGGAAGATCCAATAGGTGGTTGGATAGTGTTTGAATAAATCTATGTGGGATTTTAGTGGAGGTGGATAGATAATGGTGGGATAGAGCTCACATGGGAAAGTGAGATGCATGATAGAGCACCCTGGTAGATGAAGATGGTTTTTAGTGAGTGAAATACCACATTTGAATCCATTGAGATATAGATAAGCTTTTGGCAGAGGAGGATGGTTTTATGAAGGCCAGTATGTAAAAATTGGAAGTGGAGAAGGAAAAAGAATATTTTTAAGGTGCACTTGGTGTGTTGGAATGAGATGCCATAGTCATTACTATTTGTGACCCAAAGAGTGGTTATACCACCTACCCAATCCATTTTATCATGATATCACATTATAATACCTTGGATGTCTAATTCAGGAGCATCTAAGGGTTCAAAAAAAAATTCATCACCCAAAAAAAGAGTGGTGTGATTTTTATTTTTTTAGAATAAATGGTAAGGATACAATTAGGGAAAATCATGGGAGCTGAGTTGTTTTCAACCAGAGGAGAATGATGTGTAAATGAAAACATTATTCATGTTATAACTATTCACACGACACTATTTAATAATGAGATGGAAGACACTATTTATCTTAATGAGGTGTCCACAACACTAGTCATGTTACTTTAGTGGCATGGGATATCGCATTACTTGAAAGACACACAAAGGGATTGATTTTGACCTCCATTATGAGAGTGGAATGAAATTTAAAGTGGAGACAAAATATAATGGCTTGATATTAATTAAAAAGGAAATCTACCATCTTTTAGAAGCTTGTACAATGGAGGAGACAAGATTTACTATTCAAATTGACTTCTACTTTACCTTTTTTATGTCTTTGTGAAAGGTGGCATGGTTTTCTTGAGGACTACTCTAACTCCCTTGTCTTTACTCATCCAAGTTCTATATGGGCCAAATTTGTCCTTGGAAGAACCTTTCTATCTTTTGTAATCATCAATCCCATAATTAAAATGGCATATATTTCCTTGGGATGCCTATTGTCTCTTGGCATGATTCAACAATGTGAAAGGGTAGTGTGATTTATTAGCCTCTTATGTTTCTCCCTCTTTCATTTATTTCTTGAATTTCTATCAATAAATTTATTCCTTTGATTTATAAATAGGCTAGGCTATAAGGAAAAAAGCTTGTGTGAAATCTAGGAGAGCCTCCTTGGCATGTTGAGGCCAAGTATTGTGAGTGTTGTGGGAAGGAGAAGCTTGTAAGCTAGTGTAATAGCATGCATTGATGGCATGGATTATTGATTTTAGTGAGAATTTTTGGAATTTTATGATTTGATTATGTTAATTAAGAGATAATTTGTGAGTGATATGGATTGTTTAATGCATCATGTGGTTGGAGGCCACATTAGAAGGATTGTGAATAAATATTCTTACAATAAAATCTTAAAATCAATAAGAATAGATAATATGAGATATTATTAAAGTGTTTAAGAGAGGAGGAGAGATATACTTAAATACATTTATATCAAGAAAGAGAGTGTTACAAGGAATCCCATCATGACCTTACAACACCTTCTTAGTATGTACAAATTGTTCCTATTCCTTAAAAGGTGAGGAGAGGTGTGTCACAATTGTGGATTTAGTTACTTGTGTAATTAAATCCATGATTCTTTAAAAAGGAAAAAAAGACGTGTGACATCCTATGAAATTTGAATTTATATGAATAAAAAATTCACATAAATACAAAACCTACACACTTAAAATTTAGGATAAAAAACAAATGAAACCAATTAAGATTAATCTCCAAAATATTTCAAGAATATATTAAACAAGAAAATATTATAAAATTGTCTTTTGAAAGTGATGAAATAATTTCAAATAGATTGTCAAACTGAAATCATGTAATGTACTTGAATATTCAATAAACAATAATTTTTGTAAATATAGTCAAACAAATTTGTTTAATTTTATTTTTTGTCTTCATAATAAAGATAAATATGGGATTTCAAATGTTTACATAGGGATAAATATCACTATGAAACCATACACAAACTATAATATGCATTTAACTATACAAATTTCATGAAAAACATAATTAATTTTATTTTTGTCATCTTATTCAAATTGTATTATTGATTGTATTCAAAATCAATTGAAGTGAAATTTTTGAATTTGAATGCAGCTTGTCTTTCAAAATGTAACTAAATTCAAAATATAAGATGATTCTTCAAGATTCACTTCTAGGTTTTAAAATAAAATAATTCAAATGAATATATAGTCTCTTGTATATACTTCTTTATATCTGTATATTTATTTCAAAACCTTATCACTTCAAAACCTATCATGATATCTATTTTGAGATTTAATACAAATTGAGTTTTTAGAACACCAAGAGTTTTCAAGATGTATTCAATAAAGGAATATATATTGTCTTCTTCTTCTAGAAATACCACCTTTCATGACAGTGAATCATTTTTAGACATTACATAACATTTAAATAATAATAATAAATGACAATTTTCCTTATTTAAAACTGAAAAAATAAATAAAGGCATTAAAATTAAAAATAAAATGTAAGACCAAGATAGTACCCCATTTTTAAATTTTGAAACACAATTGAAACCCATCAAGAAGTTTGCATGTGTTATCAAGACCATCATGTTATCAATTCAAAATCCATAAATTATTCATTTTACAAATTTAAATGGTTATACCCCTTATTCACCCTTTAAAAATAAATTTATCACTAAAACCATAACATTTATACAAGCTGGATCAAAATCTCAACTGGGTACCATGATTTGACTTTAACAGATAAGCTTGCAAAACCCATCAATAAAGTTATATGTATATAGTATTTTGGGAAAATAACCCAATGAAATAAACCATTTGAATTCATTATAACACCTTCTCTTTAGTTTCATACTAGTGTATTAAATATAACAAAATCATGACCTTAAATAACACATTGAATTTATGCATACAACCATACAAACTAAAAAAAAACAAGAAAATTTTATATTAATTTTTAACTCATTAATATTCTCAAATTTATATATTCTAGGCTTACCAAAGAATGCAAATCATAAATCCTTAAAAAACTTGCATGATTATTTATTAAAACAATGAAATTAGATCGATATACCTTTTCTTACCATTACAAATTTCTAACATGCTTCAAAATCAGAACAACTAAGTAAGAAACAAAATTCCATTGCATTCATATAATACCATAAAATATTTTGAGTTGTATGTAATGTTTAAAGTTTATTAGCCATAAAAATATCAACATACATCTTAGATTCAAATAGAAAATGCAAAACATACCTAAAAATAAGCTTTAAATATGTTTTAAAATTGAAATCCACATATTCTAACTCTTTATCTACTTTTTATATGTAGCTCAGCTTTGAATACCATAAAAAAAAAAAATCACATAGCTTAGATTTAGAAAGGATCTCAAGCGTAGATGATAAATGAAAATAAAATAACTAATTTTGGTTAACCCCATGCATCAACTCTGATGAAACAACCCCCTTAAAAAATGAAATCATATATCAGAGTATACTTTGGACACGTGTTAGTCCCACTTACAAGACTTGCTAACACAATGAAACATTCAATGTTATACATGCTAACATGACTAGAAATGGAGGGGAATTGAGGTAGTTCACTAGAGGTAAACACATACAAAAGTCACTATGGGGAAATTGGTTATTAATTAGAAATATTATGGAATATAGGGCATATAAATGTAAATATACACTAATAAGTCTTGAGCATCATAAGTAACACTCATACTTCCACATAGGACCATTTTTAGGTCCTTAATTTTAGGTAATTACCTCACTCTCCTCAGTGGGTTTTATTCTCGTTTGAGGATGGTTAAGTTAAATTATCAGTTTAGCTAAGAGGGGTAGACCTAATATTATTAAGATATCATTTAGGTCATTCATGTGTTTAAATCAAGATACATGCCAGACAAGCATTCAAAAATCATCAATAGAATTAATTTCACACTTGCATAATTTTACTCATTCAAGTAGTAATTATATAAAATCATAAGAAGACAAATTTATTACAACATTATTTAGTGCTACCAACTGGGTTACAACACATTATAGCCTTTATAGTCATTTCACTATTTGTATATCATTCATATCTACCATAGTTTGTTCATAACAATTCATAACTTAACATTGTCTTTTGATAATCCATGCAACTATTTAAATTGGTATAGATAATGCTATAAAGGAGTTTAAGCACATAAATCTATGATTTATAAATAAAAGTAACATCTTGCACAATCAACAACAATGAATTGAAGTAGCTATCCACTCAATAACTTTATTAAGTCATACATGAATATTCTTAAAAAACATAAGTATGTTATGAATACATTGCACTTCAACTAGACAAACCGAAACCAACAAGCATACAAAGGCAAAATTCAAGCAACATAAGCAACAAGGTTCATTATAGTTTCAAGATGAGTGGAAACCAAATTGAAGTTTCCACTTAAGGAACTCTTATAAAAATTTATGTTGGCAGCTGAAGTAGCCATCCAACGAGTTCAACTTATGGGTAGGAAGCCAAGGGAATAGTGAAGTATAGATTTTGTAGTATTTATGATATTGGAATAAATATTTATTATTTTTCAACTTCATTATAGTTTCATATAATGTATTCATATAATTAAGTAAATAAGGAAAGCATTGTGCATGATCATTCATTTATTAATTCCTTTACCATTTGCTATAACTGTTTACAAATTACTTTTAGATTTCATAATCATACATAAATTTGAGAAATGATATTTTATAATTGAAAAGATACCTTTCACACAACCAAAAATCATGTAGTGCATGGTAGAAGAACATATTTATTTCATTTTTCCTTTAGTTGTGCTACTAGGCTTATGCATTGCTGCAAGGGTTAGATGCTGCAAATGTAACTATGTATTTATAAATGAGATTAACTAGTTATGCAATTTATAATCTAGCAAAGGCAAATGCTGTAACACTTTTATCATTTTCATTCTAAATTTAAACAACTAATGTAAAGTATCCATATGTATGTATTCCATGGTAAAAATTGAAACAATTATTAACTTCATTCTTATTTCCATAAAACCTACTTATTTTGAATTATATAGCTATAGAGTTAATGCAAAACGTCCACATGTTTATATTTTCATAGAATGACAAACTGAAATAAGTGTCAACCTTTTATAACTATTTTAGTTTATTCTAATTAAAAATAGATTTCATATTCTAGGTCTCACATAAAACATCTAAGTAAATCTTAATTGGATATTGACATCAAGAATTAATAGTAAATTATCTTAATGATGTTACAACTAGTAAATATTTAATCTAAAAAAGAAAATAATACATATTATACCAAAATATTAAATCTAAGATGTACTAATAGATTAGGAATCTTAGGAATTGATTGTATTAGACATCAAACTCCCACATGTAGATTATTAGATCAATTTAGGATTATAACATACAAAGGTTGGTAGTATGTTCAATCAATTCCTACTAATTATATTTCAAAGAATAAATATTTGACTTAACAATTTAAAAAAACAAGGTAACTGTATAATAGCTTCAACTATCATTCAACTTAATCTATCATTAATCTAATTCCATAATCTATTCATGACATTTATAGCAATAAACAAAATCATTAAGATAATTTAAATTCAATAGCTATATCTATATGTTAGTCAATAAATCAAATTGATAAATACATTGTTACCATCTTCCATACAAAGTAATCCAAGAAATGAGTCAAGCATGAACTAGTTAATCAAGACTAGCTCACCCCACCATCCCTATGAGCCCCCCATCGATGGCCCTTACCACCCCAACCATCAACATGATGGTGGTTATGATAACCAGGAGTAGGTAATGAATTTTGAGCACATCGATCAATGAATAAATACATGAAAATAAAAAACACATACAACAAAGTCCATTCATTCTAAGGAGAGATGGAACAATTAAACCATCTAAGAATAGATTATGGGTAAGGATGGTTACTTAGACTGTTGAATGATATATAATGTATTAATATTTATCTATTAAATATATTTTGAGTTTATCCTACTTGAACCCCATCCAATTTATTGATCATTATTTAACCATCCTAACCAATAATGTATACCTATAACTATTCGAGTCTAGTCTAAGAATGAAAGTACATGTATTCCAAATAATTTTTTTTAAAGAAAATGACATCATTTAGATTTATTAACTAATACATGTTAATTCAATCATAAAAAAAAAAATAAACTATGATTTTAATACCATAGATCACATGTGACCCAACCAGCTAAAAACCATCTATGTCAAAGTATTAAACAATCACATTCTCATAATAAATCTCAACACACAACATAGTGGAATATTTTAAGTTCGACATAGTCACTAAAGCCATAAATACTAAATTATGAAATGAATATCAACAATCGAGTCAACCCAGTAAATTCAAAACATGATTGGCAAAAGCCAAAGAGTTTAAGTGATCAGCCCAGTCACCCTAAACACATAGTCACATAAATTTAACAATATAACTGTATATAAATATCAATATCCATATAGATGTATATATATTAATCAACTGAACAGTTGGATAAAGAATTTAAGAACAATAAACTAAAACATAGCCACCTAATTATACATGGTATATAGACATTTTATACATAGATATATGTGTGTGTGTGTGTGTGCGTGCGCATATATATATATATATATATATATATATATATATATATATATATATATATATATATATATATATATATATATATATATATATATATATATAAACAAGACCCTAACCAGATCAATAAGGAAAGACTAATGACATAGTTATTGTTAAGGAATCCCAATATAAAATTTGAAATGGTCTGATTTCATGAAAGAAACCTGGATTGAACACCAATCAACATAGTTTGAAAATGAACAACCTAGAATTCACAAAAAAACCACAATCACTATATATTATATACTATCTATGAAACCGTGTGTGTGTGTGTGTGTGTGTGTTTATATATATATATATATATATACATATATATATATATATATATATATATAGAGAGAGAGAGAGATAGACAGAGAGAGACAGAGAAAGAAAATAAACCTTAAATACTTGGTAGGGATAAATCCATGATAAAGTAATTTAAGAAATTACATAGATGATTTAAAATAAAAGGGCAAGGTTGGAAACCTTCAAAATCCATAGTTTGAAACTATACATCTCAGGAATCAAACAAACACCAAGTCATAACTTACAGTCTAGACTAACCATTATATAAACCATAGACTTAGATATTCGACAGGGTGGCATAAAACTAAAAACAAATTGATTAGGAATCCAAATAAATAAACATTATAATAAAACCCAATAAAAATATATTCATAACCTAGATAACAATACCCAAAGAAACCATCACATTCGTAATCAAATAAAGACGTCAGAAAGTAACACAACATAGGATATTTTATCAACATAACCAAAGGCCTCTAAAACATAGTACAATAAAATGGAAAGCACCAATTGATTAATATAGGTAAATAATTACGGCCCTCATCCATATATTTGAAAGACACAGTCATCTCCAAGGAAAACATAGTCATCAATGAACACATAGTCAATTCTTTAAATCCCACATAGTTACATGCCAATGGGTTTCATCTTATTTATAAGAGAACACCCTTGGTTTGTATAAAACCCCAACCCTCATGCTTATATATCCGAGAACCCAATAGGACATTCTTTATAAAACACCATCTTTAAAATAAAAGAACACACAGTTGAAATAGTTAAAAAAACACAAGGTCTGCCAAGTTTTATTCTCACATTATACAAATACAAAGTAATATTTTACAAGATCACCTAGGTTTTATTTATAATATTTTATTTTTATAAAACCACAAACCTTATAGACATTATAATGAAAGATACCAAGTTTCTAACTTTTAAATCATTCATCCTTTTATAATAAAAACATGGTCATTCATAATACATAGACAACACACACATACTCATCCCATTCCATAACTTGTTCGAATGCATAAAGATATCGATGCATATATAGAGTGTATACATTTATTATAATTTATAATAAATAAACATATCGATATATTGATACAATAGGTCTATATATGCACCTGCAAGTCTGATAACTTCTGACTACATGCACGACCACTAATTTTTTTCTTTACTATTATAGCAACCTAGAAAGAATTAAACTCAAAAACTCAATAAAAGACTTACTTAAAAACATGTAGATAATTCTATAAAATATGAAAGCTCTAAGACTCTCCCAAGGTCACCGTGTATTTCCGAAACCAATCAGATTGTCATTAAAATCAAGTGAAGCATTTCACTATTTGCATCCAAACATATCCATCTTTCTAACATTATGTTTGTCATCCACCTTCCCCACTACTCTCTGTTCAATCCCCCATACCCCCAATCAACTTGCATTAAATTATAAGAGGATAAAAAACTTGGCATATCCCAAGGTAATCCCACCAACCTTGCCATTAATGGTGAGTCTAGAAGGCTTGCTAAGTAATCACACCTCTGCTAATAGAAAAATAGATTAGGGTAATAATCAAGGATTAACATAGCTAAAATGAGTGTCATAAAAACCTTCACCACCTACCTTTTTAATTAAGGCTTATTGCATATCTACGTAAACCATCAACCTAAGTCGATGTGGCAACATCAAAGGACTTAAGCCATGTTTAAATTAAACCATGACTGATATAGTCATTAAAACAATATACCTCTTAGCCTTAGATAATAATGCTAGGTAAAAGGGGGGTTAGGGTAGTATGGGTGACAAGGGTTCCAAAGGGGGGGTTATGTCTAGGTAGTTTAGATAGGTTTAGGTATGAACTGAGTAGGTTGATAGGGTCCAACAGAGAACATAGTGATTCAAGAAGCCTGTAGGAATAGATGATGAAGCTGCATGGGGAAGGTAGTGATCAATAAACATATAATAGAAAATTTTGAACAATAACAAAAAATAATGACCCATAATATAACTGATATGGTAAAGCAACAATACCAACATAAAGAATATAAATGACAAACACATAATGAAATATAATGACCAAATCAAATTTTCTAAAGGATAATCAAATAATAGTATACCTATTGGTCATATAGATGTGCTTAGAAAATATTATTCTAGATTATGACCTCCATCACCTACATAGCTCATAGACAACCTATAATCACCAAAATGGCATAATTCATATTATGTCATAAATGGATAATCCATATAGATTATAAAATCATCATTAACAAAGATAAATAGTCCATAGCATAATAAATCACATAATAAGTATGTAGACAACATTCTTGTAGTAAGTACCACATAATCCATTTAAACAATAGCTAAACTAGTCTAACATCTTAATGCCAATGTAATAACAACATAATATGTATAAAAATGTAGGATCGTAACATCCACCCCCTCTTGGAAGGGATCCATCCTGGTGACTTAAACAAAAATCCATGCATAATGTTGTTTGAAGACATGAGCATCCTCTCAAGTGGTGTTTCTTTCACTGATAGGGTCTCATTACACTAAGACCTACTATATGTCCCTATTATGTAGCTTAAAACTATGATGATCTAGGATTCTCACTGGTTCCAACTAGATGTTTTCCTCTTTCGTGACCTATAAATAAGTCCAGTCCAAAACATGAGATGGATCAGGTATATACTTTCTTAATAATACAACATGAAAAACATCATGAATCCTTGAAAGAGAAGGAGAGAGTGCCAACCGATAAGCAATATGGATAATCTCTTCTACTATTTTGAAAATCCTAACAAATTATGGTGCCAACTTGGAAGCCTTACCAAATTTAATAGAACTTTTTTACGGTCTAACATGTAAAAAAACTTTGTTCCCTAAGCAAAATTCTCATAGAGTCTTCTTCAAATATGCATAGCTTTTCTATCTATCTGAAGCTATTTTTAAATTTTGCCTTATTATTTTCATCTACCTTTCATATTCTAGTAACAAATTAAGCCCATTAATTGCCATGTTTTCTAAGCTATCCCAACCAATAAGTGTTTGGCACTTACATCCATATAAGGCTTCAAAAGAAGCCATCTTAATAGTTGAATGATAGGAATTATTATATGCAAACTCAATTAGATGAAGATAATCCTCTCATTTTATTTGTTGATCCATTACATACATACACAACATGTCTTTAACCACTTGGTTGAGTCATTATGTTTTGTCATCTATTTCCAGATGATATGAAGAGTTAAAATTTAGCTTTGTTCCAAAGGTTGTAGTTAAGGTATGCCAAAACCTTGAAGTAATTAATTTTTTCCATTCTGATATGATCACCTCAAGTATGCCATGGAGTTTTACTAATTTCTTCACAAAGTGTTTTGAAAATATAAATGCATCATCTATCAAATTTTAAGGAATAAAGTGGCCAACTTTAGTTACTTTATCAATCACTATCAAGATTATATCATGTTTGTTGCATCATTTTGGCAGCCTTGCAATAAAATAAAGTGAGACTATAGCCCAATTATCCTTATAAATATCATGAGGGTACATTATCCCTCTTAGATGGCAATTCTTAGCCTTAACCCACTAGCATTCCAAGTATTTTGCTACAAATTCAACAACATCATGCTTCATCCCAAGCCAAAAATAGAGCTTTTTCAGCTCACACATCATTTTTGTAACACTTGGATGAGCATAATAAGGTATTGTCTACATTTTATTAAGTATATAATTTATCAATTCACCCATACTAAAGACATAAGTTTTGCCTTTATACTTGATCAAACCATCTATTACAACATAAAATTCAACAAATGTTTTTTCTACTAGCTCATCATCCAAACCTGCTCTTACTTCATGGTAGAATACATCAGTAAAATACTATTCTAAAACAACACTTCTAAAATGTCCTTGTAACATAGACAAGGTATCAAGGTACATGTATCTATTGAGTGAATTAGCCACATGATTCTCCTTACCTATGATATATGAAATATTCATGTCAAAATTGGTCAAAAATTTCAGCCACCTATGCTAGTGTGCATTTAAATCTTCTTGAGAAAATAAATAATCAAGACTTATATGATCAGATTTTACTTGAAAAGGCTTTCCCAATAGAAAATGTTTCCATTGCTTAAGTGAATGGATAATGGCATCAAGTTTCATGTCATGCTTATGATGATTATTTTCATACTCTTTCAACTTTCATGACTCATAGGCCACAACCTTGCCATCTTGAGTCAAGATTACTCCATAGTCTTCTTTGGAAACATCACCCAAAACTTCAAAGTTACTATTTAGGTCTAGTATGATCAAAATATGAGATATAGTAAGCATCCCCTTCAACTTAACAAAAGCTTCCTCACATTGAGGAGTCCATATGAACTTTTCTCCTTTGCATTGCAAGGAATTGATAAGATATGACACACTAGAAAAAATTTCAACAAAGCACTGGTAATAATCAGCCAACCGCTTGAAGCTTCAAACTTCATGCATATTTGAAGCAGCAAGCCAATCTTGGATATATTTGATCTTGTTGGGGTCAATAGAAATGAATTCTTTAGAAATAATGTGTCCTAAGTAATGAATTTTAGATTCATAAAATGCATATTTAGACAATTTTACATAAAGCTTACGTTGTCTTAGTCTTTGTAAGACTAGATAGAGGTGTTGATCATGTTCAAACTTATTTTTATAATAGATCATAATATCATCAATAAAAGCTAGCACAAATTTATCCAAGTAATCTATAAATATGTTGATCATAAGGTTCATGAAGGTTGATGGTGCATTGGTTAAGCCGAAAGGCAGAACTATAAACTCATAATAGGTCCTAATGTCCTCTTCCTTGATGTGTAGCTGATGATGACTAGACCTCAATTTAATCTTAGAAAATACTACAACACCCTTCATTTGGTCAAAAAAATAATCAATTTTTGGCAAAAGATAGTGGTTTTTTTATTGTTACCTTGTTCAACATGTAGTAATCAATATAAAGGCTTATAGTACTATCCTTCTTCTTTATAAAGACTACCAGTGCACCCCATAGAGACACACTTAGTTGTATGATTCCACTGTCTAAAAGTTCTTATAGATGAACTTTTAATTCTTGTAGATCAACCACATTTATGTGGTAAGGTGCTTTAGATGAATGGGTAGATCTAAGTATGATGTTAATAAAAAAAGTCAAATTATTTCTTGGGTGGCAGCCTAGGAAACATTTTAGGAAATACATCCCTAAACTCCCTTAGTATAGGAAAACATGCATGTTCTAGCTCTTTTTCATTATAAATTTCTTGCAGTTAGATTACATAGATCTTGCATCCTTTCCTGATAGTTCTTTTCAGTTGTAGGGATAAAAGTGTTTTACATCTTGTGGACCCTTGCATGCCTTACAAATCTACAATCTGGCTAAGGTCATTAATGCATCACACTCTTTTACCCACATAATCAAGTGTGGTTTTATGTTCATGTAGCCAATCCATCCCAAGGATGAGATCATATAACCCTAAATACATGATAAATATATTTATCTTGGTCTTAAAAACACCAAGATCCAACTTTACTTATTCTAAGTATTCAAGACTAAGCACTTTCTTACTAGTATCAAATTCCACTTCCCAATATTTTATTATCAAGATGGGTTTAGTATTACATTGATTAACAACAAAAAGAGAAATAAAATAGTTTGTTGCACCAAAATAAATCAAAATAATTAAAGGAAAACTATTAATTATACCTCAACTCTCAATTGGAGTGGCTTGTAAGTTAGCATTATGATTATCAACAATAGCATACACTCTATGGTTTTTTATTTAGCTTGATTTCAACTTATAAAAATTCTTTTTATAGTGATTTTCACCACATTCCCAACTACTTTTTATTTAGAAGATGCTACTGGAATAGTGTAAGCACTTGTGGTAGGTCCACATGGGTTTTTTTGGTAGTGTTCCTTCTTATAAGAACCAGATTTCAAAGGTCCATGGGACTTAAAATTCCTATTCTTACTATAAAAATTGTTGTAATTCTTATTACCTCCTAAAAATTTGTGGTTATAATTATATTTTCTAAAGTTTTTAATCATGGAAAAAGGTTCTTGGCCTTAGACTGCTACCTATTAAACTTGAATTATTCTCTTGCCTTTTGGTGAGACTTTTCCTTCTCCTCAGCCCTATATGCCTATTCTATGGTTGTAGCCAAAGTTTTTGGATTTGTCATGTTAACATCATGCATCAAAATTTCCTTGAGCCCAAGATTAAACTTTGTAATCTTAGTTTCCTCATCATGCATATAGTTCACATGACATAGAAAGTTTAAGAATTTATTCTCATATTCAACAACAGACATGCTATCTTACTTTAAGATCTAAAAATCAATGTTTTTTTTCTCCTTATAGTTTGCATTCAGGTACCTCTTGTGGAATTGATTCTCAAAAATAGACCAAGATACATTTAAAGGCTGATACCCTTCAGTAACACAAAGGTGGTTCCACCATAATGTTATAGGTTCTACTAACTGATACACTGATACTCTAGATTTCACATTGGAGGGCATATTATATAAATTTAAGTGCTTTTACAAGTGCACCAATCGATCATTGACTATATCACTTAATTCTTTGCCTAAAAATATAGGCAATGGAATTTTCTTCATTTTTTTGATGATTGGGTCAATGATGGTCAAAGGTGGTTCCTATATTAGAGGTCCTTCAACTTATCCCATTTCTAGTCTAGGTACTTCCTCTTGGGATACCCCTTCAAGATTATTCAATCTCTATTATTAATTATCAATCTTCCCTTGCAAGGTGTTAAGGGCTGTTAAAATCCCACTAAGGACTTCCTCATTTTTATTAATTAGAATCCCACTGACTACTTTCACATGGGGTACCTTGGTATTGTTGTTTACATTATTCATTGGTAGTTTATCCATATTGCAAATGAGAATGTGACCTTGATGACCTCTTCCATTTCCTTAACCCCTGACCCTATGAGTATTGACATTCAAAGGATTTATGTAGATGTTTCCTCCACTTGATCATTTTCTAACCATCCTATGAAATCATAAGTGATAACTTAGAAGATTAAAATAGTTAAAATGAAAAATTCACATTCCCAAAGTTCCCTAGAGTAGAACACTAATCTGATACCACATGAAACAACCCAAAAAAAATTTGAAATCATTTATCAAAGTACACTTTGGACATGTGTTAGGCCCACTATTAATATTTACTAACACAATGAAATGTTTGACATTGTATGCACTAATGTGACTAGAACTGAAGGAGGGAAATCAAGGTAGTTTTTTAGAGGTAAACACATAAAAAAGGCACTATGGGGAAGCTGGTTGTTATTTTGAAGGATTATGGAATTTTGGGTGTATCAGTATACACATACACTGATAAGTCCCAAACACCATAATTGACACTCATACTTCCTCATAAGACCATTTTAGGTCCTTAAACCTTGTTAATTACCTCACTCTCCTTAGTGGGTTTCAGTCCTATTCAATGATGGTTAAGTTAAAGGATTGGTTTAATTAAGAAGGGTAATCCTAATGTTCTTAGGATATCATTTAGTTCATTCATGTGTTCAAATCAAGATACATGCTAGATAAGCATTCAAAAATCAGCAACAAAATTAATTTCACACTTGCAAAATTTTACTCATTTAAGTAGTAATTATATAAAAGCATAAGAAGATAGATTTAGTACAACATTCTTTAGTGCTACCGACTGGGTTACAACACCTTACATCCTTTATGGTCATTTCACTATTTGTACATCATTTATATAAACCATAGTTTGTTCATAACAGTTCATAACTTAACATTGTCTTTCTATAGTCCATAAAACTATTTAAATTGGCATAGCCAATGCTATAAAAGAGTTTAAGCATATAAATATATGTATTCTAAATGAAAGGAACATCTTTCACAATAAACAATACTAAATTCAAGTAGTTATCTAATCAAGAACTTTAATAAGTCATATGTGAATGCTTTAAAAAAAACATAAGTATGCTATGAATTCATTGTACTTCAACTAGACAAACCCAAACCAACAAGCATACAAAGGCATAATTCAAGAAACATAAACAATAGGGTTCATTCAAGTTTTAAGATGAGTGGAACCCAAATAAAAGGTTCCACTTAAGGAACTCCTATAAAACATTATGTTGGTAGCTGAGGCAACCAACCAACAAGTTTAGCTTATGGGTAGGATGCTAAGGGAACAATGAAGTATAGCTTTTGTACTATTTATGATGTTAGAATAACTATTTATTATTTTTGGACTTCATTATAGTTTCATAGAATGTATTCATCTAATTAAGTAAATAAGGAAATAATTATGCGTGATCATTCATTTATTAGTTCCTTTACCATTTGTTATAATTATTTACGAACTACTTTCAGATTTCATAATCATCCATAAATTAGAGAAAGTATATTTTATAATTGAAAATATACCTTTCACATAACCAATAATAATGTATTGTATGGTAGAATAACATATTTATTTCATTTTTCCTTTAGTCTTGCTTCCAAGCTTATGCATTGTTGGAAGGATTAGATACTCCAAATGCAACTATGTATTTATAAATAAGAGTAACCAGCTATGTAATTTATAATCTAGCTAAGGCAAAAGTTGTGCCACTTTTATATTTTTCATTCTAAATTTAAACAACTAATGTAAAATATCCATATGTATGTACTCCATGGTAAAACTTGAAACAATTATTAACTTCCTTCTTATTTCCATCAAACCTACTTATTTTAAATTATATAGCTATAGATTTAATGAAAAACATCCACATATTAATATTTCCATAGAATGACAGACTGAAATAAGTGTTAACCTTTTTATAACTATTTTAGTTTCTTCTAATTGAAAACAAATTTCAGATTTTAAGTCTCACATAAAACATCTAAGTAAATCTTAATTGGATATTAACATCAAGAATTAATAGTAAATTCTCTTAAATATGTTATAGGTAGTAAATAGTCAATCTAGAAAAGAAAATAATCCACCTTATACTAGAAGATTAAATCTAAAATGGATTAATATAGTAAACATCTTAGGAATTGATTGTATTAGACATCAAACTCCCACATGCATATTATTAGATCAATTAAAGATTGTAACATACAAAGGTTGGTATTATGTTCAATTGATTCTTGTTTATTATAATTTAAAGATTAAAGTTTTAACTTAATGATTTAATAATACAATGTACTTGCATAACAACTTTAACTATCATTTAATTTAATATTTCAATAACATAACTCCATAACCTATTCATGGCATTCATTATCAATAAACAAAATCATTATGATAATTTAAATTCAATATCTATATCTATATGTTAGTCAATTAATCAAATTTATAAATACATTGTTACCATCTTCCATATGAATTCATCGAAATAATGAGTCAAGCACGAACTAGTTTATTAGGACTAGCCAACCCTACTAGCCTTATGAGCCTCCCATCGATGGCCCTTACCAAACCAACCATCAGTAATATGGTGGTTATGATAAATAGGAATAGGTAATGGATTCTTACCACATCGATCATCAAACAAAGACATGACAACAAAAGACATATACAATAAAGTTCATTCATTCCAAGGCAAAATAAGAATAATTAAACCATCTAAGTATAGATTATGGGTGAGGATGGTTACTTAGACTATTGAATGATATAGAATATATTAATCTTAATCCTTTATATATCTTTTAATTTTATCCTACTTAGACCCCATCCAATTTCTCGATCGGTCTTTAATCATTTGAACCCACAATGTATACCTATAACTATTTGGGTCTAGTCGAGGGATGAAAGCACACATATTCCAAATCAAATAATTCAAAAAAAAATGACATCATTCATATTTATTAACTAATACATGTTAATTCAATCATAACAAAAATAATAAAATATTATTTTACCACAGATCATATTCAACCTAGCCAACTAAAAAACATCCAAGTCAAAGTATTAAACAATCACATTCTCATAATAAACCTCAACACACAACATAGTGAAATCTTTAAAGTTTTACATAGTCATTAAAACCATAAGGATTTAATTATGAAATGAACATCAACAATCGAGTCAACCCAGTGAAGTCAAGACTTGACTAGCGAAACCCAAAGAGTTCAACCAATCAGCTTAGTCACCATAAACACACAGCCACATAAATTAAATAACATAATTATATTATATATATATATATATATATATATATATATATATATATTAATAAACTGAATAGTTGGATAAATAACTTAAGCACAATCAACTAAAACATAACCACCTAATTATATAGGGATTATAAACATTATACACACACACACACACACACATATATAAAAACCCTGATTAGATTGATAAGGAAAGACTAACATAATAATGACTTTTAAGGAATAACTATATCAATTCAAAATGGTCTAAGATCATGAAATAATCTAAACTTGAACACCAATCAACATAGTTTGAAAATGAACAACCCAAAATTCACAAAAGAAGCACAACCACTATATATTATATAATGACTATGAAACCATATATATATAGAAAGAAAATAAACCTTAAATAGTTGGTAGGGATAAATCCATAATACAATCATTTTATAAATTACACAAATGATTTACAATAAAAGGGCAAGGCTAGAAACCTCCAATATCCGCAATTTGAAACTATACATCTTAAGAATCAAACAAACACCAAGTTACAACTTACATTCTAGACTAAAAATTATATAAATTAGAGAATTTATATTTAATAGGGTGTTACAACACCAATTGACTAGAATGATCAGAAACCCACATAAATAAACATCACATAACAAAACCTAATAATAAAATATCCATAACCTAGATAACAATGCCCTAAGAAACCATCATATTCATAATCAAATAAAGATGTCATAAAT
This sequence comes from Torreya grandis, assembly GCA_037957365.1. Taxonomy (NCBI): domain Eukaryota; kingdom Viridiplantae; phylum Streptophyta; class Pinopsida; order Cupressales; family Taxaceae; genus Torreya; species Torreya grandis. The sequence continues at coordinate 943,629 of JARHVA010003992.1, read as the reverse complement.
TAACACAACATAGGATATTTTATCAACATAGACAAAGGCCTCTAAAACATAGTACAATAATATGTAAATCATCAACCAATGAACATAGGGAAATAATTATGGCCCTTATCCATATATTTGAAAGACAAAATCAACTCCAAGGAAAACATAGTCACCAACAAACACACAGTTGATTCCTTAAATCCCACATAGTTACATGCCAATGGGTTTCATCTTATCCATAAGATAACACCCCCAGTTCGTATAAAACCCCAGACCTTAAGCATATATATCCAAGAACCCAATAGGCTATTCTTTATAAAACACCATCTTAAAAGAAATGAACATAGAGTTGAAATTGTTAAAAAAACATAGGGTCTGCCAAGCTTTATTCTCACATTATATGAAAACACAATAATAGTTTCTAATAGCACCAAAATTATCTTTATAATACTCCATTTTTATAAAACCATAAAGCTTACAAACATTATAATGAAAGACACCAAGTTGCCAACTTTTACAACATTCATCTTTCTATAATAAAAATGCATTCATTCATAATACATAGACAACACAAACATATTCATCCCAGTTCATAAATTATTCAACCACATAAGGATATCAAAGCATATCTATAGTGTATACATTTATTTAAATTTATAAATAATAAACATATCGATATATTGATACAATGGGTCTGCATATGCACCTAGGAGTCAAAGGACTTTTGGCTACATGTGCAGCCTCTAATTTTTCCTTTATCATTATAACAACCTTGAAAGAATCAAACTAGAAAAATCAATAAAAGACTTACTTGAAAACACATAGATAATTCTAGAAAATATGAAATCTCTAAGACTCACCCAAGGTCGCCATGTATTTCCCAAACCAATCGGCTCACCATTAAAACTAGGTAAAGCATTTCACTATTTACATCCAAAAATATCCATCTTTTTAACATTTTATCTGGCATCCACCTTCCTCATTCCTCTTCATTCATTCCCCCATTCCCCCAATCAAATCATATTGAATTTTTGGAGGAGAAACAATGTATCCCAAGGCAATCCCACCAACCTTGTTATTAATGGTGAGTCTGGAATGCTTGCTAAGTAAACACACCTCTACCAATAGAAAAATAGATTAGGGTAATAATCAAGGATTAACATCACCAAAATGAGTGTCATTAAAACCTTCACCACCTACCTTATTAAATAACTCTTACTGTATATCCATGTAAACCATCGACCTAATTTGATATGGTAGCATCAAAAGACTTAAGCCATGTTTAAATCAAACCATGACTGATATAGTTGTTAAAATAATATGCCACTTAGCCTTATATAATAATGCTAGGTCAAAGGGGATTAGGGTAGCATGGGTGACAAGGATTCCTAATGGGGGGTTAGGTATAGGTAGTTTAGGTAGGTTTATGTATGAATTGTGTAAGTTGATAGGCTTTAATAGAGAATTCTTGAGAAGCTTACAGGAATAGAAAATGAAGTTACATGTATAGGGAAGGTGGATGACAAACATATAATAGCAAATAATGAATATTAATGAAAAAAAAACCATAACATAATCAGTATGGTACAACATCAATATCAACATAAAGACCATAGTTGAGAAACACATAACAAAATATAATTACCAAATTGAATTGTCTAAAGAAAAATCAAATAATAGTATACATATCGGTCATATAGATGTGTTTAGGAAATACTGCTTTGGATTACAACTTCCATCACCTACCTAGCTCAAAGACAACCTGTAATCACCAAAATGGTATAAATCACATTATTTCATAAATTGATAATCCATATAGATTATAAAATCATCATCAATAGAAATAAATAGTCCATAGCATAATAAATCATAGAATAAGTATGTAGCCAACACTGCTACAACAAGTACCACATAATCCATTTAAACAAAAGATAAAACACTCAAGCATCATAATGTCAATGTAATAATAATACAATATGTATGAAAATGTAGGATCATAACATTTGCATTAAATGTAAATGTGTGATATTCACTACCACCATCCATCAATGTGTTTGTGAAATGTAGTGATTAAATTGAAGTAGTGAAGCTCCAAACTAATGTATCATGTCATTTAACAAATTAATATGTGAAATTATAAAAAAAAAATCAAGGGTTTGAAAACATACTAATTTAGCATAGCTTCCAAGGTCTTTAACTTTCTTTGCCAAATCTTCTCATTGCATTTTTACATTTTTCACCAATTTTTTGCTAGATCAACTATTTAATATTAACAATCAAAAGACATGTCATTAAATATGAAATGACCTCAAAAATATAAAAATAAAAAATTCCCAAATCTAATAAGCTTTTAAATTAAATTTGAAGTGTCCAAACAAAATTATGCCCCATGTATTTAATAAATAAACAACTATTATGTTTCAAGTTATCCAAGCACATTATTTCCAATACATATATATAACCTAGGAAAAATTACTCTAAAACATGTGTAATTTCTTGAATGATCCAAGACCAATTTCAATGGAAACCTTAATTAAGGTTGATAATCCATATCAAAGTTACCAATCAACATTACTACCACATATTATCAATGTAAACACTAAACTTTCAACCATTACAAGCCAATATCATGTCCAACTAGTATTATTTTGCATTCAATAATAATGTCTAGTATTAGGTTTATATTGAAGGTTATGATATTATATTAAGATAAACTATAATAAAAACCATAAACTAAACCCATTCCCTAGGCTAGGTGAAACTCAATTTTGATGGAGTGTCCGAAGGTAATCTAGGGGATTTGTGAGGAGGAGGTATTTTTAGGAATGAAAAAGGTTTCTTGATGGTTTATTATATGGGAGGAAAGTATAATCAAACCAATCACTGGGTTGAGTATCTACCATCCTTATGAGATCTAAGACTAACAAGAGAATTTGGAGTAAGGAAACTAGTGATAAAAGGTGACTCCCTAATTATTATTAACTTACTATTTAAAAAAGGTCTTGCTGGTTAGAAAATTAGCCACGTTGTTGAGGAAGTTATATTGATTATTTAATCCTTATAGGAAGTCACAATCTAACATGTATATGGAAAAGGTAATTTTATTGTTGATTAGTTTATTAATGTGGGAGTCTCCTCACTAGAACTTAAAATGTCATTGTCCATATAGAGTATTCCTAGACAAGTTTTTATTTTGATAGATTTAGAGGCCTAATTAAATTCCTAAGTCCTTGTAATGATTAAAATACTTTTTAGTTTATTTATGAGTGTGATTTTGGTGCCATGAGGGAATGATAACTCAAATATCATTATTAATAAATCTTATGTGAAGATCAATCATGATATTTAAAAAGGCATCAAGCTTCATGACTCATGCATCATAACTCTTAGTGAGTAAAATTTCATGTGAATGGGATATGAAAGGTTATTTTACAAAATGATATTTGCTCAATTTTCATACTATTATATTTTTCTTCAATTTTCTTAGGATAGGTGGGGACCTAGTTAGAACATAGCCTATTCTATCTAATTATCTAATAGAGGATAGGGAAGTCTAGGATGCGATTCAGGTAAGCAAGTTGGTGGATTTCATGAAAAGAGTGGAAGTACATGGTATGCACCATTTAAATAAATTCACTAGGGAATACAATAATTGGATGATGGAGTTCAATAAAAAATTAATATTATAATAGACCTCATTACTCAGGTAGTAGGTTTGAAAATTTAAATTACTAAGGTTTATAAAATAGGTATGGATTACAAAGATGAAAAATATAAATTCTTTTTGGAAAGGGAAGATATCTCTCCCCTGAATAGTGTAGAGAAGATCAACCTAATCCATAAAATGAGATCAAAACATGTGATGTTATACATAACTCTGAAGGGAAGACAAAATGTAGTGTAATGGTCTCATTTCATGTTCCTAAATTATTTTCCCCATGACATCCCTATGATTTAAAATATTTATGTGTTTGACACTTTGGAAAGCTCCATAATTAATTTTATAAAGGCAAATCAGAAGTAAAATCTACATCATGTGGTAATTTTCATGATCTATAAATACTTCAAGGGGATGAATTAGAGACCAAGTTGCTTCTCATCCTAGGTCAGTAGGGATTTACACGTAAGTGGTATTAAGTGCAAGTTTAGAATCATACTCAAAGGCAAGAGATATTGGTTTTTTATAAGATGAAATCAAAGGTAAAATAGTCATCCCATGTGCCTTTATAAAGTCAATCAGATTAATAAAGAGGGAGAGGTTGTGGAAGATATTTATTTGATCTAGATAGTTTCATATTCAACTAGTGTATAAGAAATAAAATAGGGGCAAGAGAAGGATACATAAGGGTTATAGGTTAGCACCCAATAAATAGAAAACTTTGCCTCAGCTAGGATAAATCATAATGAAGAGTTCAAAAATGTATAAGATAGGTTGACACATGAAAGTAGAATCATAAATTTTGAGGAAGAATTAGATCTATAGAAGTCCATTCTAAGGTAGTTTATGAGGTAGCACTTAGCCCTGAAGGAGTAGGTAAGTATTTTATCTCTCAAGAATGGGTAGATGAAATATAATGTTAAACCCTCATCATCTAGTCATCCATGAATCATAACCTAACTATTATATATTCTCTTAGATGCATTTCATATGGTGCAAATCAAAGAGGATAAAAAGCTAAATGCAATGAGTGTAATAGGGAGGTTGAACAACCACAAATTTGCTAGAGACTTGAAATAGAGATGGAAAGGATGACCAACAAATAGATAAAGGTCATGGTGGCCAAGAGACTTATTTGTTTTCTTGTTATTTTTAAGTTGACTTTGTGTTGTCTTTATCATAATCTATAAATTTTTATTTTGGTAGTAGATTGTCATGTTTTACCTAGGCTTTTGAGGCCATGTCTATAATTTTTTTATAGGTTTAGTTCCCTAGTAAAAAAACTCTTTTTTATCCATAATAAATAAAATAATGAAAAATCAAACTAAGACAAAATAGGGAAGTAAAGATGTCACAAAATAAGTGAAAACATCAATACTGAATATGTATATGTGATTATTTGTATGTTTTATTGCCACTAAAAAATTATATGAGTACTATCATTTTAAAATATTTATGAATTTATTTTAACTATTCTTAGGAATCCATTGCAAATTTACTACTATAGAGAGATATAATTACACATAAAATTGATCAAAATTTACTATTAGATATTTTATTCATTTTAATTATTAATGTAGATGTTAATCTGAAATCAATTCTGACATAATCACATAGCATTAAATAACATTTAACAAAAAAATATCATAAATTATTAAAAAAATATGGCCTCTACCAGTGCAATTTTAAATTTTAGGATATAAACCATCCTATGATAGAATTTGTATAATTCATAATTTTAAAAATTGGGTATTGAAATTTGAGATAACATTGGTGACCTTGTTAGCAAGTTTCCCTTATGGAATTGGGTGGTAATCATATTTTAAAATTTTAGGACATATGAGTACAACCCAAGATAATTATTTCCAAAATAACTAAGTGTGAATCCATTTTAAATATTTTTTGCATTTAAATGGGTGGATTGTTTGGATAACATGGCACAAAGAATATGAAGGAAATAATCTACAAATTTAGGAAGGATTAAAAAAATTGTAGTAACCTAAATCATCAAATATGAAATCAAGTAAAACTTATAACAATAGTATTCTAGTATCATTTATTTGTAAATGATTAATTAAAATTTAAATAATATTCAAACACTTGATTAAAGAGATTACTTAAAGTGATATACCAAAACATTTTTTTTTAACTTCATAAGAATGAATATTTGTAAATATAATTCATAGAACTAATTTTAAGCCAAAACACAAAACAAGAAAAATAGAAATATAAGATTTAAAATAAGAAAGCAAACAAACCAAAATTGAAGAGAACAAAAACTTAATTATAAATATTTTTAGATGAAGACCATTGACTGTATGATGTAGTCAATTTACATCAAGATCTTGAAATTGAAAATCATTATGTCTAAGAACAACATATATTGTGTATGATCCAAGCCATAAGGAATCAAAATTTTAGCATCTAAATGGTTCTTGATGTTATTTATCCCAATACAAGACTTAATCTCCAAACTTAAATACCTTTCTAAAGACATTCTTATCAAATATATTTTTTTAATTTTTTACTTACTTGTTTCTATTTTTTAAAGTTGTTATTTTAGTTTCATTAAGAGAGAAAGATCATTTAGTCTCTATTATATGGCATTAGTATCTTTAGAATTATATTGAAGAGTAGTTCAAGCTAAAATAATTTATAGTTCAATTAGTAGAGTGTCTTTGAAACCATAGGCTAACATGAAAATTGAATAACCTGATGCAAATTTAACCATGATATGGTCAGCACATAATGATTAGAAAAAATTAACATACCAATTTCACTTGGTTTCACAAACTATCTTTTTATTTATTGAAATCAATTTTTTTTCCATAGATTTAGCTTGACCATTTCCCTAAGAATAATATTTGGATGAATAACTAGAAAGGATATAATGATGGCCTAAATTTTTCGCATACTCATTAGAAGTGAAATGAGGACCATCATTTGAGATTATCTCATAGGGAACTCTAAAAATTGAATAAATTTAGTTTTCAAATAATGAAATAACTTCAACAATAACTAATTTTTTTGAAGCTACATCTTCAATCGACTTATTGAAATAATCAATATCAATTAAAATGTATACATGACCAACTAAAGATGGAGGGTGAATGTCATAAATAAATTAAATGACACTCATAGTAAAATATTTCTCATGAATGATTGATTGAATGGCATGCTATAAAACCTATCTCTACTAGTGAAAATATGACACAACATACGTGCCCTGAATAACTTATAAGCATCTTGAAATAAATTTAGCTAATAATTTCCTACGTATAAGATTTTGTATAAATTAAATCTCATTGCAAAGTGTTCACCATAGTTAACTTCTTGACAAATCCTAATAACATTTTGATTTTTATCATGAGTTAAATAATTCAAAATAAATCCATATCTATTTAGATAAAACCAATTTTTTTCAAGTAAAATGCATTGTAAACTTACATCATGAGAACCTTTATTTGGTGTTTATCAAATGAATTATGGTAGGTTTGATTTTAAAAATAGTAAATAGATAATTATACCAATAATGTTTTGAAAACATGATATTCCATTCATGCATTTAAAGTTCTATCTAAAGCTTTTATGAAATAACATCAATCTTCAGAGCTTCAAAATGAGGTTTAGCATTCAAACTGTCATCAACTGAAAGGATTAAAAAATTAATATAGTAAGTCACATTCTCATCAAGGTATCTGGGAAGTTCATTTCTTATTATGGATTTTTAGGTTTTAAACGCAAAATCTTATTTCTAGATTCTAGAAATCTATTTTGATAGCCTACCTCAGATAGTTAGTTGCTTAAGCAAGTAAGATAAAAAATGTACATTTGATATTGTTTCCCCATTAAAACATATAAAAATTTACTCAAAGATGAAACTAATATGAGAAAAAAAAATTCAATTAAAGGATAGATTATTTTAGTATTTTTAAAAATGGACTAATATAGTGAATATGTTTTTATTCATGATTTTGGTCATACTTAATAATAACAACACCTATGGATTTTTCAATTGTGTTGACATACAAGATAAAAGATTTGTTTAGAACTAGTGTTATAAGTACAAAATCACTTGTTATAACATTATAATTTCATTAAAGGTTGTGTTTGATCTTACATCCCATAAGTATTTATATTTTTTATTTGGTAAAATCTATAAAGGATTGGACTTATCACCAAAACTAAATATAAACTTATACAGAAAGTTGATTTTACCAAATAATTATCTAAGACCATATTGATTTTTTGGAGGTAGTAATATTTTAATATCTTTGATGGGTTTTGGATCTAGCAAAATTTGATCTTTGGATAAGACATGACCCATCATTTTACCTTCTTCAACACCAAACTCTATATTTTTTGGATTTAAATATATGTCATATTTTCTACATTTGGTAAATATTTCATGAAACTAATCAATATGTTTATTTATTTTCTTGGAATTATTAGTGCCATTGTCTAGATAAAATTATATAACTATGCCCATTAAATCATCAAAATCTACATTCATAACTCAATGAAAAGTGGCACATGCATTCATTAGACCGAAATACATTCTATTAAATGGAAATTTACCTTTATTATAGTAAAAGTGGTTTAATGTCTATATTTTTTATTAACGAATGTTTGTGTATATTTATAAAATCCATTTAGAAGTGATATAATTTCACAACTAATAATTTGTTGCAAGATTTTATCTATATTTGGAAGATGTAAATTATCTATATCACTTATGTGGTTCAAGTAGATAAATTATACACAACGATAAATGTCACCATTATTTTTCTAAGTGTAGACACCATTAGCTACCTAGTCAAATTATTGTATAAGATATATGACACTACCATATAATGTTTTATGAGCTCTTTATTGATGGTTTTTTCTAATAAGAGGTTGTTTCTTCAACATTTCTACTTAATAGGTTTTATACTAAGTCTAATTGACATGACATGCTTAATTATTTCAATATTATAACCCTTTAATTCTTTTTAGGACCAAGTAAATATATCAATAAAGTCTTTGATTTTTTTTAAAAAACTACTCTTTTTCCTAAGGAGTATACTTAATTTTTAAAAAAAAACTAAGGATATTCTTAAATACATAGAATGATTAGGATTATCTCACCTTTAATTTTTAGGTGGATCATGAGAATTAAACATTGATTCAAGGCTGAATAAACTAGTAAAAAGTTTATTGTTTCTTAGATGTAAATAATCACCATAATTAAGAATATATTCATCATGATCAAAGTAATTAAATTTTATAAAAGAATTAATGTGTTATTCACAATCAAAGATAAGCCAACTATCATTTAACTCAAGTATCTTGGATCTAAATTTTCCAAAAAATTAGTAGTCAGGAGAAGGTTAAAATATAACTCATACTAGGATTAGAAATTAAAAAAAGTTTATCAGATGGAATATTAAATTCTCTAAGAATATGTGTGATGTTAAATACTTTAAAAAAAAAATTAGGTAATCAAACTATCTAGATATATTTGTGAAGATGAGTTTGATTATTTTTGTAAATATTCCTAACTTGTCTCAAAATCAATTCTAAATCATTAGAGGCTTCTAAATGTTTAATATTCAATTCAATTCCTTTTTCTATACCTAGAAACAAAGTTTTGAATTCATCCATATTATTGGTATATTCAAAAGACAATTGATAAGAATGCCTAGAAACTTTCCTTACAGGATAAATGTGAATAATATTAATACCACTCCCATGTTGTGAACATGCCCTATCAAAGTATAAATACTAGATTACTTTATATGGTATTTTTCTTATATGTTATTAATCTATTATATATATTGGTAACAATTCATAAGTTTCATTTCTAGTTTCAAAAAAAGAAACATTAGTTGAAGTGTATTTTATTGAAACACTATTCTAATTCTCTTTGTACATAAAATCAATTTCATTTACAATAGGAAATGAAGTAGCATATTTTCCTACAAAATCTTGTTATCACCCAAATTTGTACCCTTGGAATCTATTTCAAGCCTTCTAAATTTGGGGTAACATGGAGATACCTCTAGGCTATGGGTGGCCTAATCTGTGAGGTTAATTTTTAGATTATGGGGCTAGCTCCCCTGATACATCACTTAGGATCACAATTACACTACTTGATTATAAATTAAAATAGAGAGAAACCTACAACTAATAGAGGTGATGCACCAAATCATAAGACCACTAACACTTATTGAATTAGTACTATGACCTATAGGACTGCCATAAACATACACTTACCATAAAAAACCTATTAAGTCAATGTTTTTTGAAGAGGTGGAGCAATGTGAGATTGGAAGGGAATATGTATTCCACTTATAATCCACCTAGATCTCATGTTGATATTCTTCACCACCTGTAACAAAGAATTAAATTACAAGGAGGCAAGAAGAATAGGACAAGACAAGTTGAGATAAGTCTACATTTTCCTAGGTTAACCATTCAAGTATTCACACTAAAAAAACCCATATAAGAAGGTAAAATAGTCTTATTACTTATCAATAAGGATTACAATAGATCAAGGATTTACCACACTTAGGTGAAGGATCCATATAAAGCCAAACAAGGTTATATTTATAGAGGAGAGTAGAAGAGAAAGGGGCATAAAAGATAAAATGACAAGTATCAGTAAGGGGTTACAATCAATAATGAGGTTGAAGAATAGTTTCATAGGACCTTCAAGGACATTTTTTGTTTCCTTGATGATGCTTCAGCTCCCAAATGGTGTAAGAGTTTGTCCACTTGCTTGACACCTCTTATTTCTTCTTCAAACTACCTTCTTCTTGTGTTAAAAGGTAAAAAGTAGCCTTATTTATCATAAATTTATGTTTAAATTATCTCTTCCCTTGTTATTAACACCTTGCATCAATTTTATAATCTCACTATACTCACATTGTAATGATGATCACACCTTTTTAGGTGTCTTAAAACCCACTTGGTCTTACTACACCTTTCTTTCCCAAATGGAACAAATCTTGATTTAATCCTCATGAATAAAAATTATCTCCATTAAATTATTATCTCATTCTTAAAAAACTTATTTCAATCCCTTTATATGCTTCAAACACTCACAAACATCTCATTTTGCACCTTAAGCCTATATTTGCCTTCAATTCCTTATAGACTTAAAAACACACAAAGATCCTTGTGTATAATAATTCATAGATGATCTTGGAAAAATAATCATGGATTTGAGATCCTATTATTCCATTATATCTATGTGCTAAATTTCATGACCATACATTAAGCACAAGTACATATATCTAATTGTTTTCTCTCTCTAGTTAGTCCTCAATTAGGCCTCTAGGGCTATAAACCAATTTTTGGCTAAAATTAATTCCCACACATGTGAAAATAAAAATAAACATTTTATTAGATTTAGGTACATCCTCACCATGATCCATGACAAATTTTGTGACCTAATACACTATACAAATGGGTGAACCATGAAAAGGCCAAAATTCTAGTCCTTCACAAACATTCTCATATTTCCTTCAAGAAATAGATATGTAGAAGCATTTACAAGGTCAAATTTATGTATTTTTGGACTTGAGGAGATTAAATACACCTTAATCCACCTTTTACAATAGTCTACATCTATCTAGGATGCTAAACACGCTATTTTAAGTCTAAAACCTTACAAAAATAGGTGAAAGTACAAGAAAATATCATGGTAAGGGTCTTCCTAGAATTTGGAATGATTTTCATTTTTTTGAAATGTAAATTCAAAGCATTATGTGGTATATCATTTACTTTCTTCTCCATGGAACTCCTAGAAGCGTTGTATGAGGGTCTAAACATAGTTGGGTTCTTAATGATAGTTCATAAAGGTTAGGACCTTAGCCTCTGAAATAATGCCACTACATGAAATTTTACAATATTGCGCAACTTTACCTAGGATATCAGGATCTCATGTAAACTATCCATACATATCCAAGCAAAATAAGATTACCTTTGGGTGACTATTAGGCATTCTATGTACCTTAAGGAGAGTTTTAGGATAAAATGACCAATTAAACACCTTCCTCAATACTTTGTCACCTATTTGAGTATGATAATTTCTATTTAGGACCCCATTGATCACTATGTTATCTTAATAATGACATTTGACTCTCTTTCACACACTACACACAACCAATAATAAAGCATGAAGACATTGATGTAGGTGTATATTTGGTTTCTTTACCTTCAATGTAGGGATTATATGGAATGAGGATCTTGAATAGGTTTGTATAGACATCCTTTGCCTCTTTGTACTTGTATTAGTCATAAAACATCTTGGAATCTAGGTACTCTTCATCTCTATCTGTTTATGCACCAAGTAAAGAGTTCTAACTAGTTATAGGTGTAATTGTTCCTTTGGATCATATTATGATATTTTAAACATTCCATTTATAGCATCTTATGGCCTATTTACACCTCTTATAACAACCCAAAATCATCAATTAAATATAAACCATGCATCCTTTCTTGTGTTCTTATAAATGATTTCCCAAAAGGACTAATTAGGAGGTTTTATATGTGTTAACTAGTCTTGATGTTTATAAATGTGTAAGAGAAGGTTTATTTTCATTTGTTTCTCTATTTCCATCTTGAATTAACTTTATATCATCTCCCCATTGTCTCCATGTTTATTTAAATCTTCCATCTTTGCTTTTTTTGCATAGGGTTTGTCTCCCATGCTTGTAAATGCAAACGTATAGGTTTGCAAATCTATAGGTCTACATTTTATCACTTTAGGCTCTTTGTGACTCAATATTTAGTCACTATGACCCTTAAAACATATCTCTACCCTTTCATAAAAATATTCATGAGGTTTAGGCCTTCACACATCACTATCAATGCAAGGTCTATCTCTTTGGTCCATTCTTACATAGGTAAACTAGTAGGCTATCCTCTAGGATTGTCACCCATCAAGGCTTGGGGTTGATATTTATATTATCCTCTTGACACCACATTAACTATACTGAATTTAGATACTCCTTTCATGGTCTCTCTTACATTTATTCATCTTTAAATCCCATATTCAAACTTGAATATCACTCCTCTACCTATAATTTGCCCTCACATAGCCCACTAAGTGTTTGATCTTCCTTGTTTTGAGATCATAGAGGTTTGAAAATTATCTTAGATACTCCCATATTTCCCAAAGAGGGTGAAATGAGATCTTTAGGGAGCTCCATTTGTGTTTCTTTTCTCATTATGTAATTGCCCATTGAAATGTATTGAGCCTTGTCAAGATACCTCCTCCTTCAGGCTAGATGAATAATATATTATCAAAAGAATTAAATATCCCATTGATTTATTGGTATTTTCATTCCAAAGGTACATAAACCTTCCTTTAGACTCTACATGTCTATTAGCTTCTCAAAAAGGCCTTTTGACTATCTTGATGCTCTTCTTGGTAGCCTATGAGGTTCCTCTGAGCCTTTGAATTGGGATTAGTATAGAGGAAATCATTGATATTTTTGAATGTTAAATAACTCATGGATTATTTCTTTGACATTACTTGTGTGAAAGTATCTCACAATTTGTAAGAAAACTCCCCTAACCTATGAATCTTAACAAAACACACACCATTCTTGTCATGATCAAACCTATACCATGGTAATATGTACCAATTATGATATTAGGAGGGTCCCTTGGCTTCATAATAAATTCCTTAAATACTTTCTCTTCCCTTATGGAGCTTCAAAATTTATTAAAAATGGATAAAATGAACCTATAGGCTTTTATAGGTTTTTGGAGGTGCTTATCTTATTCATAGAGCATGAGGGCTCTTCTAAGAAACAAGTACCATCAACTTAGAGAGCATATGGGGGGCCTCCAACTCCTACAATCATATATCTGAAGGTGATTCCTTATTTTTGAATGATCATCCATAAATCAATCTTCTCAAGCTTGCCAAGAACTTTATATAGGGCCTTTTTGTGATGAGGTGGCAAAACACTATTCATACATCACTATTCACTGATGATGTGGTAGACATTATTCATACTGGTGATCTATCCGCAATACTATTATTGAGTACTTAGGTGGTATGGGTTAAATTTCTCATGCAGGGCATGAAAAGACTAGTCAAAAAGAGAATCCACCATGCTTTAGAAGCTTATGATAGTGGAGAGACAAGTTATACTATTCTTGATTGGAATCTTCTTTTTCCTTTTGACTTTCCATGAGAGGTGGTGCCAAATTTGCCATGTGAAATTTATCCTTAACAAATGATGACACCATGTGGAGAATTTGGTGTGGATTTCATGGGAAGACCACTTATATTTGTTTAAAATTACCCCCATGTGAATGGGTGGAGCTATTTTGGACCCCCTTTCCTCCTATAGTGTTTTTCCTCATATTTTTCTATATATTACTGTATTATTGGCTTATTATGGTAGGATAGTTTGGAAAGAAATCTTGCGTGAAAGCTTTGGGAGCCTCCTTGGCTTGGGATGCCAAGTATGTTATGTTGTTGAAGGATATCTTGTTGAAGCTAGTCCATGTGTTGATGTATTTTAATGAGAGTTAATTTGAATTATGAAAAGATTAATTCAAATATATTTCATTTTTGAATGAATTCTTGAGTTGTTCATGTGAGTGATAGTTAGTATGGATTATTGAATCTATTACGTGGTTGGAGGCCACATCAACTGGTAATAGATCAGGTTTTGATTCCTTTGGTAGAGGATGTGAGAGGATATTTTGAGTTGAGAATGTGAATGTTTATATGTTTTTGAAAGTATGAATATGGAGAGGAAGAGTGGAAGATTTCCACTAGAGAGGGAATGGGAAAAGAAGTTGATGACTTGGAGTAAACTATTGGATTTGTTGTTGAAGAGATTTGAATATTGTGAGAATGAAGAAGAAGAAGAAGAAGAAGAAGAGATGGTATGTGATATAGTAAACTCTCTGAAGGCAAAGGTGGATTCATTGAGGACTGTGATAGCCATGTGGAAGGAGAAAGAATGCAATCATGAAGAGTTGCAAAAAAATAAGTGGTTGTCTTTGAAGAAAACAAGGAATTATCATCTGAGAAATCCATGAAGACATACTTGTGAAGGATGATGTAGAGGTGAATGTGATATTCATTGAACCTAGTGAAGGAGAGCCATTGTGTGATAATGGGCAAGATTTTATGGATGTGGAATAAAATTTCAGCCATACAGAGTTGCAAGCTTCTTTGGATGAAGTTGTGGATGAAGAGGATATGGTGAAATCAAGTGTACACATGGAGATATTGGTATATGCAGAAGTAGATACATATTTTGAGAGTGTATAGGATGAGAAAACAATCATGGGAGTTTTTTTGGACAGGCCATTGATATCCCATAGTGACATTGAAGAGCATGTGGGGCATGATGATATTGATGAAGAGTTATATGTTTCTTGTGAAGAAACTTGGGATGAAGATGATGTGAAAGTATGTGCACATAATGAGATGGAAGATGATGAATATTTCATCCATGTAGTGTGGCATGAGAGTGATAAATACATCCATGAAGAATTGCATATAGATGAAGAGGAAAACATGCCTTTAGAGAATGATGAATTAATGGAGGAGATTTTTGTGCAAGAGAGTGCACATGTGGATAGTTTTATGGATGATATAAATGTTATTACAGCCATGAAATAGGGGTGAAATTTATTTTAGTGTGTCATATGGAAGATAATACAACATTTGGTTGGATAGTGTGTGAAGAAATCTAAGTGGGCTTTTGGTAGAGGTGGATAGTTAGTGGTGGGCTTGATCTCACATGGGAAAGTAATATGCATGATAAATCATCTTGGTGGAAGAGTATGGTTTCTAATGGTGGGTTGCAAACCACATGTAAATCCATTGAGATATGGATATATTTTTGGTAGAGGAGGATGGTTTGTGGTCCTGCAAGAATGGTTTCAGGGCTAGTATGCAGAAACTGAAAGAGGAGAAGAAAAAAAGATATTATTTAGGTGCACTAGTGTGTTAGAAGGGGACACTATGGTCATTATCCCACATAACCAAAATATTGGTTCTAACCCTTACCCCATTTATGTGATCAAGAGATCACATTATCTACCTTAGGTATCTAATACAAGAGCATCCTAGGGTTTGAGAAATATTACATCCACCAAAAATAGAGTGGTGTGCTTTTCCTTTTTTTTAGAATAAATGGCACAAATATAATAAGGAAAACTCATATGAGATGAGTTATTTTTCAACTATAGGAGAATCATGTGGTGGTAAAACGCTATTCATGCAATAAAATTCACTAATGGTGTGATGAACTCTATTCATCTTGGTGAGGTGTCCACAACACTATTATTGAGTAATTAGGTGGCATGGGTCGAATTTATCATGTGGGGAATGAAAAGAGTGGTAAAAAAGAGATTCTATTACCTTTTGAAAGCTTTTGATAGTGGGAAGAGAAATTTTACTATTCTTGATTGGTGTCTCCTTTTTTGTTTTGACTTTTCATGAGAGGTGGTGCCAAATTTTCTATGTGAACTTTGTCCTTAATAAATCATGACCCCATGTGGAGAAGTTGGCATGGATTTAAGGGGGATACCAGTTGTCTTTCTTGAATATTACCCCCATGTGAATGGGTGGACCAATTTTGGACCCCCTTTGATCCATTATTATTTTTCCTCATATTTTTCTATATATGATTGTATTCTTGGCTTAGTATAGTAGGATAGTTTGGGAATAAATCATGTGTAAAATCTTTGGGAGCCTCCTTGGCTTGGGATGCCGAGTACTATATGTGATTTAAGGATATTTTATTGAAGCTATTCCACGTGTTGATGTATTTAATGAGAGTTAATGTGAATTATTAGAATATTAATCAAAATATATTGCATTTGTGAATGAATTCTTGAGTTGTTCATTTGAATTAGAGTTAGCATGGATTGTTTAATCCATTATGTGGTTGGAGGCCACATTAGTTTGGGTCTTAGAATTTTTGAGCATTTTATCTCAATTATAAACCTAAAACTGACCATGAGGGAATTAAGTTAAGCTGTATGAGTAATGTGTGATCATTTGTGACCACCCTACATCTTTTATTTATGTTTTTCTTTTGGATTGATTTACATGTAACTCAATTTTCATGAATAAATTACCTCTACTATAAGGTTATCATGTTAAAACTTCAAACCAAAGGATGATAGATATTTTTCTGACTTAAATTATGGATTTGTAATATACAACAATCTTTTATTCTCCTCATTTTGCCTTCTAAGTCTGTATATAGGAAAACTACCCATTTGGACAAGTGTACTTCAATGTACTCAACATCTATTTGACTCTCATGTTAGCTTCACAAGCTCAAAAATACATTAATTTTTCAATATTCCTTTTAAAACTCCTATTTCAATGTGAATCACAAGATATAACTTCCTCAAAGGCTTTTAGTATGCAAGTTAACCTATATGACATGTTAGTAAGGCATTTGATGGCATTAGAGACTCATTTTACATTGAAACATTTTTGAGAGATAGACTACATAATATGACCTTGGATATACCACTATACCTCATGTTAAGACTCAAAATGTGAATTGGACTTCCCCTACACCTTGCCAACAATGACCCTCGAAAGATGTTCTAAACCAAGCATAAATACAGTGAGAACAAGAAACCTTATTTTTTTCAAATACCTTAATTTATTCAAAGACTACTTTAGGCCTCATTTAGGTTCTCAAGACACTACAATGATCAAGTTTTTTACTAGGGTTGACCTTTTGATCTGGGGGTTAAAACTGGTCAACAGTTATTTTAGACCAATCTCCATCTAATAACATAATATAACTAGCAATGATATCCAAAACTTCTACATTATAAATTAACTTAATTATTTTCTCTTGAGTTATTTTAATGATAATATCATGAAACATACCATTGATATTAGCTTGGTGAGAATAAAAACCTGTAAGTTTTCTATTATTTTTTTAATAAGGAATATCTATTTTTTCAATAATGAATTTAGGTGCTATGTTCTTAAAAGCTCTTGTGTCAATTATGTAATTTTAAATTAATTTATCACCAATTTTAAAGCACACATACAAATGAATAATATAGCTAGAAGGAGAATAATTATATGAAGCAAAGATAGTTTAAAATTTAGCATTTTTGGTTTCCTATTATAAGCCTACAAAATTCTTAGAAATTAGATTTTTAATAGCTTCATTAATATTTTCAAGTTGATATGGTAAACTAGGAGCTTGAAGTAAATAAAAACCTACTTTAATAGTTTTCATATCAT
Organism: Torreya grandis; assembly: GCA_037957365.1. Taxonomy (NCBI): domain Eukaryota; kingdom Viridiplantae; phylum Streptophyta; class Pinopsida; order Cupressales; family Taxaceae; genus Torreya; species Torreya grandis. The sequence goes on along the minus strand of JARHVA010003992.1, from coordinate 925,741 downwards.
CAATAATGTTATAAACTCTAACATTTGGATGATGAATTTGAGTATAATATTTTTGCTTATAAGTAGGTTGATATTAGGTATTATAAAATCCAATGGGTAAAGGGTTAAATTCTTGTTTTTCTAGCATAATTAACTAAAAAAAATTCATTCCAAATAGTTTTACCTTTATATTGCATATGAGTTTTATAAGAATAAGTTTTAATGTTTTATATTCTTGTTATATTCAAATTATCTTTAGGATAAATTGTAGTATTTTTTGATCTCCAAGTGAAGTCTAAAATTACATCTCCCAAAATAGCATTATATTCCAATCATCATGAAAAGTATACATGTACAAAAATAGAAGGAGATGTCAATTATTATGCAATGCATGCATTTACAATGGAAAATGTCATGGGTGAGGTAACGGGAGGATTTTTCAAAACCAGGTGTGGGTAGGAAGATGTAGGTGAGGAGGGAGGTGGAGACAATGATGAAGATGATGACAAGGGGCAAAGGTGTTTGGTGACATGTCTAGCAATTGGATTGCAAAAAGGTAATAAGGGTCTGGGACACTCTAACAACATTTTAACACTGATGGAGCTCCCACTAACATTACAAAAGAACTAGGATGACAGATCTGAATGGGGAGAAGGTGGGTTTAACATTGGCATGGTCATATTTTTTTGCTTTAAATATGTTCATTCTCACACTTTAGTTAGGTTGTGGAAGATGGAAAGCCTCTATCACTCTATGCAGACTTGTGATTCTATTGGTGGAATGGTGTGGGTTATTTTACTTACTATCACTCTTTATTTGGTGCCTTGTGCACATTGGGGAGTAAACAAATTAGGGAAGGCTATTGGGTTTACCCTCCTATATTCTCTACCTACAATATGATTTAGAAGGCCCTTAGAGGTGTTCATTCCTATGGTAATGATGTTTTTAAGCCTAATGGTGGGGTTTGGTCTTATCTTTTTATTAGGCTCAACAACACTCTTAAAAAGGGAGGTAGTTGGTCCTCCACTAGCATGTTCATCTTTTATGGTAAAACTATTATTCTGTGGTCTTTAGACTGGGTGGATGATGGAGATCCCACCCCTAGTTCTATCTTGGGGTATGATGGGTATTAGAAGAACCCACTCCCTTGGTTTGTTATGCGTCAAGGCTATTATAAGAGTCCATGCTTTGACCCTGCTTGTTTACATGGAAAACAAAAATCTCCATTTATTTTAATTGTGAAAAGTTACTTTGGTCTTATATCTAAACTATATGGAAGGCCTTTTATTGAATTTAGGAGGACCCAATTGTTCATTTCTCAATGTTACAGGATCCTTAAAACCCCTAGTTGTGGGGTCCTTAAAACCCTCATGTCTCATGTTTTATGGTTGTGAGAGCCTCAAAACCCCCTTGTGCTTTGTAAAAATTATGGGTCTTAGTGGAAATATTAGTCCACTTATTGTGATTCATCTTTATAGAAGCTTTGCAGATGACCCAAGAGGCAAAAGACCTCCTTTTACAGTCAAACTTATGTTTTGTAATTTACTTCTTACTATGATTTAATAGGTTATGTACCTTAGAGGAAAGATAAACCCACTCACTATAACTATATTTTATGGAGGCTATGTGGAAGACCCTGGTGGTAGAAGACCTCCCTCTCTAGTGGATCTTCTAGTATGCAATGCCATTAGGAAAGACATGATGAATAGATTTTGCCCTTCGAGTTTCAATTTTTAGTAACTTATTTATGTACTATAGGTTATGGGACCTTAAAACCCCTGGTTGTGGAACCCTTAAAACCATCATGCTCTCTTGTCTTGACTTGGTCATTGGAACCTTGACTCCACTTGTTAAAGGCTGGGGGATCCTTCAAACTCTCATGTTTTCTAGTCTTGCCTTGGTCATGGGACCTTTACTTCACATGTTAAAGGTTGGGGGAACCTTTAAACACTCTTTGATGTACTTTTAGGTTATGGGATCCTTAAAACCCTCATGTTCCCTAGTATCACCAAGGTTGTGGGTACCTTTACTTATATTTTTAAAGGTTGGTGGAGCCTCCAAACCCTTTCTATTGTACTTAGTTGTTAGGAGGGTTATTTCCTTCTTGGTTGTGCCTAGATGTGGGTCCAATTGTCAAAACCCTCACTTTCTTGGTTCATAACTCTAGCTTTAAAAGCATTTTTAACCTATCAAATGAAAAATTTGTAGTATTTTTTCCCTATTTAAATAGCATAAACATTAGTAGTATTTATTTCACCTAAAGACTTGTCATTAATACACATATTTATATTTTCAATCAAATCTATATCAATACTATATTTCCCTTGAATAAAATATTTAAACTTTTGAACAACAATATAAGTATCAAGATCATGATCTATCTCAAAGACATGATAATGAGCTTTTCTATCAAACTTATCTTTTTGAAAAAGACTTTTCCTAAAGTTTATGGCTTATCATTTAATTTTTTATTTAATATTGACTAGTTCATTACCAATATTGTGTATGGATTTGAAATTTTTTACATTATTAGAAGTAATTCTTGTAAAATTTCATTTTTTAAACCAATACATTTTAGCTTATTTTTATATTCAATACTTAAAGTATCAATAACATCATATTTATTAATATATTTGTCTTCTAGATCCAATTTATATTTAAGTGGTAATACACTACATAAATACAACCTAAAAAACTTCTTTGAAGGTTTGACATCACATGGTATCTTTTATCTGTAAGTATAATCAATCTAGTGATCAAATGATAGATAGTTTCAATGTGATCAATTTACATACTAATAAGTTCATTAACCAATTGTAAGTCTTCTTAGGTTTTCAAAAATAATGTTCAATTCATTATTCAATATATTTCCATTCATTAATGAATTTGGTAGGTAAATTAATAAACCCTTGATAAGCTTTATCTTCTAAGGTATGAGAAAATAACCCAAGATAAAAAATCATTATGTATTCTAAGGGTAGCACAAATCAATTTAAAAGCATCAAGGTGTTTTTCCCATGATTCATCATAATTTTTTAGAAACTTAGGAATGTTAAATCCTTTCAAGAGTTAAGTTTTCTAGGATAATTAACTGTGTTAATAGGATTACCACGTATCCAAAGATTTGGTATTTTTTTCATTTTTGACATTTGATTCAACTTCATTATCAATTGTTTCTTCTTGATCCCTATTTTATTGTAAATTAGGGATAATATCCCTGATTTGATTCATAGGAAGTTGTTCTACCATTTGAGATTCAACTAAATCATATTTAAGAAATCTATCAAAGAGAAATATAGTTTTTGGTTGAGGATTAACAACCATGAATTGTTCTCTTTCTTGCCTTATTTGAAGATTTTTTTGGTGGATATGATCTTGGGTTCTAGGTAAAAGTAAAGTGTATCTTTCTATTTCAAAGGCTTCTTCCTCTTCAAAATTTATGATAACAAGGGTATGAAATAAATTTGTAGGCTTGTTATACCAACTAAAATGAGCTAGGTTTGAGGCTATGTTAGCTTGATCTTGACCAAAATAAAACCCTAGTTGGATAATAGGATTAGAACATATAATAGTCATGGATAATGAAAAAAATATTAAAAAATAATATATCAAAAAATAAAATATCATGATATCACCAATAGAGTAACCAAATATGTTGATGCTAAAATTCATCATGTCAATAAATCAAAACTTTAACCTATTGTGAATGTCAAGATGGAATCATGCTATTTGAATTCTAATGACCTATGGGCTAAATATTAGTGCTAAGGTGTGCAAAGGGGTTCTTATAATTCTTAGAATAGATAAGTTCAAAAGGGAGGCTAAGCAACTCCAAATTTTCTAGACTTGAAATGGAGCTGGAAAGGATTACCAACAACTGGAAAAAGGTCATGGTGGCTAAGAGACAGTTATTTTATTGTTGTATTTAAGCTAAATTTGTGTTGTATTTATCATAATCTATAAATTTTTTATTTTGGTAGTAGATTGCCATGTTTTACCTAGGCTTTTGAGTCCATGTCTGCAATTTTTTGTATAGGGTCAGGTCTCTATTAAAAAACTCTTTTTTATCCATAATAAAAAATAACAATAAACCAAACTAAGACAAAATAGGGAAGCAAAGGTGTCACAAAACAATAAAGTGACAACATCAATTTTGAATATGTATATAAGATTATTGATATGTGTTATTGCCATTGAAAAATTATATGAGTACTATCATTTCAAAATATTTACAACTTTACTACAATTATTCTTAGGTATCCATTACAAATTTACTACTACATAGATATATAATTGTGCATAAAATAGATCAAAATTTACTATTTGATATTTTATTCTCTTAAATTATTAATGTATATGTTAATCTGAAATCAATTCTGACATAATCACATAACATTAAATAACATTTAGCAAAAATATTGTTAATTATTCAAACAAGTTTGCTTCTGCCAATGCAATTTTAAATTTTAGGAGATAAACCTTCATATGATATAATTTTTATAATTCATAATTTTAAAAATTGGCTATTGAAATTCTAGATAACATTGGTGGATAACATTGGTGACCTTGCTAGAAAGTTTCCCTTGTCGATTTGGGTGGTAATCATATTTGCAAATTATAGGACATATGAGTGCAACCCAAGCTAATTATCCCCTAAGTAACTAAGTGCAAACCCATTTAAATTATTTTTTTCATTTAAATGGGTGGATTATTTAGATAGCATGGCTTGAAGAATATGAAGGAAATAATCTTGAAATATTAGAAGGTTAAAAAGAATTGTAGTAGCCTAAAACATTAAATATGAAATCAAGCAAAGCTTATAACAACAATATTCTAGTATCATTTATTTGTAAATTATTAATTAAAATTGAAATAATATTCAAACACTTGATTAAAGAGATTACTTATAGTCATTAGCAAATATTTTTTATCTAACTTCAAAAGAATGAATACTTGTAAATTTAATTCATAAAACTAGTTTCAATCCAAAACACAAAACAAGAAAAATAGAAAGAGAAGAATAAAAATAAAAAATAAAACAAACTAAAATTGAAGAAAATAAAAACTTAATTATAAATATTTTTAGATGATGACCTTTGACTGTATGATGTAGTCAATTTCCATCAAGATCTTTTAAGTGAAAATCATTATGTCCAAGAACATGTATTGTGTATGATCCAAGCCATAAGGAATAAAATTTGTGGTGTTTACCTAGTTCTTGATGATATTTATCCCAATACAAGAATTAATCTCCAAACTTAAATTGAAACAACCCCAATTTATTTTTGAATTTGCATATTAGAGTACACAATAGATGTATAATGGACCAAAACCTCACTTGTTTACACAAGTGATACACACTTAGCATACCTACATACACATAATCAGAAAGGTTAATCTTAACCTTCTGAGTCATTAATGATCACAAGGCACAACATGGAAACCAAGAAAACATTGTCCCTAATGGTAATAAGGCATAATATCTAGCATTCAGAATACATATAAAAACTCACTATCAGAATAGTGCATACGGGTTAAGCTAGGGATCATGAACATACAACAAGAATAACATTTCTCATATAATGATTTCAATCAATGCACCAACATATAACATTTACAAATAAGCAAAAATAATAGAAACCAAGGTAGTTTTTCTAAGACAAGAGAAACCATGTATATAGTAGGCATATAAATGGATACAATAACCCATAAAATGCCATTATCATCTCAATCATAACAAGACTTATAATTTCAAAATTTAATTTCTTTCTTCATACAAGTGTAACCATCCAATGCATATAATAGCATAGCTAAAATTTCATGGCAACTCATTTCCTCTTGACTAACATAAAATAAGTTTAGAAAAGATCATGACAATATAATTTCTTGTAACAAGGCATTTGCCATTGATAATAAAAAATAATCATCAAAAATTAAAACATACTACATGGTTGTGTATAACCATAAGCTCACAATAATATAAATATGAAAACACCTGAAATGGTTATAAACATGAAACTCCAAATGGCTAATTCAACCAAGTTTAACATCTTATAAAAATTAATTATGAATCTAGAAATACTATCAAGAATGTAACAAAAATAATTTCAACATATCTATATAGCATTAGTTATGTCCTGTCATACACCAACATAACTAAATGGCTACACATAACTTTCCCATTTGTCCATCCTACATACCCATCCATACAAATCATAATAACAATAAGTTTATCAAGTACTCAAACAAATAGGTAAGCAACATGTACTAAGATTACATAATCCTATTATGGATGATCAATAGGTAAAACAACTTGTCCAATAAATAATAGTGCTAGCTATCATGGTTGATAATTTACACTAAAATCTTGTCATGTAAGGAATAAACATAACTCAATAAGAAATGCATGAATTACACTATTTTTCTATAAGGGAGAGTATATGCCCATAGGGTTGAAGTTTTAAATGATGGGTTATATGAGAAGTCTCAACCATTATGGAGGGTTTCAACTAGGGTTTCATTAAGAAGGTAAGGCAATCAAATGTAATTAAACTTGTTGAATTTTATGCTCAAACAAAATATTCAACATAGGGATGTATATCATCAATTTTCTAAATGGCCATGGTAGTTTTACTTCCAAGTAGTATTATGAAAGGTTTTCCAATATCATCAATTATATATGAGAATGAATATGATTTTTCTTTGAACCAAACCTCAAATTTAAATATGTAATAAATAAAATTTTCTAAATATAATGCAACCCATACAACATTTTAGCTGAAACATTTTTAGTCATTTTAGCACATTAAATTTAAGTAGCCAGTCACTTTTTTAGGAAACCTAAAACATAATAAGTGATTTTATCATACAAATCACACACTCAAAACCATATTTCACCTAGCCATGGCATAAATCTATGTGGGTATGGACAAACATACCAACATGGGTATATACCCCAATAAGTTTCTAAAAAGGGGTTTTTACAAAACCAAAATAAAATCTATTTAACAAAATATAACTTAGAAAAGATCCACATGCCTAGAAATAAACAAATGTAGGGTTTTAATTGTGTTCTTAACTCTCCTTCCTTGATGCCATAATAGCAACTACAACATCTATTGCACACCCCTGCACCCATCTCTTCCCTTTCTCAAATTCTTTTTCTATTATTCACCTCTACAAAACTGTCTTCCATACCTCAAATTGCCCCATCATGGCAGCCCAATGTAGGTCTATAATCTTTTATTTTTTCCTTTGATATTCTCCTCTTATCTTGGTGGCCTATGCATATTTGGAATTCCCTTTTCTTCAAACCCCAACACCATCTCCCAAATGGGATCAACACTTCAAAAGAGGCAAAATAAAATAAAAATGAAGGCCCAACAAAATCTATGGCCAAGGGAAGAAAGGAAGAAAACAAAAATAATTAAAGTTTTACCCAACTATCAATTTGCATTAATGAGGAAGAATGGCTTCCTTCACACATTTACTATCTCTTTCCAAACTTGCATCAAATGATGAGTTACCCATATGGATCGATAGTTAAGGGAGGTATAAGGTTCCATTTTTTATTAATTTTTTAAACTTGCCTTTTGAAACATATGCATTCCAAGAGCCTACTCACCTTGGAGTTTTTACAAAATATTGAAACAAACAAAAATAAAATCATTAAAGAACAAATCCACATAAAAGTCTCAATTTTAATTAAATTTTCTTTGTCTTATGCTTCCTATCCCACAAGTTTTCAATATCCTTATTTAAAAGACACGTCATTCCAAGCCCATTATAAAATATAAAACTTAGAGAAATTTAAAATTTAATAAATAACATTCTATGTATTTATATATTTATCATTATATAAATCTATATATATTCACACACACACACACACACACACACACACACACACACACACACACACACACACACACACACAATAGAGATCATTAAATTCACAAGGGAAATCAGTTGATGACCAATAAAACATGCGTGAAACTTCATCAATTCAGTCACAAAGAGGGTTCTAAATGGCAGGTTTGTGACATAAAAACCTTTTTAGAAAAATTCTTATCAAATATTTTTTTAAGTTTTTCTTTAGTTATTTCTAGTTTTTTTAAAAATTGTTTTAGTTTCTTTAAGAGAAAAAAGATAGTTTAGTCTCTATTATATGGCATTAGTATCTTTAAAAATATATTGAAGATTAATTCAAGATAAAGTAATTTATAATTAAATTGGTAGATTATCTTAAAAACCATAAGCTAA
>JARHVA010003992.1:810000-912500 GCA_037957365.1 Torreya grandis | reverse complement strand
TTGGAAACATAATCATGGATTTGAGTACCTACTATTTCCTTATCACTATATACCAAATTTCATAACTAGATATCAAGTACAAATACACTTATCCACCTATTTTCTCTTTCTAATTAGCCCTTAATTAGGCATCTAGGCCAATAAACTAAGTTTTGGCTCAAATTAATGACCACATATGTGAAACTCAAAATAAAAATTTGATTCAATTTAGGTACCTTCTAACCATGCTCCATGTCAAATTTTAGGACCTGAGACACTATACAGATGGGTGAACCATGAAATGGCCAAAATTCTAATTTTTCACAAGCATTCTCATACCGCCTTTAAGAAATAGACCTATAAGACCAATTCCAAGGTCAAATGTACATATTTTTTGACTTGAGGAGATATAATACACCTTGTCTAATAGTATACATCTATCCAGGAGGTCAAACACATTATTTTGAATCCAAAACCCTACAAAAACACATTATTTAATACATCTGTATAGGTGTAGGTACAAGCAAATATCATGGTAAGAGTCTTCCTAGGATGATGAATTATTTTCATGTGTTTTCAAGGTAAATTAAATTCATTAAGAGGTATATCATTCAATTTATTATCTATTGAGCTCCCAAAAGGGTTTTGGGAGGGTTTAAACATGCTTGAGTTCTTAATGATAGTTCATAAAGGTTAGGGCTTTAACCTCAGAACTAATGACAATAGATGCAATTTTAAAAGATTACCCAACTTTCTGTAGGAGCTTGGGGTCTTATGAAAACTTTCCATATAGTTCTAAGTAAAATAAGATGACCCTCATGTGATTAGTAGGCATTTTGTACACCTGAAGGAGAGTTTTAGGCCAAAATGACCAATTAGGAGTCTTTCTTAGTACTTTGTCACCTCTATGAGTATGAGACTAACTATTTAGGACCCCATTGATCATATATGTTTTAGCTTGAGAATGCCATTTTACTCTCTTTTACACATTACACATAGTAAACAATAAAGCATGATGACACTATTATAGGTGTCTATTTGGTTTCTTTACCTTCAATGTAGAGAGTGTGTGGAATGAGGATCTTGAATAGGTTTGTATAGACCTCCTTTGCCTCTTAGTACCCTATAGTATTCATGAAACATCCTGGAAGCTAGATACCCTTCATCTCTATTTGTTTATGCATCAAGCAAAGAGTTCTAACTAGTTGTAAGTGTTTTTGTTCCTTTCGATCATATTATGATATTTTTAACATGACATTCATGGTCTCTTATGGACTATTTAAACCTCTTATAACAACACAAAATCATCCATTCAAAATAAACCTTGCACCCTTTCTTGTGTTATTATAAACGAGTTCCCAAAAGGAGTAATTAGGAGGTTTTGTATATCTTAACCAGTCTTGATGCTTGTAGATGTGTAAGAGAAGGTTTATTTTAATTTATTTCACTATTTCCATCTTGCATTAACTTTATAACATCTCCCTATGGTCTCCATATTCATTTTCTTCCATCTTTGCTTTTCTGCACAGGGTTTGTCTTGCATACTTGTAAATGTAGACCTACAGGTTTACAGATATGTAGGTCTAAATTTTATCACTTTAAGCTCTCTATGAATTATTATTTAGTCAATATGACCTTGAAAACATCTATCTACCATTTCAAAACAATATTCATGAAGTTTAGGCCTTCACACCTCACTAGTAATCACTAGTACAGAAACAAAAATATATGATTAAAAAAACTACTAAAAAATGCATATAAATGACCAAACATGATCACATGACTATTAGTAGTTTATTGCCAGTGATTTATAACATGATCAAATTGATGCTTAAACCATTTTTAGTCATTTATTGGTTGTTTTGATTGATCAATTTGGTAGTATATTTAGTCATTGGTTGTTGTTAATTGGTCATTTATTTAGTCATGGTAGTCATTTATTTATTCATTGTAATCATTAATTTCTGTCAATTGGTAGTATATTTAATCATTTTTATTCATTGATTTCTATCCATTGGTAGTATATTTAATCGTTTGTATTAGTTGATTTCCATCTATTAGTAGTATATTTAGTCATTTTAATCATTATTTTGTCATTCACTCCTGCATGTTGGTTGTCCCATCCAAATTCATTTATGTTTATGCTCACTTCAAATGACTTAAAATTTGTTAAAATGTAGTTAATGTATGATACTTGACCAGTTACCCTGTGCAACAATGTTGCAGCCCATAGTAACTCAACATGTAAAACAAAATTCATTTCCATCTTTATATATATTTTAACCAAAATTATTATACATTATATATATATATATATATATATATTTATATATATCCCAAAAATATATATTATCATTTGAAACCATAATTTTTTTTTCTAAAATACATACATACATATATATATATAATTTTTATACTTTCAATAATATATATAAACTAATTATTAAGACTATTAAAATAATAATAATAAATAAATAAATACATATATATTTTACAATATATATATATATATATATATATATATATATATATATATCCCAAAAATATATATTACCATTTAAAACCCGAATATATATATGTGTGTGTGTGTGTGTATTCGGGTTTTAAATGGTAATATATATTTTTGGGATATATATATAAATACATAATATATGTCTTAATTATATATATATATATATATATATATATATATATATATATATATATATATATATATATATATATATATATATATATATATATATATATATATATATATATATATCTGTGTGTGTGTGTGTGTGTATTCGGGTTTTAAATGGTAATATATATTTTTGGGATATATATATATATATATCCCAAAAATATATATTACCATTTAAAACCCGAATATATATATATATATGTGTGTGTGTGTGTGTGTGTGTGTGTGTGTGTGTGTGTGTGTGTGTGTGTGTGTGTGTGTGTGTGTGTGTGTGTGTGTGTGTGTGTATTCGGGTTTTAAATGGTAATATATATTTTTGGGATATATATATATATATATATATATATATCCCAAAAATATATATTACCATTTAAAACCCGAATACACACACACACACAGATATATATATATATATATATATATATATATATATATATATATATATATATATATATATATATATATATATATATATATATAAATAATTAAGACATATATTATGTATTTATATATAAATAAATACATATAATAATAATAATAAATTAATTAATTATTTAGGATAATAAAAAATAATTAATTATTTTGACTAATAAAAAAATAATAATAAATTATATATATATATATATATATATATATATATATAAAGATGGGGAAGGGGAGCTTGGTCAATCGGCTGCCCCACCTCCAGCAGATTCAATAATTATGGATCCTGTAATTTATTTTATTAAAAAAATAAATATAAAATAAAATTCTCAAATGCATTTTTTATTAAACAAAAATAAAATAAAATAATAAGTTTAAAAAAATAGAAAATAATATAATAAAAATAAAAAAAGATGGGGGAAGGGGAGCTTGGTCAATCGGCTGCCCCACCTCTAGCAAATTCAATAATTATGGATCCTGTAATTTCTTTTATTAAAAAAATAAATATAAAATAAAATTCTCAAATGCATTTTTTATTAAATAAAAATAAAATAAAATAATAAGTTTAAAAAAATAGAAAATAATATATATATATATATATATATATATATATATATATATATATATATATATAAATGAGAAATGGGTTTGAAAAAAATAATTTTTATTTGGGTCATAAGGAAATTTAAGGTTTTCTAAGAATACTTAGATCCGAGGGTTTAGATTAGTTCAATCCTATGGTTCTCACTTATTCCTCCACTTGCAAGTGGGACTACTTGTAAATGGGAGGGAAAAAAACTTTTAACTTTAAAATTTAAATTTAAAGTTAATTAAAAATATTCTTAGTGGCTTACATGAAATTAATGAATTATTTTAATTTATCTTTATAAATTAATTATTTTATGTAGCCTTGTAGAAGTTAATAATTAAATATTAAAAAAAAGGTTGAAATGTATTTTATTTAATTGTTTCATGGGAACCTCCTACACTAATAATTAAATAACATTGTTTTATTTAATTCTTAGTGGTTAATTATATTTAATTATTAATGATAAATAGATTTTGATTTTTATGTTAAATTTAAAATTAATTATTATCAATTAGTTTATTAAAGTTATTTTTAGATTTAGTTATTTTGAATTATTTGTTTTATTGGGATGGATAAATTTTTATAAGTTAAAATAATTAACCATATTCATTGATTTTTATAAGGTATATTTTAATTATTTGGTTAGAAATAACAATTATTAAAGACTAATTAAATATTTTAACACACTTAATGACACCTTAATAGTTAAATTCATATTATAATGTAATTATTTTTAATATTTTTAAAGTAATATAAATAATATTGAAGTATTTAGAAATAACGATTATTAATTGCTTAGCGTATCATTTATGAAATTGGGTTTTCAATGTCCAATTAATTTATTTGTTTAGTTAGTGAACTTTTAGTAGTAAAGTAGAACTAGTTTGACGTAGTGACATATGGACTTAGTCTAGTTGTGTGTATAATATAGTATTAGTAGTATAAATAATTGGGTCTCTAAATCCATGAGCTAAATCTATAAACACCTTTTTAATTACCCACTTTAATATTATATTATCTGATTTTTATTTTGTGTGACTAATTATCTAGTTTTTTTTTTTTTACCTGATGATCAAATTAGTCATTTATACCTGTGTTACAAAAAATTATTAAAATTTAGTCATTTTTAATTGTTATGACTAAAATTTTTAGTCATGTAGTCATTTATTTGCCAAATTCTACTAGTGAATGCAAGGTCTATCTCTTTGTTCCATTATTTCTTAAGTAAACTAGTAGGCTATCCTCTAGGACTATCACCCATCAAGGCTTGGGGTTGACCCTTATATTCTCATATTCATACCACATTAACTCTAATCAAGCTAGACACTCCTTTCAAGGTCTCTCAGAGCTTGATTCATCCCTAAATCCCATGTTGAAAATTGAATATCACTCCTATGCTTATGACCTACCCTCACATAACCCACTGAGTGTTTGATCTTCCTTATTTTGAGATCATAAAGGTTTGAAAAATATATTATATACTCCCATATTTCTTATAGATGGTGAAATTAGATCTGAGGGAGCTCCATTTGTTTTTCTATGCTCATTATGTCCTTCTCTATTCGAAATTGCCCATTAAGATGTCTTGATCCTTATCAAGATGACTCTTCCTTCAGGATAGATGAATCATATATTATAAATAGAAATCAATATCCCATTTATTTCTTGGTATTTCCATTCCAAAGGAACATAAACCTTCATTTAGACTCTACAAGTCCATTAGCTTCTTAAAAATGCCTTTTGACTATCCTAATGCTCTTCTTGGTAGCTTGTGAGGTTATTTTGAGTCTCTGACCTGGGAACAATATGGAGTGAAACATTGATATTTTTCAATATTCCATACCTCATGGATGATTTATTTGACCTTACTTATTTGAAATTATCTCACACTTTGTAATAAATCTCCTAAAACATGTGAATCTTAACAAAACACACACAATTATTATCATGATCAGACCTATACCATGGTTATATGCACCAATTATGATATTTTGAGGGTCCCTTGGATCCATAAAAAATTCCTCAAATCCTTTTTCTATGCTTATTGATATTCAAACTATATTCAAAAGGGATAAATCGAACCTGTAGGCTTTGATAGGTGTTTGGAGGTGATTGTCTTGTTAACAATGATTCATAGAGCATGAGGGATCTTCCAAAAAAAAATACCATCAACTTAGATATCATATGGGGGCCTTAAATTCCTAAAATAATATATCTCAAGTCATTTCCTTATTTATGAATTATCATCCACAAATTGAGCTTCTCGGGCTTGCTAAGAACCTGATAGAGGGTCTGTTTGGGTCTTATAATTTTTTAGCATTGTATCTCCATTATAAAACTAAAACTAACCATGAGGGAACTGAGGGAAGTTTTATGAGTGATGTGTGGTCATTTTTAACCACCCTACATCTATTATTTATGTTTTTATCTTGGATTGCTTTCTGTATAGCTTAATTTTCATGAAGAAACTACCTCTACTACAAGGTTATCATGCCAAACCTTCAAACCAAAGGATGATGGAGCTCTCTCTGAATTAAATTATGGATTTATAATGTACAAAAAGCTCTTATTCTCCTTCTTTTTCCTTATAATAATGCATGCAATAAAACTACCCATTTGGCCAAGTGTACTTCAACGTACTCACCATCTATTTCACTCTCATGTTGGCTTCACAAGCTCAAAAATATGTTAGTTTTGTAATATTTCTTTTAAAAATCCCATTTCAATTTGAATCACAATATATACCTTCCTTAAAGGCTTATAGTATTAAATTTCACCTATATGACATGTTTGTAAGGCATTTGATGATCTTAGAGACTCATTTTCCTTTGAAATAGTTTTAACAAATAGAATACAAATACTGACCTTGGATATACCACTAGACCTCATGTAAGACTCAAAATGTGACTTGGACACCGCTACACCTTCCCAAAAATGAACCCCACAAGAAGTATCTAAGACAAACATAAATATAGTAAGAAAGAAAAACCCTAATTTTATCAAATACCTTAACATCTACTTAAATACCTTAGCTTCTTCAAAGACTACTTTAGGCCTCATTTAGGTTCTCAAGACACTACAATGGTCAATTTTTTTATCGGTGTGTTGACCTTTTGACCTAGGGGTCAAAATTGGTCAACATTTACTTTAGACCATTCTTCATCTAATAACATAACGTAACAAGGATATCCAAAACTTCTACATTATAAATGCACTTAATTCTTTCAGCTTGAGCTATTTTAATGATAATATCATGAAACTTACCATTGATAATTATTTTGTGAGAGTAAAAACATGTAATTTTTCTATTGTTTTTAATAAAGAATATCTTATTTTTCAATAATGAATTTAGGCATTATGTTCTTAGAGGTTCTTGTGTCAATTATGTAATTTTAAATTAATTTATCACCAATTTTAAAACACACATAGAAATGAGTAATATAGCTAGAAGGAGAATCATTATATGAAGCAAAGACAGTTTAAAATTTAGCATTTTTAGTTTCCTATTATAAACCTACAACATTCTTAGAAATTAGATTTTTAATAGATTAATTAATATTTTCAAGTTGACCTAGTAAATTGAGAGCTTGAAGTAAATAAAAACCCACTTTAATAGTTTTCATATCATCAATAATATTATAATCTCTAACATTTGGATGATGAATTTGAGTATAATGTTTGTGTTTATAGGTAGGTTGATATTAGGTATTATTAAATCCAATGGGTAAAGGGTTATATTATTATTTTTTCCAACATAATTAACTTAAAAAAAATCATTACGAATAGCTTTAGCTTTATCGTGCATATGAGTTTTATAATAATAAGTTTTAATATTTTATATTCTTGTTATATTCAAATTATCTGTAGGAATAATTTTTTTTTTCTTTTTAATTATTTGAATAGAATAAACATTAGTAGTCTTGATTTCACCCAAAACTCATCATAGCTATACATATTTATATTTTCAATAAAGTCAATATCAATACTATATTTCCCTTAAATAAAATGTTTAAACTTTTGAACAACAATATAAGTATCAGGATCATGATCTATCTCAAAGACATGATGATAATGAGATATTTATCAGACTTAGTTTTTTGAAAATTTTAGACTTTTCCTGAGGTTGATGGCTTATAATTTAATTTTTCATTTCATAGTGACCATTTCTTTATGAATATTGTGTATGGCTTTGAATTTTTTTACATATTTAGAAGTAATTCTTGTAGAAGATCTTTCTTTTAAATCGATACATTTTAGCTTATTTTTATGTTCAATACGTAAATTAAAAATATCATAATATTTGTCTTCTAAATCCATTTTATATTTAAGTGGTAATACACTACATAAATACAACCTAAAAAACATTTTAAAATTTTTGTCATTGCATGGTATATTTTATCTATATGTTTAGTCAATCTAGTGATCAAATGATAGAGAGTTTCAACGTGATCGATTTACATATTAATAATTGCATTAACCAATTTTAAGTCTTCTTTAGGTTTTCTAAAACAAATTTCAAATCATTATTGAATATATTTCCATTCATTAATGACTTTCCTAGGTAAACTAATAAAGCCTTGATAAGCTTTAACCTCTAAGGTAAGAGAAAATAACCTAAGATAAAAAAAATCATTATGTATTCCAAGAGTAGCACAAATCAACTTAAAAGCATCAAGGTGATCTTCTCATGATTCAACATAATTTTATAAAAACTTAAGAACATTAAATCCTTTCAAAGAGTTAAGTTTTATAGGATAATTAACTATGTTAATGGGATTACCATGTATCTAAAGATTTGATGTTTTTGCATTTTTGACATTTGATTCAACTTCATTATCAATTTTTTATTTTTATCCCTATTTTCTTGTAAACTATGGATAATATCCCTAATTTGATTCTTAGGAGGTTGTTCTACCATTTGAGTTTCAGCTATATCATATTTAGGAAATCTATTAGAGAGAAATTTATTTTTTGGTTGAGGATTAGCAACCAAGATTTGTTTTCTTTCTTGCCTTATGTGAATATTTTTTTCGTGGATATGATTTTAGGTTTTAAGTAAAAAAAAAGTGTATATTTCTATTTCAAAGGCTTCTTCCTCTTCCAAATTTATGATAACAAGGACATGGAATAGATTTTTAGGATCATTATACCAACTAAAATGAGATAGGTTGGAGGCCATGTTAGCTTGATCTAGGGCAATATAAAAACTTGGTTGGATAATAAGAGTAGTACCTATAATAGTCATGTAAAATGAAAAAATATTAAAAAAATAATATATTAAAGAATAAAATTATTATGATCTCACTAATAGAGTCATCAAATATGTTGATGGTGAAAATTGTCACATCAACAAATCAACTCATTCGCCTATCGTGAAGATCAAGTTGGAATCATACTATTTTAATTTTAATGACCTATGGTCTACATATTAGTGCTAAGGTGTGAAAATGGGTTTTTATAATTCTTAGAATACATAAGTTTATATAAACTTAAATAAAACTTAATCATTTAGAAAATCAATTACCACGTTAATATATTATCAATATTGAATCATATAAAACTATGTTATCTATCTTATCCAATAGAATAGAGCCTATGGAAAAATAAAATATCTTGAAGTAAATAATTCTATTTCATATTTTTCTTGATTCAAATCAATAGTATCTCCTTTATAATCAACTTTCCTCAAAACTACAACAACACCATATCAAACTAGAAGAGAAATACTGAAATAAAGTGAAAGAGATATAAAATAAATGAATGGGAAACCCAAAGAAAGAAAAAATAACTACAATAAACATTGATATAATAGAGTTAAAACAAACAAAATATTATGATAGTCAATTACTAAAAAAATAGAGATTAGTTATTAACCTAACAAGATATAACACTAAGATAAACTGAGTTATAGTGAAGACTCAACCTAAAATATATTAATTTAAGAAAGATAAATCTAAATGAGGATTATATTAAATATTGATAGAAAGAACAATAAAAAATGAGAAATTTAAACAAATATAACAAAAACTAAGGATAAGTTAAGTAACAAAAAAGAGGAAACTATAAATAATGAGTCAATTCAAAGTATAAGCAAATGCAATATTTTATCGAGAAAACTGCATTTAACACTATTTGCAAATAAATCTCAAAATAAAAATCACTATAAAATGATAACCCAATAATATGTTGTAAGAGATATGATGCATTTTTCATTACTCAAGTGAAGTACAAATTATCTTTGTATATATGAATGCATGTTTTTGAAATCATCAAATGAACCAATACCTAATCAAATTCAAGATAATCCATCTATAAAATAAATAATAAACTAAGATATAACTATTTACATCACGTAGTTTAATTTACATCATAGAATGTGTTGTTTGGTCTTCCTACAAGTGAGGATCAATATTAGGGATTCATTATTGAAAGAAGTGTAATATGAAAATTATAATAGGAAAAAACTCATACTTATGCATATTTTCACTCTTTGTAATGTCCTCTAAGTCTCCTTATAAAATTATTCTCTTTTGAGTTAGTTGTTATTTTAAGTTATAAATAAATTTTAATTAACATAATTATTATAGTCAATTAACTTTAATAAAATTTAACTTCTTAATAACTTTATAAAATTTAACTTCTTAATAACTTTATAAAATTTCATATCTTGAACTTTATTAATTAATAAGTTCATGTGACTCACAAAATAATATTTAAAATAATGACCCAAAAAATATTTCTAACATGTAGGGGACCTTACTTTATTTAAAAATAACTAAACAAATCACTTACAAGTTGTAATGTAATTAAATGATCAGTATGCCTAAGCCTACTTATTTGTCCCATATTTTTCATTTACTCATTTTATATTTAATTTCCAAAAATATCACAAACATATATATGTGATCAAAATACCATTCATATCAATAAGATCATAATAATAGCCATTGAACCACATCACAAAATACTTCTAAAATTGAAAGAAACATGCTTACATAATCAACTAATAAAAATAGAATACAATGAAATATGAAAATATTATTGTGCCAAAAGAACAACAAAAAACATATCAAGTATCTAAAAAATAAATGGCCAAGTTTGCAAAGTACAATTATTGAACAATACTAAAATAAACAAGTCATAAATATTACAATTATTCCTTCTTTGAATCATCCTCATTTGAAATCAGGTAAATTAAAGGTGTACATCTATCAATCTAATCTATGTATACTTGAGATGTGAAGTTAAAATCTCAATCACATTAGTGCCATTAGACTCATCATCAACCTCAATATTAACTTTTTTCATCGTATGAATCACCACAGGCTGAGACAAAGAGTTACTAATGTATTTTTATCTAGAAGAAGCAACATTATTAGGAGTAGCCTATATGTATTAGGATAAATAACAAGAGTAGTATTGGAAATATTTTGATTGATCTTAGGAAACAAATTATAAATATGGAGTACATGATTAAAAATTGTCATTTTATTATGAGTGGTGTGCATCTCTAGAGAGGAACTACTAGGCAAAAAATGTCCAAAAGGATAGATATCCAACTACATCATCTAATACCTGTATGGAAATTTTTAACATGAATGGGGTAGAAGCAAGATAATGGGGGACAAAAGTGGGGATATAAAGCGACACCTTTTTTTTGAAAATAACAATAGTTGAACTTGGAGAGAATGTTAGAGACACTTCGGAAAGGAATTTGACAATGACATAAAAACATGAATTGTGGAATTTTTAATGTAGTTTTTAAATATATATTTTTTTCTAATACCTAGATGATTAAAGTATGTAAAATAGATGAATTTAAGATAATAGGTTTTTAATTTTTTGTAAAAAGATAAGGAGAGTGCATGTGTACAAACATACTTTTTTTAATTAAATGATTGAATTTTTGTATGAAATTTCATATATAAATAGGTGAAATATCAAAGATTGTTGAGAATATTTTTTTATTATATATATAATTTTTAAATATTTTTTCAAGTCAAGACAACTGGAAAATTAAAAATGTAATTTTACGAACACAACTTTTTGACTTTAACTTCATGAAAATCAATTTTTGTAAAGCATATTTGACAATGTGTAGACTGTTGATATATAAATTTTATAAACATTTGATTAATATTCAAAAATTTATAATGAAATTTGTGACAATATGTATATAGTCTATAATGAGGTATGTTATGTATAAATTAAGTAATAATTATAAAACAATATTCTAACATTAAAAAAAATTATATATTCTAAAACTATAATTTCTCCTCTACAAACCCATATAATTTTTAAAAAATTTAATAAAAGGTACATGATCATATGTGTCAACAAAGACAAAAAAGACACCTAAATTTCATAGAAAATAAATGGGATACTCCATGACAAGTTTCAAGGTAGGTTTGAAACTCTCCAAGCCTATACCCAAATTAAATTTGGAGGGAAAAAAAAAGTTTAAAGGGTGTACGCCCTTTTGGAGTGCATTTTTTTTTCAAGCCATGAATTTATTTTTTGTTTGTTTGAAATTAAATGTTTGAAACCCATGTATTTTTTTTATATTTTGCAATTAGATGTATTTTATTTTCAAGGATATATTTATTAAAATAAATGTTAAGTATAAGTTTACGTTTAATTTTATATTACATTTTATATTCTTATACTTTAAATTTATTTTACTTAATATAAAAAATCAGTGCCACTCAACATCTTCTAAGATTGATTACAGAGTTGTAGGAGTTATCATTTAGAAGTTAGTTTTTCAAATTTCATTCCAGCCAATACTTAGTTTTCATAATTTTAGGATCAAAATATAGAATGAGAAACAAGGTGAAAAATAATTTTACGTATGTAATAGATCTATATCATTGATTATTCCCTCATATTTCACCTAATTGAATATGCCCTACCTACTTTACCTACTTGAGTATGCCCTACCCGATTGAATACCTGAGCTTGAAGGTGAATTCTTAAATAATTTATGGGTTTTTCAATCAATATGTATATCAATATGCATAAATCATTTCCATATAACATGTAACTTATAACATACCTATAGTCATGATATAATCACTCATAAATGACATCTATCACATACATATTACATGTATGTATGCATTCACTCATACATGACATCTATTATAATCATGATACAATAGCTTAAACTTGACATGAATGTAGATAATCACCCTAAAAGACTCCATTTGAAATATAATAAATCAACACACCATTCAAATTCATTATAAAAATATACCACACTCTAAAACAAATGTCAGATATATGGTCAATCAATGAATTCTTCAATTCCAATCTCATGCATTATTTCAATGTCATGTAGAATAAAGTCATATTCTAGTACTCTAAATGCACATAAGACACTCCATTATTAATCCTCATCATTCCTAATCACTCACTCATCAACCATTATATTCATGTTTATAATCCATATTCACTCCCTCATCAGTTCTCATTATCCCTCATTATCCCTAATCACTCCCTCATTGGCTATCATCATCCTTCATTATTGCTAATCACTCCCTCATTAACCCTCATCATTCCTAATCACTCCCCCATCATCTCTCATCATCCCTCATTATGAATGATCATCCCTAAACACTCTAGTTCATAAAACCTCATCAACCCTAATCATACATAATCACTCTCTCATCATCCTAAGCATCATCCTTAGTCATACTCTCATCATCCTTAATAACTCCCTCATTAACCATCATAATTTATTATCATCCCTAGTAATTCCTTTATTATCTTTCATTGGACCCTTCATCATCCTTAATCACTCCCTAATCAACCCTCATCATCCTTAATCATCCCTAATCACCCACTCCTCATCTGTCCTCATCCCTCAATGTCCCTAATAATTCCCTCATTGTCACTCATCATACCTTATCACTCTATCATCATCCGTAGTCACTTCCTCATCTAATAGAGTCTATTCCAATCCATTAGTCAATATAAATTTGTTTGAGACTAAACAATATCTTTTTTAGATGAATCTTGAATGGTGTTTCAATTCCTTTTGTTCTGATTGGAGTGTACTAGGGTGATTATTCTCATTCATATCTAGTAGATTAGATAGGATCATGATGGATTACTCTAGGGATATTATTGAATGATTTACATGGTGAAAATAAGATAATAAATTCTTTTCACTTGCATGGAAAAAAATCATTTTAAACGATGAGGGATGATGAAAAATGATGATAGATAAAAAAATTACCTCTTTGTGCTTGCTTTGTATGGGGTGAAATCCTTCTTCTACACATAATTATTTCTAAATCATTGAGCAAAAGGGCTGGATCATTTTAGATCTTCTCATGTTTATGATTTATTCTAAAATAAGGATTTGGTTCATGAGTATAAATTATTAGAATTTATGCCACTGACTTTGTTATGGCATGTTTTCTCCTTACATTGAAAACTTTGCACTTATGTAGGAATTATGATAGGAAAGTGGAGAGGGGTTGAGCTGAACTACCAATGCTTACATCATTCCTTTGTAGTGTGGTCTCCACAATGTATGTTTAGTGTTTTTCATTTAGGTTTTATTTTTAGGGTTTTGAGTTAAGGGTTTAGGGTTTATATTTTATAGTTTAGTGTTTGGAGTTGATTGTTTGGGTTCTTGAATTTAGGTTTTAAGGTTTAGGGTTTATCCTATTTTAGGATTTAGGTTATATGGCTTTGAATTTGGGGTTTTATGGTTCTTGGTTTGTGGTTTAGGTTTAAATTTTAAGTTTTATGGTTTAGTGCTTAGGGTTTCAAGATTAGGGTTTAGTGTTAAAATTTTAGGGGTCAAGGTTTTGGGTTTTTGATTTAGGGTTTAGGGTTCGATGTTTAGGGTTTAAGGTTCATGATTTTGAATTTTGTGTTTAAGGTTTAGTGTTTAATATTAAAGACCTATAAGGTTAAGGTTTTATGGTTTAGTGTTTAGGATTTAGGATTTTAAGATTATGGTTTGGGATTTATGGTTAAGGGCTAAAATTTTAGGTTTTAGGGCTTAGGGTTGAGGATATAAAGTCTATGGTTTAATGTTTTAAGGTTTTATGTTTAGGATCTAGGTTTTAGGGTTTAGGTATTATTATTTCGGGTTTAGGGATAATGTATTAGGGTTAAGTGTTTAAGGTTTATGGTGTTTAGGGTTTAGGTTTAGGGTTTAAAATTTAAGTTTTATGGTGTTTAGGGTTTGTTATTTGGGTTTTAGGGTTAATGGTTTAGGTGTAAATAGAGTGTACTAGGGTGATTACCTACATTTATGTCTGGTATGATTGACTATATGCGAATATAGGAATATGTCATGTATGAGTGACAACATACCTACATGTAGTAATATGGATGGGGTAGATGTAATATTTTAGTGATTATATCATTATTATATGTATGTTATAGGTTGAATGCTATAGGATATCCATTTATGCATATTGATATACCCATTGATTAAAAAAACCCATAAATTATTAGGAATTCATACTAAATCCACCTTCAAGCCTTTTACATGAATGTCCCTAGTCATTCCTTTCTTGATATAGGTTAAAATTATCCCTATAATTTCAATATGTGGCTTAGGGTCTAGGGTTTAGGTATATTATTTAGTGTTCATGGATCAGGGTTTATGGCTTAAGGTTTGGGGTGCAGGTTTCAATATTTAGGGTTTAAGGTTTAGTGTTTAGAGTTAGGGGTTAATGATTTAGGTGGAAATGGAGTGTACTAGGGTTATTCTCTAAATAAGATGTAGAATATGGTATATAAGGGTATAAGATATAATTTTCACCTATAGGCATACCTTTTGTAAGTAGGCACATAGTCATAATTGGATACAATTTAAGCTTAGGTCAGTAAAGAGTACACTTTGAAGAGTTGACAAGAAATAATGGGTACTAGACTTGATTATAACACCTTAACCATGGTTATACCACCATAATGAGATACTTAGGCTGATAAAATAGGGGTGGAGATTGAGCTTAAGCCTTGACCTATAGTTGACATATAAACCACGTACATAATGAGTGTTCAAGAAGTCTACCTTGGGGTTTTATGAGGTTTAGAGGTGATAGGAGTTTCAACCAAAACTAAAAAATGATAAAAATGGTACCTATAACATTATTAATCCCCTAATATCATAGTTTTGTCTAGGATAATAGGGTAAGTGACCTCTATTTTTTCTTAGATAGAGGGCACTCCCAAGAGGAAAATTCTTGCAAGTTTAGTATGAAAAGGGTAAGGAAATGAGTTAGAGACTATAAAAACCTTGAAAAAATATGTAGGATGATGTGTTTAACATGATAAAATAGATGGGATGAATCACAGTAATAAAAAATACTCATAGGTGTTGATGAGTAGTTATGTGCAGACTAGGCCTACTAAGTCTTAACTAGGACTAAAAGCCCTAAATAGATGTAGCCTCACTTATAACACCAAGTGAACCTTGAAGAGAATTAGAGGACATATCTGGGGATATATAAGCTGTGTGAGAACTTTTATCTTATAGATAAGGCCACATAGAGATAATTTATTGGCTCAAGAACATGATAGGGTGCATAAAATGCCTTGAAGAGCTCGAGAGGTCAAGTTTAGAAGCTAACATTAGTATGTATACCTAGCATGGGAGTATAAGGAGCTAGGAAAGGTTGGAGAGGGTCATAAGAAATTATATATTAGAATTTATTGAAGGTTAAAATTTCACAATTTTATGAACTATCCTTAAGTGGTAAAACTACCTAAAAACCTCTAAAACCCTTGTTACTTACCCGATCAAGAAGAAGTGGAAGAAAAGGCATATTAGAGGGATAGTTTGATTATGAAATGATATTTTAATTATAGAAGAATCCTTAGGTTTATTTTTTGTCAAGTTTAATTATACCCTATCTACATAGACATGGTACATAATGGATTTTATTGATAATTTTTTATGTCTTGTAGGTATAGAAGATTCCCAAGAGGATCACTTTGGGAGATAAAATGATATATAGCCTCTTTAAATCCATTTATTTCATTATAAAATCACCTAATTACTTATACAATCACTTTCACTATAGCCAATCCAAACTAGCGTAGTGAATATAGAGTGATCACCAAGTGAGAAGGTGGTAACTCTAATTTGGAGGCCTTTTAAGGTCTTCCTCATGGATCTAAAGACTTAAAGACCATTTATAAGTGCCATACCCTTACCTATATGGATTGGATTAATAAATTGATGATTATCTTAGTGAAAAATGTGAAAATAGGTCTAAATAAGGGTGATTATGATTGTAGATAATGAGAACACTTATCCATAGGAATATTGATAATTAGGGACACACCCAATACATGTTGGATCCTATTTCCAACCCTCCATTCATAGTGAAATTATCTCATCTTTGAGTTAGTTTTTTTTTATGTGCGTGTGTTCCATAAGTTCTTATGATGAAAAAGTGTGTGTTATGTTATTTTGTGTCTTGTAGGGTTGTAATATAAGTGTTTGAACTAGTCTAAGAGATTCATCAAGTTTAGAGACATGAAATAGATTCATAGCATCAATGGTGGAGGAATAATACTGGCTATGAAACTGATCTACCATGTACATAATCAAATATCATACATTCACATATAGACCTCCTACATACACACCTATAGGTTTTCCCAATAGGGAGTGGGAAATTGAATATTAGGTTTTATGGTTTAGTGTTTAAGATTTAGGATTTTAAGATTTTATTTTGTACTTTAGGGTTAAGGGATTAAATTTTAGGTTTTAGGGCTTAGGATCTAGGGTTTAAATTTTTAAGGTTCTATGTTTAGGGTCTAGGTTTTAGGGTTTATGTATTATTGTTTTGGGTTTAGGGATATTGTATTAGGTTTAATTGTTAAAGTTTTATGGTGTTTAGGGTTTAGGTTTTGGGGTTAATGTTTTAGGTGTAAATGGAGTGTACTAGGGTGATTAGCTAAGTTTGTGTTTGATATTAGTGACTATATTATGAATATAGGAATATGTCATGTATGATTGAATACATACCTACATGTGGTATTAGGTATGAGATAGATGTAATATATGAATGACTATATCATTAATATATTTATACTATAGTTTGAATGCTACAGGCTAGACATTTATGCATATTGATAGACCCATTGATTAAAAAACCAACAAATTATTCAAGGAATCATCTTGAATCCATCTTCAAGCCTTTTACACAAATGTCCATAGTCACTCCTTTTTATATATAGGTTATAATCAACCTTATCCTTTCAATATGTGGATTAGGGTCTAGGGTTTACATATATTATTTAATGTTCGTGGTTCAGTGTTTATGGCTTAGAGTTTAGTGTTTAGGGTTAGGGGTTTAGGGTTAATGGTTTAGGTGGAAATGGAGTATAATAAGGTTATTATCTATATAATATGTGTAACATGGTATATAATGGTCTAAGATATAAATTCCACTTATAAGCATACCTTTTTTGAGTAGGCACATAATCACAATTGACTATGATTTAAGCTTAGGTCATTATAGAATACACTTTGAGGAGTTGACAAAAAATAATGGGTGTTAGACTTGATTATAACACCTTAAACATGGTTATAAAAACCTAATGAGATACTTAGGCTATGAAAATAGGGGTGGAAACTGAGCTCTAGCCTTAACCTATAGTTGACACATAAACCCTACACACAATAAGTGCTCAAGAAGTCTTCCTTGGGTTTTATGAGGTTTAAAGGTGATAAGAGTGTGAACCAACCCTAAAAATGTGTTCAAAATTTTCCCATTACTTTCCCATGCCCCTCATATCATAATTTTATCTATGATAATAGGGGAAGTGACCTCTATTTTGTCTCAGATAGAGGGCACTCCCAAGAGGAATAATCCTATAGGCTCAGTATGAAAAGAGTAAGGAAATGAGTTAGAGACTATAAAAACCTTGAAAAGAGATGTAGGAGGATGTGTTTAACATGATAAAATACATGGGTGTCATCATAATCATAGAAAATAATCATAGGTGTTGATGAGTAGCTATGTGTAGACTAGGCCTACTAAGCCTTAACTAGCATAAAAGCCCTAAGTAAATGTAGCCTCACTTCTAACACCAAGTGAACCTTGTAGAGAATTTGAGGACCTCCATGGGGATATATAAGGTCTATGAGAACCTTTATTTTGTATATAAGACCATAAATAGATCATTTCTTGGCTCAAGAACATGATAGGGTGGACATAATACCTTGAAGAATTTGAGAGGCCAAATTTGGAAGCTCACATCAATACAAATACCTAGCATGGGAGTCTAAGGAGATATGATAGGTTGGAGAGGTTCCTAAGGAAGGATCTAGTGGAATTTATTTAGGTTTTGGATTTCATAATTTTATGAACTATCCTTAAGGGGTAAAACTACCTAAAACCCTCTAAAACCCTTGTTAATTACCTGATTGGGAAGACGTGGAAGAAAAGGCATCTTAGAGGGCTAGTTTGGCTGGGAAATGATCTTGAACTTGCAGAGGACTCCATACGTCTCCTTCCTATCAAGTTTAATTGTACCCTATCTATACAAACTTGGTACATAATGGATTTTCATGATAATTTTTGTTGTATTTTAGGTATAGAATATTCCCAAAGGATGAGGATCACTTTAGGAGATAGAATGAGACCTAGCCTCATCATATCCATTTTTTTCCTTAGAAAAGAACAAAAGTAATTATACAATCACTTTCAATTCAAACAATCTAAATTGTCATAGTGAATAAAGAGTGATCACCAAGTGAGAAGGTGGTAACTCCAATTTGGAGGCCTTTTAAGGTCTACCTCATGGGTCTAGAGACTTGAGGACCATTGACAAGTGTCATACCCTTCCTTGTATGGATTGGATTGAGAAATTGATGGTCATCTCCATCTCATGAGCCTATCCATCACCATCCCACCTCATCCCTTCTTGAAAAAGAGACCATTTAATGAGAAGCGAATAAGAAAAATCTCAAGCCATAGTTGATCAAGAGGATGTTCCAAGTGATTATGAAGCATAAATCACCATAAGGATTCCCCTTGGTGCACACAAGTGCAATTCCATGTTCTTGAGGAAGAGTTTATTTCAAGTTAATTTGTGTTTGAGTTAGTTGGTTTTATTTGTGTGTGTATTCCATAAGTGCTCATTAAACACAAGTGTGTGGTATGTTATTTTGTGTCTTTTAGGGTTTTAATATAAGTATTTGAACTAATCTAAGAGATTCATCAAATTTAGAGACATGGAAGAGATTCATAGCATCAATGGTAGAGGTATAGTATTAGATATGAAACTAGTCTACCATGTATATAATCAAACATCATACATTCACATATAAACCTCCTACATACACACCTATAGGTGTTCCCAATAGGGGAGTGGGTAATTGAATATTAGGTTTATGGTTTAGTGTTTAGGATTTATGATTTTAGGCTTATGGTTTGTGATTTAGGGTTAAGGGCTTAAAGTTTAGGTTTTCAGGCTTATGGTCTAGGGTATAAAGTCTAGGGTTTAAATTTTTAAGGTTTTATGTTTAGGGTCTAGGTTTTGGGATTTAGGGATAATGTATTAGGATTAAGTGTTCAAGGTTTATTATGTTTAGGGTTTAGGTTTAGGGTTTAACATATAAGGTTTATGATGTTTAGGGTTTGGGATTTGGGTTTTAGAGTTGTAAATGGAGTGTACTAGGGTGATTAGTAAAATTTGTGTCTAGTATTAGTGATTATATTATGAATATAGGAATATGTCATGTATGAGTGACAACATACCTACATGTGGTACTAGGTATGGGGTAGATGTAATGTATGAATGATTGTATCATTATTATATGTATGTTATAGGTTGAATGCTATAATATAAACATTTATACATATTGATAGACCCATTAACTAAAAAACCCACAAATTATTTAGGAAATCATCTTCAATCCATCTTCAAGCCTTCTACATAGATGTCCCTAGTCACTACTTTACATAAGTTAGAATGACCCCTATCCTTTCAATATATGCCTTATCCAATGCCCCCTCTCCATTCTCTATATAGGTGATAACTCAAGATTAGGGTTTATGGTTTAAGGTTTAGGATTTATAAATTTGGGGTTTAAGGTTTATGGTTGATGGTTCAAGATTCACAACTTAGGGTTTAGTGTATAGGGACTAGCATTTAGGGTTTAAGTTTTAGTGTTATAGATTAGGGATTAGGTTATAGGCCTTATTATTTATATTTTATGTTTAAATTTTTAGGATTTATGGTTTATGCCTCAAGGGATTGAGAGTTTAGCTTTTAGGGTTTGGGGGTGGTGTTTGGGGTTAGGGTTTATGGTTTCACACTTGGGTTTTAGGGTTTAGGGTGTAAGTTTCAAGGTTTTAGTCTTGGGAATTTGGTTGAGGGTTTGGAACTTATTTTTTAGTATTCAGGGTTTGGGATTTAGTGCTTTGGAATTAGGGATTAGGGTTTAGGACTTGGGGTTTAGTGTTTATGGTTTGGGGTTTAGGGTTTGGGGTTTTAAGTTTAAGGTTTGGGGTTTTAGGTTTAAGGTTTAGGGTTAAGGGTTTAAGGATTTAGGTTTAGTGTTTAAGTGTTTTGGTTTTTGATTTTCTATTTGGGTTTAGAATATTTAGTTTATGAGTTAATATTTAAGGTTTAAGACTTATGGTTTTAGGCTTGGGGTTTAGGATTAAGGGATTATATTTAGGTTTTAGGTTTTAAGGTCTAGCGTATAAATTAAAGGGTTTAATGTTTTAAGTTTATATGTTTAGGGTCAATAGTTTAGGGTTTATGGATTATTATTTTTGGTTTAGGGCTAACGCATTAGGGTTTAGGGTATAGAGTATAGGGTTTAGGTATATTATTTAGTGTTAATGGTTTAGGGTCTATGGCTTAGGGTTTAGGGTTTAGGTTTCAATGTTTAGGGTTTAAGGTTTAATGTTTAGGGTTAGGGGTTAATGGTTTAGGTGGAAATGGAGTGCACTAGGGTTATTATCTACATTCGTGTCCAATATGAGTGACCATATCATGACCACATGAATATGTCATGTATGAGTGACCAAATACCTACATGTAGTACCATGTATGTGGTAGATGTAATATATGAATGACTATATCATTACTATATATATGCTATAATTGCATGTTGTAGGTTATTTATTTATTGATATTGATAAACCCATTAGTTAAATTTAATTTTATATGTTGAGAACAAGGTTGTTAAGAAGATTCCTAGGCAAAGATAGCAAACTCCAAGTATAGTACATCTTCAACTTTGTTGATTGAGCATAAAACTCTTATGAAGGTCCAATGTTATTATTTAAACACTATAAAATACTTATAAGTAAAGTGATTCAAATAATTTGACAGTTAAGCAAAGTCAATTTCCTTTCAAGTAATTATATTAGGCCATTTGGACCTAAAGTCCATTGAATTC
The DNA here is from genome assembly GCA_037957365.1 of Torreya grandis. Classification (NCBI taxonomy): domain Eukaryota; kingdom Viridiplantae; phylum Streptophyta; class Pinopsida; order Cupressales; family Taxaceae; genus Torreya; species Torreya grandis. The sequence continues at coordinate 890,426 of JARHVA010003992.1, read as the reverse complement.
TAATTCTTAAGAAATAAATAAAGTAAATTGGTTTCTTATTCTCAGAGATAGTCTCCAAACATCTTTAAAAATATTTATAATAATCTTTTAACTATATTAGATTAATAACACATTTTCAAGACCAAACATGCCTATACATAATATTATAGTAGTGTTAGGACTTAGTTAATGTTTTGGGAACTTTAGTGATCTAATTGGTATCTTGAGATTATGTAAAGACACATATGAGCCTTATATCATTGTCTTGATATTTTCATTGATTTTTTGAATCAAATTAGTCCAAAAAATAAGGTAGTTGTAAACCTCTTTGTATCAAGTCTTTAGGAGGTATAATTCAACCTAATAGGCCTATAAGGGGTAAGTTATTGTCATCTGAGATTTGAGTTGAAGTTCTTCATGCACTAAGAAGATTGATTCAAGTAATTGGTGAAATCCTCATATTATTATTCAAATAAGTGAGAATGTATAATTGAGTGCTTTAGGTGTCAAAGAAGGGTTTTACTTGAAGGTAGATTACTATCTTAAGACTAAGTACCCTATTTTAAGTCATTGAAAGTGTCTTTTCATCTGAATATAGAGGCTAATAATTCAATAGATAATACTAAAGAATAAGGTCATTAGTATTTCAATACCAATATTCAAAAGACCTTTTGTGATAGGCCAAGAGATAATCTATGGTTAGGAAGAGACCTAATTTCAAAAAAGTTTCTAAAGGACCTTAAAGTAGACCAAATTGAGTAAGTGGACCACTTACTTTGACACTAGTAGGTAATATTAAATATCAATATATGGCTTGTGTATTTAGGTAGGTTATACTTTTTGAGATCAAGCCATGGCTCAATTATTTAATTAGGTAGAGCATACTCAAGTAGATAGGTAATACTTAAGTAGGTAAAATAAACATGTAATCCTCAATGGTATAGATATATTACATACGTAACATGATTTGTAACCTTGCTTCTCATTCTATCTTTTGATCTTAAAATTTTGACAACTAAGTATTGGCTAGAGTGGAATTTGAAAAACTATCTTCTAAATGGTAACTCCTTCTGCTCTGTAATCAATCTTAGATGTTGACTAGCCTTAATTTTTTATATTTAGTAAAATAAATTTGAAGTATAAGAATATAAAATAAAATATAAAAATAAATGTAATCTTATGTTAAATATATCCTTGCAAATTAAATACATCTAATTGCAAAATAGAAAAAATACATGAGTTTAAAATGTTTAATTGCAAACCCAAAAAAAAAAAACACATGGCTTAAAAAAAAAATTACATACATAACATATCTATTACATACGTAATATGATTTTTAACCTCGTTTCTCATTCTATCTTCTGATCCTAAAATTTGAAAAACTAACTTCTAAATGGTAACTCCTACAACTCTATAATCAATCTCAAAAGATGTTGTGTGGCCCTAATTTGTTATATTTAGTAAAATAAATTTAAATAATATAAAATTATATGTAAACTTATACTTAACATTTATTTTACTAAATATATCCTTGTAAATAAAATACATCTAATTGTAAAATTACAAATCCAAAACAAAACAAATACATGGTTTGAAAAAAAAATACACTCCAAAAGGGTGTACGCCCTTTATAAAGGATGCATGCCCTTTAATAAAGGTTTACATCCTTTGTATTCCAAATGGCATATAGCATTTATGGTCGAGACTGACCCAACCTCATTATTACATTTTTTTTACAGGGCGTACACCCTTTTGAAAAGGGTATATGCCCTTTACCAAAAATGCTTTCTATTTTTCATTGTGTCACTTTTTTTGTCCCCTAACTTTGTGCATCTACCCAATGGAAAAATAATCATGTGGAAAAAATTAAAATACATCTCAAAAATCGTTATCATTATCATCAAAATTTAAATAAACTCTTGTTTCATGATCAAAGGTCGTGCAAATGCATGAGAAACCCTTAAACCCCAAAAGGATCTATCTTAGTAACTATTATAAGGTGGGTTTTAAATGTTTTTCCACTGATATATCCTATAACATAAATTTCTATCTATGAATTTTGAACCCCAAATTTAACCAAACATGATTCTATACTTGAAAATTAAGTTCAAATGATAAACTCAAAATATTTCAAATATATCTCAAACTAGCACAAATTCTGAAAAAGGTTAATGAAAGTGATGAATTAATTTCAAATAAATTGTCAAACTAAAATCATGTATCGTAATTAAATATTAAACTGAGACTAATTTTTATAAAACTAGTCATATAAATATGTTTATCTAAATAAATTTTCTCTTGATCACAAAGTCAAACGTGAGATTTCAAAAAATTCCACAGGGATAACTATCACCCTAAAAACATACACCAATTATAATATGAATGTAAACATACAAATTTTATAAGAAAGTCAAGTCATTCTATTTTTTCATCTTCTTCAATCTTTATTATTTATTGGATTCAAATTAAATAGAAGTGTAATTTATGAATCTAAATACAACTTGTGTTTCAAAATGTAACTGGATGTAAAATACAAGTTGAGTCTTCAAGATGCAAGTTTGTTTTTTAAAATCAAATCATTACAAAAATAGTCTCTTATAAATACTAATTTATAACTCTATATTTATTTCAAAACATTAGAACTTAAAAAATTATTACATCGTCAATTCTAAGCTTTAATGTAAATTGATTTTTTAGAATATAAATAGTTTTTAAAATGCAGTCAATAAATGAATATGTTTAATTCTTTCAAGAATACCACTTATCATGATATTTAATCTTCAAGATGCAAGTTTGTTTTTTAAAATCAAAACATTAAAAAAATAGTCTCTTATAAATACTAATTTATAACTCTATATTTATTTCAAAACATTAGAAATTAAAAAATTATTACATTGTCAATTCTAAGCTTTAATGTAAATTGATTTTTTAGAATATAAATAGTTTTTAAAATGCAGTCAATAAATGAATATGTTTAATTCTTTCAGGAATACCACTTATCATGATATTTAATCCATTTCAAGCCCTAGATAGGATTTCAATAATAACAAAAAATAATTGTTTTCTTCATTTAAAACTTTAAAAATAAATAAAAACATTCAAACTGAAAACCAAATTCAAGACGAAGATAGCATCCTGCTATGAGTTTTGAGACAAAGTTAAAACCCATCAAAAGTTTGCATGTGTTAGCAAGACCATCATGTTATCAGTTAAAAATCCATCAAGTATTAATTATATAGATTCAAATAGTTATAAACCCTTATTCATCATTTCAAAATAAAATTTTCATTGAAACTAAAACACTTATGTAGACTATATCAAAATCTCAACTTCATATCATGCTTTGAGTTTAATAAATAAGCTTGAAAAATTCATCAATAAAAATGTGTGTATATATTATTTGGACAGATAAAAAAATGAAACAAACCATAATAATTCAGTATAACACTTTCACTTTAGTTTTAGACTCATCTAATAAATATAAACAAATCATAACGTCAAATAACCATCAAATTTCTACATGAAGCCATATGAACTAGAAAACAACAATAAAAAGTGAAATAAATTTTGAACTCATTACTATTCTCAAAATGAAACAAAATCCTAAAAAACCTTGCATGATTATCAACTCAAATAATGAACCTAGATTATATACCTTTTACTACCATCGAGCGTTTCAAGCATGTTTTAAGATTAGAACAACTAATCAAGAAATGAAAGTCTATTACTTGCATATAATATATATATATATATTTTAATTATTATTATTCATGAAAATATCAACAAACATATTAGATTTCAATAAAAATAATCATCATACATAAAACCAAGATTTAAATATGTTTTCAAACCAAAATCCACAAATTTAACATATCGATCGACCTTATACATATAGCTCAACTTTGAATACCAAAAAAATCAAAAATGAAAATCTTGGCTTCTATAAAGAAATTAAGTGAAAATAAAAAATTAAAAGATAATAACTAATTTTGATTAACCCCATACATAGAATATTCATTAAATATAAATGCATGACATTCAGTACCATCATCCATCAATGTGTCCTCCAACTATGTTGCTTAAAATAAATTAGGAAAGATCCCAAAAAATTATCTCATGTCACTTACAAAAATAAGGATGCCTTGGGAGAGATAAATTTAAAAAAAAATAATGAGATTTTGATAACATATTAAGTTAGCATAGTTTCCAACTACATTACCTTTCTTCCCCAACTTTTCTCATTTCATTTTAAACTTTCTATCAATTTTCTGCCAACTCAATAATTTAATACTACTAACCAAAGGATAGGTCATTAAACATGAAATGACCTCCTAAATATAAAAATAAGAAATGTGAAATTACCTCCCAAATATAATAATCACCAATTCCAAAATATAAAAATATCTCAAATTAAATTTGAAGTGTTTAAACAAAGTTATGTCCCATGCATCAAATAAACAAACAATTATTATATTTCATGTTATCTGAGCACATTATTTCCAATGCATAGATACAACCTAAGCAAAGGTAATCTAACAAATATTTTATTTCTTGAATGAGCCAAGATCAATGTCAATGCAAACCTTAGTTAAGGTTGATAAGCCCTATTAAAGTTACCAATCAACATTATTACCACATATTATCAATGTAAACCTTAACCTTTCAACCGCTGCAAGCCAATATTATGTCTAAATAGTATTATTTATTTTTAGGAGTAAAATATAGGATTAGATTTATATTTACAGTTAGGATGTTATAATAGGAGAAAATTATAGTAACAACCATAAACCAAACCATGTTGAAATAGGGAATTAAAGGTGTTGTAAACACCAAAGTGACACTATTGATCCTAAAATATGTATTTGATATTATTAATTAATATTAATACCACTACAAAACTATAGGATTATTATCATTTCAAAATACTTATGACTTTATTGTGATTGTTCTCAAGTACCCATTGTAACTTTACTATTGCAAACAAATAGGATTGTGCACATAGATTTTTTTTTTATAAAAATTATTGGCTATCTTATTCATTTAAATTATTAATGTATATGTTTATCTAAAATCAATTCAGACGTAATCACAAATGACATTAAATCACATTTAAACTATAAATGGTAGTTAATTATTTAAACAAGTTGGCACTCACCAATGCAATTTTAAATTTTATGACATAATACCATCGTATGATAAAAAAAAGTATAGTTCATTAGTTTAAAAACTAGGGTACTAAATTTGAGATAACACCAAGCACCATGTTTAGACTATGCATCTAATGATAAGATACTCAAAGATTTTTCGTAAGATCCTTAAGGACTATGCATTGTGATGGTTTTAAAACCTTCCTTTTCAATAAGTACATTCTTCAAATACTTTGGCTGACCAATTCATAACTCAATTCTCTATCAAAATTAGTGAGAACATATCTTATGCTCATAATCCAAAACTCAACCAAAGACCTAATGATCCCATTAGTAACTATGTGTTTTTCTATAATACCAAGCTTTGATAACATAAAAATCCTATGACTATTAAATAATTTCAATACATATTCAATAAAATCATACTGCATGCAATCCATAAGTTTATTATGTTCAAATGCTTCCAAAATTTTGGTGGCATGTTCCATATAGTCAAACAATTTGAGATTAAGCTTATCTCCACAAAACATTATAGTATGGGACAAACCCTCCCACATATTATAGTGCAAATTTTAAATCAACCTAAATTTTAAATCCAAGGCTAACAATACTAAGAATTAAGCTAATAAAATAATCAACATAGTTTCCCAACATACTAATAGGCTTCTCTTTTTGGTTCCTCAAAAAAGGAAATTTATAGAATTATCAAAACATCTTCATAAGCTATTACAAAAGTTACTCAATTTCAATACCATATATCCCTCCAGATATATACGTTTATATGATAAAGTCTTAACCTAAGTGTTTTAAAAATAATTCATATTATGATTAACATAGATGCATAAGACATTCAATTAATAGATGTTTTGGTATTATACATAAGATACAAGACTTAATCAAGAAAGACATTATTGAGCTCAATGATGCTACCAACCCTACTAATGATTCATTTTCACAACTTAATGCAAAACATAATTTATTTTTGATCTAGTTATAAAACATGTAGCATAAAAAACCAAGACTAATATTGAGATACATATGACTTACAATGTGCATCCTCTTGTAAAATCTTATGCTCCTAAAGTTCAAGAAACTCATTCTATTTATGGTATTATTATTACAATTACCAGTACAAAAATATAAATATCTATGATCACATAAGTAGAACATGATATTTTTGATGATGATTGTACCAACATGTTTTTGTTAATACATTCTTTCATGGGCTCACATCTTATACACAATGTTATGGTGGATAATGGGTCAAGTGAAAATTATATGCACTATGAAATTAATTACTAGTCCTGTGTACACACATAAAGACTTGATTGATAAAAAATAAATTAAAATGTTTCTATGGAAATCCAAAAAACCCTCTTTGGTATATTATATTACCACTTATAATTCAACAACAAGTATTTCTACTTGGTTCTAGTTTTCCCCAACACTAGCACATTTAACATGCTATTAAGGTGACCATGGATACATAAGATACATGCAATCCCATATTTGGTACATATATTATTTAAGTATATCCATAAAGATATATTGTTTAAAATTTGGAGTGTTCCATATGAGTACCCCATTCACCCTAATCCATTTCATATTGTTCTTCCACAACAACCTATTATATAAACTACATAGGTTTGTTGTTTGGAAATAAATAAACAATAAATGATTTATTTGCATAGATGAAAAATTATCAAATGTCCTTTACCTTAGTGATATATTAAAGTTAATCAGATTTTACATATTTCATCATGCCCTAAGATAGCTTCACAAAATCCTTATGAGCATGTTTCTTTATTGCAAAAATTGACACCCCCCACTCACAATTAAAGTTTTTTTGAAAAGTATTTTATAGTCATGTTTTGATTTTTAAAATTAGTAACTAATACCATTTTACTTATGGTGGAAGAAACTATCCATGCATTATTTAATGTTAAGTTTGGATGTGAATTGAATGTTAATTGGTGTCTTTCTTCACCTTTGGTTGATCTTTTAGTAAGTTGAGATGATTGAAGAATTGATTTATAAATGGACCTAGGCAACATTTCATGGTAGTTGTTGGTTTAGATGGAAAATTCCATAATGTTGTGATGCTCAATATTTTTAATGACATATATTTGATATCATGGACACACTTATTATTTTTGACCCTCATCTTATAATATATCTATCATTGAATATTTGTTAAGGGATGATAACTTCATGTTGAATAATAATCAAGGTTTTTCATCTTAATGCTAAATTTAGTTTAGTACCAATTTATAACATAAATGACATTACACAATATTCTAAATTTGATATAAATTCAAACCCTTGTGATTATACGTTTTGGGTCCATATAATCTATCATAAAAACTGCATACATAAGGTTCTAACTTTTGAAATGGATTTAATGGTAGAAAAGGTGGTAATACCTTGACAAATCTTGGTAAATAGGTTTAAGGTCAATTTTAATAAATGAATATTTTATAGTGGGGGATTTAGGTTTTTTTTTTTTTTTTTAATACAAGGATGGTGATATTTTCAAGATCTCCCCTCTAGTAGATCAAATTGATAATCACACATTCAATGTTGGTGGTACATGAGAAGTTGAGAAGCTTACTTAAGAAGATACCAAGGATTTATTTTTAATCTTGTGATTTTTTATTTGTTTTTATATGAGCTTAAATTATTAGAAAAGCCCTGAAAAAATTATTCTAAGATAATTTTAATTTAATTTATTTCATTGAGTTTCATTCAAAATATTTCCAGGTATGCCAACAAGCTTGTTCAATTTATCTATAGAGATAATGTTTTTCCTTTTCTTTATCATAAAATGAAAAAATAAATGAGATCAGTGGAGGATGACCTTGAATGTGGTGGTGGTTGTGTTGATTCATTAGGTGAACAAGAAAACACTATTAGGTGTTTCTAATATGATGGTTATCACAAAATTTAGTTTTATAAAGTGCAAATATGAATCCATCTTCTTTCATCCTTGATATAGTTTTAAAGGAATTTTTTGGTTTAAAATCAAACATTATTTGAGGTAAGACATTTCATTTGATGATCAAGTTGTGATGAAATATGTATTTACATTTTAATTTAGAGCCAAATGCCTACTTCACTTCAAAACCCTAGTATAAGAGTTTTTGGAATTGTGTAAAGTGTATAAAACAATTGTGAATTTTTTGATGTTGTGTAATGTTTCTTATTTACAAAAAGTTTTTTTTAATTGATAATGTTTGATGAAAGCAAGGGAATGTTATTTAAATTGGTTTTATATGACTTTTATTTAAAGGAATATGTTTATTATGAAATTCTCTATCATAGTGAAATTTTCATTGGATTTGCTTTTTAAAATCTTCGTGATAGTGGTGGATAATATATTTCATTTTGAGCTATTTTATTCATATATATCAATATAGTAACATGCCCTATAGTAATATCAGAGAATATTTTGATATGAAGATAATTTTATTTGATTAAATATTTATTTTATTTCACCAATGTAGTATCTCAATATCACAGTTATAAGTTGTTGAGGTCAACATACCCTTTATTTCTAAAAATTGGGAACCCTTATGTCAAATTGTTCAATTTGTACCTTAACACTAAAAATTCACTTGATCAGAGTGTTACTAACACATCTGAAGATCATCCACAATGTGTTATACTTTGATCTATTTGTTCAAGGTTTTGCCTTAACTTTACCTAATGTTTCTAACCTTGATCTTCATGTTTCAAACTATAGGTTTAATAGAACCCTCATTGGAGGGATTATACCTAGATTTTATAGTTTAAATCCATATTCAAGATTTCATTAACCTTTGGTTTATAGAAATATATGATCGATCTTCCTAAAACCCTCATTTAGAAACCCTAGCTTAGAGCTCTCATTCAAATTTGAATTTAGTGGGAATAAAATTGGTGAGAACACTTTAAAAATGTTATGGACTCAAGCTTAATTTTTATACCATAGCTTAGTCATGTTTTTAAACATGACCAAATCATAGTCTAAAAATTATATGCTTGTTCCCCTTTATTTATTTCCCTCTTTGTTCCCTTTTATTTATGCATGGTCTAACTTTAATGTTTGTAGGGTCCTTTTATTACATTTTTAGCTTAGCCCAACCTTTATTATTCATGGTCCCCCTTGTTATGAACTTAGACTAATGTCTTAGTCCTAAGGCCCCATTTATATTTGTTAACATGAATGAGACCATAGTCCAAAGACTTTAACCTAAGTCCATTTACATTTGTTATCCCTAATTTAAGTCTTGTGCTTCTTTGCAGGATCAACGACCCATGTTTAATCAGGTAAAATTGATAAAATGGAGCGAGTTGGACCTGATGAATCAAAGACTTTGGCCCATGAAGCCAATCTCTCTTGATCACATGGATTGTAATCAATGATCTATAGTTTATCATATAAAATTAATCTAATGGATTGAACATGGTATTGAAAATCCAAGGACCAATCACAGTTATCTACTCAGATCATGATAGATGGTTCACATTTACTCGAGAGAAATGATCAGATGATGTGTATCAATTCAAAGTTAATATGGGACCTAATATCCATAGGAATTAAATTTAATGTTCTCATTCTCATCATTGAAGTTCATGAGGCTATCAAATTTAAATCCATATAATTATTTATGAGAGCTTAAATTTTGTGTTCTTGTGCCCATCAATTGACATCCATGAGGCCATCAAATTTTATCCCCCATGAATAATTATACGAGCTTAAATTTGATATTATTTTGACTATAAATTGAAATTCATGAGGCCATCATTGATGTCCCTAAGACAGTCAAATTTAATCTTAGGAACCAATCTCATTTGGATGAATGAATGTGTTAAATATTACTAAGGCTTGTTGCTTATGTTGTAGGATCAATGGAGACCCACTTGGAGGATAAACATGTTTAAAATCTGAATTTTATTTACAAATTATACCATCATAGACCAAGTTCAAAATTACATGGGATCGATTATAAACACCATGAACCCATCATAAATTTTATCCTAAAGTGTGGTCATGTTTCTAAACATTCGACTAAACTTTGGTCTAAAAGTATCATGATTCATCCCCATATGTCCCATGATCCTATTTAGGTCTATTAAATAAAATTTACCTAACAATTTCAAGGTCCCATTACTAAAAATTTAGCTTAGAAATTTTTACCCTAAAGTTTTATCGTATTTTTTAATACAATAAAACCTTAGGTTTAAAAGACATGTTACTCAATTCTTTTATTAAAGATCCCCTTTTATCATGACCTAAATTAGCTTAAATACTTTATCATATGATTTATATCATGTTTATTAACATGAAATAAACCATAGCATAAAGTCTTTAACCTATGTTCTTATATGCCCTGATGCTAACTTAAACATCATTTAGCTCTACAAGATCTATGGCTCATGTGAGATCAGATGAACATGATCAAATGAAGAGAGATCTCTATGGAATATTCAATAGAACCTTCAAGGGCTCATGGGATCACCATATGGTGAATGCATTCCAACTGATGGAGCTAAAAAGGTACAGATCTTGGGAAGCCCCATAGGACTACCAAGTGGCATAACTATGGGGTCCAGTACAAATAATGACCAATAACATTCAAATCATAGGATCAAGATCAATATCTCATGTTGATATGTGCAAGATGATCCAATAGAGTGAGACCAAGTAGGATTTTCAAAGTGAAATAGTTAATTTTTTTATATTAATGAACAAAGTGCTATGAAAGTGCCAACTGGATGCCACATAGATGCCATCTAAGTAGAAAATGACAAAACCAAAGATTTTGTGGGCATGAAAAAGCAAAGGTATAAAGGTAGAGGTCCAAATCAAATCCAAGGCACCAAATTCACTTAAGTCTCAAAAATAATCACCATTAAAGCCCAAAAAATACTTACAGAGAAACCATAGCATCCACAAAGCCCTAAATTGATCTTAAATTGACCATAATTGAACTAGAGAGAGCTCAATTATCATCTAAGAAAGTACAAATAAATTTAGAGGAAATTTGTAGACTATTGTGAGAAATTTATAAATCTCATAGTCATGGAAGCATAGAAGCGACATAGAGAAGACATAGAGCTATACTTAACCATAAATTTAAAGAGAAGAGTATTTAAGGACACAATATTTGATGTTATGGAATTGAACACTGGAGACAATAATTAGTCCAAGATATTTTAGACAATTAAAGAATTATATTCCATAAAAAAAGAGGATGAGAAGATAGCATCCTTTAAGAAAAGATATCATGACCTGGTTGTAGCATAGATGGTGAGACTTCACCATGCAGTAGCAAAACCATAGGTAATTCACTGTATAGATTTCCTCTTCTCTATTTTTAAAGAATGTAAAATTGAAAAGGGTATGTTGATCAATGAACGTACTCATAAATGTATTGCTTGTGTATCCCATTGATTTTAAAAACTATTATAAGTTACTTAAGCCCTGTGTAGATGTACCCACACTTAATGAATGGCTACAACCTTCATAATGGTGTTAGCAAGGTTGAAGAAATGTGGCATCAATCTACAGGCTAGATTGATGAGGGACCAGAAGGGAAGTGACGACATTTGGAAACTTGGTTTGAGACAATACCACCTATTAGGAGGTCAATCCTCTGGACCTTCCCCCATGTAACCATAATAAAAATCAAAAGTCCCAAATATTTAAGTACAATCTAAATAGAGGCTTAAAGAAAGGATACCTATGGAGGGGACATCATCTTCAGCCTAGCCCAATGAACATGGTGGCATTGAACCTAGGTGAAATAATGGAAGATGCATTATAGATGTTGTCCACTGCTTATCAATATTATGAAGTGGAAATGTAGATAGAGGAACCCCAACCCTAAACTAAAGAGTTGGAGATAGAAAATGGGAAGGAACTAGCTTTGAGTCTAGTTATAGTTAATCCCCCACAACATAGAAAGGTTGAGATTATGTTAGTTCCAATAGGAACAAAGAAACCCAAACTGACCTTCACTCACCCTTTGAGTGAGGTCAATGTCTTTAGTGAAGAAAATGTGATACAAGGACCAACCATCCCTAAATGGCTCATCTACAGTAAGTTTCAAAAGTTTTGTAATCTACAAAACTCTTGGGCCATGACCAAGTCAGTAGACATAACTTTTCATGATGAGCTTAAGCTATAGATAATTGCCTAATGAAAGAGGAGAAAGAAAGATGGGTAATTACCCTTGGGGAGTCAAGTATCACTTATATGGCTACTCTTGGGATTTCAAGTGAGACAAAGTTAGAGACTCCAAATCCTCCTTAAATAACTCAATCATTAGTCAGAGTCCAATTCAATCTAGAAACTATAGGTTTGGAGAGGGTGACATAAAAGAGAGCTATGGTTGTTGGTGAAAAGTTCATTTTTTAGAAGGTGTAACCATTTATTGATTTAACTCTAGTAGGATTTTAGAAGTTGGGTGAATACCCCATATTTTAAGAAGATATACTTAGATTGGCCCAATCTCAATCATCCCAATTGTAAACTAGCATTAAGGGCATGAAACAATAATTTGAGAACTTGAAGAAGGAAAAGGAAAATCTAGAGAGGAAGGATGTTTTATCTATCCTATATTCTATGATCAATATGTTTTAGGCATCCCTTTATGACAAGTTCAATTCTCTAAAGATAACAAAGGTAAGACAATGTATATTATGCCAATAAAATGTAGTAGCCAGGGTTTAATTACTCAATGGCAGAGTTCAAAAGATAAGATGAAGGATTTAATTAGAATATTGATAGGGGATAAAATCTCAAGTTTCAAGACTATCATCTTAGCCCATCTCAACACAATCATGGAACTAATTATAGACAAAATTCAGGGATTGATCATGTGGTCCACGAGCTTGAAAAGACTCCTCAGGGATGATAAATATTTAATAAATAGGATAAAATAATTCCTTAAGACCATTATTACCAAACCTAAAACACTTATCTCCATGGGCATCATTACAGATGATGAATTCAAGCATAGGATCACTCTGGTCATGCAAGAGGTAAAAATAAAGATCCAAGGTAGGTCTAAGACTGACAAAAATAGGGTCATGGATATGATCCTAATGGAAAAAAAAATATTGCTAAGTTGAGGAGCATTACAGAATCCTTGGAGAGAAATGATAGACTTTAGAGACTTATCTCAACAAGAAAATGAACTCTTCCTTGAACCTGTGCAATTAATTTGAGACTTATTAATGAGAAACATAAAAAGGTAGTAAGGCTACCTCAACAGAACCAAAGGACTTCATCAGCATAGGGTCCACTAGTTAGTCAAGAATATTCTCTTTTATTAAAAGCATTATACATTTTGAAAAGGAGGTATTATTTTATAAAGGCATGTGCATTTTGTTAGCACATTTGCCTATAGGTCAGTTCATTTTATAAATTCTAGTGTATTCTAGAAACTTTATAAAAAGGATAGTTGTCCTTTACATTTGTACACTTGTAAGTTAATGTAACTGCCTGACATACTTCCTTATTTCTATAAAAGGATTATTGTCTATTGTAAAGATGAGGGAGTTTTTAAGCTACAAAAACTATTTTAAACTTTAAACAACTAATACAAGTAGAGAATTATGAAAGGATTGTCCCATTTTGTTTGTTTGAATTGTTATATGGCTTCTCTCTCAACTGTCTATTTTGAATTTCAGTTTTGAATTGTTCTTATGAATTCTTGGTGTGTAAATTTGAATGAAAAATTGTTAGCTTGTGCTTATGCTAGGAGAACTGAAGGTTCTCTAGTTTAATTTATTTTATTTTATCTACATTTGTAGATGTGCATCAGCTATGTACTTAAAGGAGTAAATATTTAAAGTAATCTTAGTTCTTATTTTCATTGTTCCTTATCATCCTTAGAAGTTTACCTGATATATGTTGTGATTTGAGCTTAATCTACTTTACTTCATATATTGGTTTTAAGTGCACACTTGGAAAACATCTGAACTTTATCATAATGTTTGAAATAAAGATGAGTCACATCTTTCTTCTCTGCCTTGCCCTGCCTTTTTGCTTATTTTTAACCAAGTCACTTTAGATTAAAGTGTCATTTTATATGCCCATCTTAGCCTAGATTTAGACTTAGAAATGAGCATAGTTCATCTTAATTAGCATATATTATCTCCTTATTTACAAATATATAGGCCATGGTGGCTCCCAACAACCAAATAACATAAATATTATGAAACAGTAATTTGTTATGCCTCTATTCTACCACTGATAATCAGATTATCAACAAACTACAGCTCATGGTCTAAATTATTTGAAATCTAGAATGAGAAGTGTTTATTAAACAATTTGGGCACCTGTGGTACACATTTAGGCATCAACATAAGTGTGTTTAAAGCTCCACATTGATTAATTTATGTTGTTTATAATAAATGGATGATTATGGGTTCTTTCAATGATGAATGATTGTAATTTTATGACATTTAAATATGATAAAAATATAAAATTTATCTCTTTAAGTTTGAATTTTTATTTTTATTTTAAACTGTGTTGAGATAAATATGTTTATTCTTCTTTCACCTTCCCAATGAAATAAATTATATTATTATAGATTACATGCTTTTGAAAGTGTTGGGATTAGTTTTCATATTGTGTGAATTTAGGTATTTACAGAGAGGTAAATAGTAAGTTTTAGTATTTACTATGGTTGATTTATCGAGAGGTAAATATTAGTTATAGGGTTGTTAGTAACCATTTGGTTAATATGGTAAGATTGTATTAGTGATATTATATTATTTTAAAGATATATTGTTAATAGGTTATAACAATATATCATAATAGGTTTGTATAATTTTAGGGTGAGAGAAAAAAGAGAGAATATAGGAATATGATTCCTATAAATATGTAACCTCACAAAATGATTTAAGTAATTAATAAAAATTAGAGCAAAATATTATTATTGTGATTAAAATTTATCTGTGTTCATTTCCATTGGTTAGTGCATGAGTTAATTATTTGAATTGGATCCTCCAATTATCAACATTGGTATCTTAGTAGGGAATCTATTTATTTGATGGAGCTATGAAGATTTTATGGGAAGATCCATTTTAATTTATGGTAGCCCATATATGGAGTTTTTTGATGCGAGGTCTCGTATTTAGTTTTAGAGAGAAAATTTGTGTTTTTATATTTTATAGAAGTGGAACCAAAATTTGATTTTGTTCAAGAGTTATATTTAGAAAATCTATTCAACTAGTTGATTTCTTACTCGGTGCATCACCCAAAATTAAAATTCGTTTAGACGTGATAATCTATCAACACCATTGTGTCATTGTCAACTTATATGTGTAGAAGAGAAATTTTATTTGAGATGCACCTATAGATTTGAAGGTGTTTTTCTTAGCCACACCTATATGTCATACTAGTGGTTAGATGAAATTTGTTGAAAGTAATATCAACCATTTGATGCCTACACCAATAGAGAATTTCATTTAATAGTTATGGCACATGATTGTGATCTTTTATCTATCAATGTAAAGGTACCAGTCAATCCATACAGTCCAAACTCCAATGTGATTCCAGATATCTATTCACTGATCACATTGAATTTCTTTTTTATTTTCATTTCTTCAAGCATTGAACATGTTTTTAGTTGTTTTAACATCTTTTGCCTACATTTTGATAGGTCAAAATTGTTTCTCCAAGTCTTTTAAGTCATACGTTTTAGTATTGGAGAATAGTAGTTAGATAAGTCTTGTAGTAAGTTTTTTAAGTTTAAATCTATATAAAATCATATAGTTGGATGTGATGTTATTCATGTCTTTCTTATTTTGAAGTATATAGAGTTATTGTCAAAAGTATAGGCTGTATTTTATGCGAGGATTATGCTTAAGTTAGTTGGTCAAATATTTTAAGAATATTGTTATATTATTATTATTATTATCCTTAGTGGAATAAGTCATGTTTATGTTTTTCATTTTCATTAAAGTATTAATTTTCTAAAAAGTGGTCAATGGTCATTTTGTTTTAGAGTTAATTATTTGAGTCCAAGTGTTTCATTTGATAATAAGATTATTAGACATAATATACAACATATTTTTTTATTTAGATGAATCAGGTTAATGTCATTTGAGTCATTTTTTGTCAAAGTGTTAAAAATGAGTCAAGAATCATTTTGTACATTTTGTCAAAAGTCCTATAGAGTCAAAAATTGTAAAAATAAAAATAATTTATATTATGGATGAATTTTTAGGCAACCTCATTATCCTGAGTCAAATATTGTGGGGGGATTTTCCTCAAAAAAATTAAATCTTAGCTTTTTTGACACATGTGTTGAGGGAGCAAAAAGACACTAGAGGTTAAGAGGATACACAAAGGATAGACGTCTTTCAATGACCTCTCATTAGTTTCCAATGATATGGCTACACCAATGATGTGGTGACATTTTGTGGTCTATTATTTTCAATTTTTTTAGTGCAGTAGTTATATTTATTTTTTAGTATGTGTGAAAAATAAGAACAGTTGTACCTATTCACTTGTGAATGATATTTCCATGCAATCCCTTTAGTATATTTACATTGGAGAATGTTGATATAAAAATCATTGTAGAAATCATGATGAAAGGTTAGTGGTAAACCTATGAAAACCATGTTCTAGGGTTAATGGCAAACCTATGAAAACCATTCTAAAAAGTTAGTGGTGAATGTAAGAAAACCATTCTATAAGGTTAGTCATGAACCTGAGAAAACCATTCTATAAGGTTATTGGTGAAACTATGAAAACCATTTTGTAAAGTTATTTGATCAAGAGGATTTTATTTATAGTTCAAAAAATATTTGTTCCTATCGTAATTTTTATTTAATCATAGTTATTCATGGTTATTTTAGATATGATGAAATATTTTAAATTTGTAAGTCATTTATCCACATATTTATTTATTTTGGGTCACTACATGTTGATTAAAATCTCATCTTGATACTCTTATTTACTAAGAGCTCCATGTGGCTAGTATAAATCAAATTTGGTTTTACATTCTTAGTGCCAACCACTAAAACACCATTTTCCTTAACTACCATATGGACAACAATGAATGAGGGTTACATAAATCAGGGAGATTGCATAGACATGGTAAACACAACACACCATTTTAGAATTCATAATTTCCACTACCTGTGGGATTTGATTCCAAAATAAGATGAGCGAAGGGAGATTTTATTGGAACTATGAAGAGAACCCAATTTTTGGGAAAAGATAATAATTATGTCGAGTCATTACATTAAATATACATATGGCAACATTGTATTGGACCGAATGGTAATAATTTGGAACCATCTTTTAAATAACCCATAGGATAGGTAATAAGAAATGGGGGTGATGTAAAAATAAATGGCCCCTCTTCAATTTTAGTGGGTGTGGCCTTTGGCCATAGATTTAAAAGAATTTTATAGCCACATAGGTCATATATTATGTTTGAAGAGGTTAGGGGTACATAATTAGAAGGAGAATATAATATGTGAGGTCATGACTAATTATAAGGCTGTTGGCCATTGAAGGAGATCAAGCCAAGCTAGAAGGATGATGAAGGCTTCTATTTTGAATGGTCTTAGGCCATGAAAGAATAATATAGAGGCTCACCATTGAAATATTACAAGGGGTGATGAGCATAGAATATAATTAGTACCTTTGGTAAAGGATGCAGTCTTGGATGTGATGACACATTTACAAAGATTGAGTTGGGTTGAGCTAGGGTAACATGATGAATAAACATGATTATCTATTTATGCAAATTGAATATTATAGATGCATGTATTATGAGTTTATATTTACATGGTTTTCTTGTTCTAGCAGAACCATTTTAAAGAAATCTATGGATTGAATCCTTTAGGTAACCTCGAATGGGCATGAAGGATCAGTTGCATTTCACATCGTAGTTGATTGTACCTTGTAAATAATATATCCATGGTAGGGTATGGATTATGATGAGGCATTAATAATTTAGTCACTAATCTGCATTTGTATAAAATCCATGCTATATTTGGCATTGCCTAGACTACTCAAGCATTTGTTTCTAGGCACAGTCATGGTGGAGATGATAGTGGCAGAATCAAGTCATTGCATGCTTTGACATGTCCTCAAGCAGGAGTGTCTAGTTTCTTAGATTTGTAAGTATAGTTTCTACTAACAAGGTAGAGCATGGCTTAGAATGTCTAAGTTACCCATGATTGCATAGCAAAATTTTGAGCCCTTATGATCATGCATTAATTCATCATGGATTTAAGAGTCTGAATCTTGGTGTTTATCACTTCAAGGTAAATAAGAATATAATAGCCTCGAATAGGGTGGAGTGGTTATCATTTTCATAGGTACAAACTAAGATTATAAGATTAAATAGTTCTTTTATCCATTAATTCAAGATTTATAGGCATGCAAATCATCTTTGGAATCTGGTGATTTTCATCTATTTAAAATATTATGGGAAAATATATAAATAAATGGCCATCTATTATTATAAGGTCTTTGAAACAAGGATGGATCAATTCAATGGTATATCACTCCTTTCAAAATAAGGCTATTATTTTAGTTTCTTCTATTTTGTATGGCTTTCTAGCCATGAAAGAGGCATGCAAATAGTATGGGTCACTATGTATTAATTAAAATATAGTCATGCATGCTAGATATATGTATGTGATTTCTTCTATTTGTAAATCTTTTGATTTCAGAAGAAAACATATAGGTGTTATTATATTTACTTCTACGACTTCAAATATGGAAGAGATATAGAGAGAATATATTGTGATAGGCAAGGAAGACATGTATGTTTGTGACTGAGTATTGACATTCAGAGAGACAAATATACCTATGATTATAATTTTGATTTCCTCTATTTTATAAATCCAATGGTTATGGAGGGATGTAAGTAGTTACAGGGTTGTTGTCGAGAGATGCAGGTCAGTGGTAACCAAAGGCACTCCTATTTAATATTATGCCCATTTAAGATTTTATATATACACTCAAATAGATAATTTCCATAATGCATGGAGAAGGATGATGAGGTGCTATAGATAGGAAGAAGACATTTTACTAAACAATTACAAAGTCTTTATGTAGTCAGGTTTTTAGCACTATTATAGGTTCACTAAATCCATATTGATGGAAGTTGGTAACTGTTGACATTTGCATCATTTTTATAATGGATCAGATTGTATTTATGCAATCTTAGATATGTATCCCAAATGGTGGGTGAACTCTGTTATCACTTCTATTGTCATTTTTCCTTTCAACTATTCTATGTTTCATTTTTACTTCAGTCAGAAAAAGAATTAATGAGGCACTAAGATTGAATTACATTAAATTTAATATGACAAAAAATGAGAAGTTATATGTGGGAAATGAGTTTATAAAGTTCTAATTATTTTCACTCAATCTTATATATTGCACCAATTTTATTTAACAAAGGAATTAAGATTTTTAGTATCTGTTTATGAAAAACTTTTTAGACTCAATTTACAGATCAAAATTTATATCAAAGCAAGTGATTGTAGGACCTTACTTCATTTATGATATATTTTAGTTTGGAGTTTTTATCATATTTTTACTTGATGATTCTTTTTTTTGAGTTGATCATGTAGGAAGGCTAGTGCAAATAAAAATTGGAAGGTGTTCCAATTTTTTTGAAAGAAGACAAGCTTCTAACAACCAAGGTTCTAGAACCACTAGCCCTGTAGGATTAGCACAAATTAAGAACACAACACATGGTCACTTGAGGTGTGAGATGGTGTTGAGAAAGGAACAACCTTTCTTCCTTGGGAAGCATTCAAATAAAATGCAAGGCATTTTTAGTAATGCATCTCCAGGAGGGATTAGTTGTAGTTCCATTATCAGTCTTACACTAAGGGTAGATTAAGGTATGGTTATGATCTAATTTCATATTGGTATTGACATAATATTTTGGTCTAAATAACCAGTTGTGTAGTCTTATTATTTTGGATTATTAATCATATTATGGATGTCTATATCCTTAAATATAGGATCAAGTGAAAAGACCAATTCCATGGTAAGATATGGAAATGGCAAACAAGGCATTGTTTAATATTGAACATGTTTTTGCACTTTGAGTTTGAGTTTATAATTGGTTGATAAGTTGGTTTATATGTTCACAACTTTATTTAGAGTTGTAAGAAGCAAACAAGAATTCATTTAAGACACCAAAAATATACTAGCTAGTACTCAACAGGTGCATTCCATAGTTCTCAAAGAGGTATGAGTTATTTTCAGTGTAACTATGTAGCATATATATATTTTTTAAATATTTGATGTCAGGATAACCTGTGTGTGGATTACTCTAGATATAAAATATACCTTTATGAAACATTATTTTTAAAATATTCTTGAAACTATAATGTGGATCATCTAACTCTTATTGAGATAGAGTTTATCAGATGAAACCTACTATTTAGTTATTAAAACCATGAAAAGGGAACAACCCTTAGGTTGATGAAATCATTTATTTGAATAGTTTTTATAAACGTGAATATAGAATTAGAGTAGTATGCTTTTATTCTCTTCAACACATTATTATCGAAAAAATCCTAATTATTGAATATGGGAAGGAAATTTCATTAAAATTGTGTTTAGAAGGGTTTATATTTGCTATCTCTTATTTCCGCTTTCCTTTATGATAATATTTTGGAAACTAACTCATTTGGATGAGTTATGGAGGTATGAATCAAGGAGTAGTCACATGGTGCAAGAAAATTTGAGACAATTTTAAAATGCTTGGTTTCCTCTCACTTTTAAATGATATTTGCTTATAGTTACTTGCATATTTATGAGTTTTTAAAGATGATCCTATTATGGAAACTCTCTAAGATAACATTGGAGTTTGACAGGAATAGGGAAAGATTCAAGGGACACAATAGTTAATTTTGTTGTTTTTAATTCCCTTGATTATCCCTAGGTAATGTGTATTATGCATTAGTAACCTTAGGATAGATAAATTATTTGCATGTTTTTATACTTGCATATACATCTAAGCCCCATAGTAATATGGCCAATGTTTATATTACAAAATTTATATACATGCATGTATGTTTCTCAATATAATCATGCAGGTGTACTTTCAAAAGACCCATAAATGGGTAATGTTTGTAATATGTAAATATACATGTATGAAGTTTGTTTATAAATCCTATAGGTGTATGTAGCACAATAATTTCCCTTGTGTGATAACAAGGAGAATACCTTAACCTTCTTGTAGTGTAGGGGTCGAGAGAAGATGCCAGATAATATGACCATTTTGGGTAATAAGTCATTTGGTAAAGAATGTATATAGAGTTTATGTAACACTCCATATATAGGTTGCCATTATATTTGGATAGTTGCCAAGTTTTAGTAAAATGATGTGATGCAAAAATCCATTTAATAGATTTAGTGAGTATGTGGACTTTTGGAGACTAAAAGCCTCTTCTTGGGGAGGTTTGATCTAGATGATTTTATTTATGGTTCAAAAAATATTTGTTCCCACCATAATTTTTATATAATCATAGTTATTCATGGTTATTTTAGATATGTCATGGGATCTTTTATATATGTAAGTCATTTATCCACATATTTATTTATTCTGGTCATTACATGTTTATTAAAATCTCATCTTGATAATCATATTTATTAGGAGCTCCATGTGGCCAATATAAATTGAATTTGGTTTTAAATTATTATCACCAACCACTAAAATGAATTTTTCCTTAACTACCATATGGATAGCAATAAAGGAGGGTCACACAAATTAGGGAGATTCCATAGACATGCTAAATAGAACACACCATTTTGGAACTCACCATTTTCACTACATATGGGATTTGATTCCAAAATAAGATGAGTGAAGGGAGATTTTATTAGAACTATGAAGAGAACTCAAGTTTTAGGAAAAGATAATAATTATGTCGAGTCATTACGTTAAAGATACATATGGCAGCATCTTATTAGACCAAATGATAACAGTTTGGAACAAGTTTTTAAATAGCCCATAGGCTGGGCAATAAGAGATGGGGGTGGTGTAAAAAGAAATGGACCCTCTTCCATTTTAGGGGGCATGGCCTTTGGTCATAAATGAAATAAATTCTTGTAACCACACAGGCCATATAGAATGTTTGAAGAGGTTAGGGGTACGCAGTTTGAAGGAGAATGTAAGCCGTGAGGCCATGGCTAATCAGAAGGCTATTGGCCATTGAAGGAGATCAAGTTGAGCTAGAAGGATGATGAAGGTTGATATTTTAAATGGATTTGGGACACAAAATAACAATATAGAGGCTTGTTTTTTAAATCTCTTAAGAGGTGATGATCATGGTGAAGATAATCAGTACCTCTAGTGAAGGATGTAGTCTCGAATGTGATGACACATTTGCAAAGATTGAGATGGGTTGAGCTAGGGAAACATAATGAATAAAAATGCTTATCTATTTGTGAAAATTGAATATTATAGATGCATGCACTGTGAGTTTTTATTTACATAGATCTCTTATTCTGGTAGAACTATTTTAAAAAATGCTATGGATTGAATCCTTTAGGGAGGCCTGAATGGGCATGAAAGATCAATTGGATTTCACATTGTAGTGGATTGTACCTCATAAATCACACAACCATGGTAGGGAAAGGATTATGATGAGGGATTGATCATTTAATCACTAATATGCATCTACATAGAATACATGTTATGCTTGGCCTTGCCTAGACTACTCAAGCATTTTCTTCTAAGCAATGTCATGGTAGAGATGATAGTGGTGGAATCAAGTCATTGCATGTTTTGACACGTCTGGGGCAAGAGTGTCTAGTTTCTTGGATTTGCGAGTATAGTTTTTGCTGACAAGGTAGATCATGGCTTAGAATGTCCAAGCTACCCATGACCTCATGGTAGAATTTTGAGCCCTTATGATCATGCATCAATTCAACATGGATGCAACAATCCGAATCATGGTGTTTATCACTTCAAGGTAGAGAAGAATATAATAGTCTCAAATAGGGTGAAGTAGTTATCATTTTCATATGTACAAGCCAAGTCTATAAGATTAAGTAGTTCTTTTATCCATGAATGCAAGATTTATAGGAATGCAAATCATTCTTGGAATATAGACATGTTTGTCTATTTAAAAGATTATGTGTAAAGATAAAAATAAATGGTCATTTATTATTATAAGGTCTTTGAACCTAGGATTGATCAATTTAATGGTATGTCACTCCTTTCAGATAAGCCTATTATTTTAGTCTCTATTTTTTGGTATGGATTTCTATCCATGGAAGAGGAATGCAAGTAGTATGGGGAACTATGTATTAATTAAACTATACCCCCACATGTTAGATATAAGTATGTGATTTCTTCTATTTGTAAATATTTTGATTCTAAAAGAAAACATATGGGTATTATTATATTTACTTCTATGGATTCAAGCATGGAAGAGATATAGCGGGAATATATTGTGATAAGAAAGGAAGACATGTATGTCTGTGACTATGTATTGACATTCAGAGAGACAAAGATACCTATGACTGTAATTTTGATTGCCTCTATTTTATAAAGCCAACAGCTATGAAGGGATGTAAGTAGTTACAGGGTTGTTGTCAGAATATAGGTTAGTGGTAGCCAAAGGCACTCCTATTTAATATCATTCCCATTTAAGAGTTTAAAGATACACTCAAATGGAGAATTACCCAAATGCATGGAGAAGGATGATGAGGTGATATAGACTAGAAGAAGATGTTTTACTAAACAATTATAGAGTCTTTACACAATCAAGATTTTGGCACTATTACAGGTTCATTAAATTCATATTGATGTAAGTTGGTAATTATTGACATTTGCATCATTTTTATAATAGATCATATTGGAGTTATGCAATCTTGGAGATGTAGCCCAAATGATGGGTGAACTCCGTTATCTCTTCTGGTGTCATTTTTCCTTTCAATTATTCTATGTTTCATTTTTAATTCAGTCAAAAAAAGAATTAATGAGGCACTAAGATTGAATTACAAAAAAATTAATATGGAAATAAATTAGAAGTTATATGCAATAAATGAGTTTATAAAGTTCTGATTATTTTCACTCAATTGTAGATTTTGCACCAATTCTGTTTAACTAAGGAATTAAGGTATTTTAGCATCCATTTACAACAAACTATTTTAGACCTAGTTTATAGATCATTATTGGTGAACCTATGAAAACTATTTTGGAAGGTTATTGGTGAACCTAGAAAACCAATTGCAGATGAGTGTGAAGGAAGAGATATGTGATGGCACATGTATGTAGAGAAGATCATAAACACATGGAGGTGAAATGCTACAATCAAAAAATGAGATATATTGTATCATGTAAAAACTATGGGGGGGATGTTGGGATTAGTTTTCACATTGTGTAAATTTAGGTTTTTATGGAGAGGTAAATAGTAAGTTTTAGTATTTACTATGGTTGATTTACCGAGAGGTAAATATTAGTTACAGGATTGTTGGTAACCATATGCTTAATACGGTTAGATTGTATTAGTTAGATTATATTATTGTTAAGATATATTGTTAATATGCTATAAAAATATATCTTAATAGTTTTGTATAATTTTAGGGTGAGAGAAAACAAAGGAGAGAATATAGGAATATGATTCATATAAATATGTAACCTCAGGGAATGATTTAATTAATTAATAAGAATTAGAACAGAAGATTATTATTGTGATTGAAATTTATCTCTGTGTTCAATGCCATTGGTAAGTGCATGAGTTAATTATTTTAATTGGCTCCTCCAATTCTCAACAAGAAGTACCATGTACTAGAAATTTTAAATCAATGTTTTGGATCAACATTTGTGATCCATCCTCAGGAAGCATAAGTATGTTTCCTAAGAATGGATCATGGATGTTGATCTAAAATATCAATTTAAAATTTTTGGTACACATTACTTCTAAAATAATTTAATCTATTTCAAAGATCAGATATTTTCACAGTCTATACAAAATAGTCTTCTGAAAAAACTATGTAAAGTTTTAATCTCGACACATTTCGGATCCATTTTTGTGATCCTTCATCAAGAAAATAATTTGTACATGAACAATAAAACAACACACTTTAAAAATTAGAGGAATATAACCATTACAATTTTTTTTTTTTAAACTAATCAAATAACCATTCTCAAAAAATTTCAAAAAATGAAAATAAAAAAACAAAATAAAAATTAAAAAGTTACCAAATATATATTAATTATTAATTATTAATTATTAATTTAAAACTATTTAAAGTATATTATAACATTATAAATATTTGTTATAAAATTAAATAAATTTATTATTAATAATTTATTGAATATTTAAAAATTAAAATTGATTGTTAATTTTACAAAATTTTAAAGATATTTTTAGAAATTATTTTATAATACTATAAAATCTTTTGAAATTTTTCTAAAAAAATTAAATAAATTTATTATGTAGAAAATATTATTTAAAAATTATTTGGATTAAATTAGTTAACCAAAATTTATTTATTTTTAACACAAAATGGATCACCTTGGTCATCTAGATTGTCACATCTATCATGAGTAAATAAAAACAATTTTCTACCACTTACTTTTTAACGAGTTGACTACAATATCATTCTAATTTTTTTTTTTTTAAGACAAAATAAACTCATGGTTAGTGAAGGCTTAATTGGTTGAATACATTAAAATATCATGTCTAATTATTTTAATCTATTTAGAGCCAAATGCCCACTTTGCATAAGAGCTTTTGGAATTGTGTAAAGTATATAAGACAACTGTGAACTTTTTGATGTTGTGTAATGCTTTTTATTTATAAGAAGTTTTTTTAGTTGATAATGTTTGATGAAAGTAAGGGAATGTTATTTAAATTGATTTTATATGACTTTCATTGAAAGGAATATGTTTATTATGGACAACTCTATCATAGTGAAATTTTCATTGGATTTGCTTTCTAAAATCTTCATGATAGTGGTGGGTACTCTATTTCATTTTGAGATATTTTATTCATCCATGTGAGTATAGTAAGATGCCCTATAGTAATCTCAAAGGATTTTTTGATATGAGGATATTTTTTTGGATTAAATGTTTATTTTATTTTATTTCACCATGTCGTATCTCAATATCATTGTCGTAAGTGTGTTTAAAGCTCCATATTGAGTCATTTATTTATTTTGTGATAAATGGTGGGTTCTTTCAACGAGGAATGAATGCAAGTTTATGATGTGTAAATATGATTAAAAAATATATAATTTATCTCTTTAAGATTGAAGTTTTATTTAAAACATATTTTGTTTTGATATAAATATGTTTTTTTTTTTTTTTGACTTTTCCAATGAAATAAATTATATTATTATAGATTATATGCTTTTAGAGGTATCATGTATTAAAAATTTTAAATCAATATTTTGGATCAACATTTGTGATCTATCTTCCGGGAGCATAAGTATGTTTCTTGAGGATAGATCAAGGATGTTAATTTAAAATATTGATTTAAAAAATTTGGTACACATTACTTTTAAAAGAATATAATCTATTTGTTATGAAATGTGAAATAATCAAATATCTTAATTATAGTATTGTTCAATAATAGTAATTATGGAAAGCATTGAGAATTAAATTGTTTTATTCAAAGATTCCGTTAATGTTTTATTTATTTTTGACATAGAATGGATCACCTTGGTTGTCTGGATTTTCATCTTTATCATGAATAAATAAAAACAATTTCTAGCCACTTATTTTTCAATAAGTTGACTACAATATCATTTTATCTTCTTTTTTTTTGAGACAAAATAAATTCATGTGATTAGTTAAGTCTTAATTGGTTGAATACATTAAAATATCATGTCTAACTATTTTAATCTATGAGGTAGAATGTCTCGTTGGAGTGGAGGTCTACAAAATTTAAGAATAAACAATGTATGGGATAGACATGGGAAGCAAGATGATAACCCTCCACTATATTTCAATGCACATCATGGTTAACCCTTTACGGGTTGCATGGTCTTTGTTTATTTATGATTTTTGAGGCCATGGAATAAGGTTATCTCTTCAATTTGATGTTATTTTTTTAGTATTATATTGGATGCAACATCTTGTGTTTATTCTTCATCTCTAATTTTTAAACATGAGGTTCTACTATTTGGTGGGGTCTAGAAAAAATAAATTGAAAACTTCACCCTTTTATATGTGGCTTTCGAGTGGTTCATTTTATCTAGAACTTTTCAATCGAATAGAAAACATGGATGCTAATTAGTTTGTAGATTAGTCTATTGCATCTGACAAAGTGAACCCCCTTGATGTTCCAATTAATTTTAATGTTCATCATAATGTGGCCTATTCTAGTAGTAAACATACCATAAGCCCTTCCATCTCACTGGTTGTTACCATGTAAGTAAGAAGATAAAATCAGATGTGGATGATGTAACTAGATAATTTTTTATAATTGAGATGTTGGTGACTCCATTGGAGTAGACCAAATATGAAAATGAATAGTTTTATTTTGATGTGGTTGACTTTTATATTTGCTCTGATTTGATAATCATAAATTCATGGACTAAAATTTAGTGCTATTTTTTATCATATTGGTTTGTAGGTTACCTCTAATAATTTGATATTTATTCTGACTTTTTAAATACAAGTGACTAGTTAAATAGTTTTATTTGTTTCATGCAAATGAAAATGATGAAAATTTTATAGTTAATTTTTTATTCATTTTTTTTATAAATATGGGATTTCATTGTATACTTAGTGATGATAATAAATTTATTTTATGTTTTGAATTTTTAATGCATGGCTCAAATTGAAGAAGTGTTGAATGATAAATATTTTTTCAATAAAAGTAAAATGGAAGGTTTTTGGCATATATTCTTATATGTATATGGACATGTTAATTTTTAAATGAAATTTATAGATAATTATATTATTTTATATTTGTTATTTTATTTCAGTTTTATCATGAATAGATTGACTTCATAATGACTGACATTTTGGAAAATGGATTAAATCTTATGATTTTAGGAAAATATTTGTTTGCTTTGCATTTGATTGAATATGTTAGTTAGGCCCCACTCATGAAATAATTTTAGTATTATTGGTCAATTAATGTTTTTTAAAAATACTCGAGTCATATTATAACTCTCTTTAATATATTAAATTTTTAATTAAAAGATTAGTGATTTACAATAAAGTCAAATTGACTTTGTTAACTCAATCTCAACATTTCAATTCAATTATAGCTTTAAGTTGTAACCAAAGTATTTTGGAGGTTTTAAAAGGACTTGGAAGGAACATCATTCAAGGAGAAGTTATATAGGTACAAGGAGCCATATATGTTTCATACTACGTGTATCTTTAATGCCATATTTATAAGTTAGGCTTATATTTTTAGAAAGATAGAATAAAATATTTTTTTATGATGAAGTACACAACTTGATACGATCAAGTATATTCAATTATTCCTTATTAACTAGATGATTATGTAATATTCCTTTAAGTGTTAACATATTCGTTCACTATAAAAATATTTTAGTCACATTGCTTCTAATTCATTTTCTTTCTTTTTTTATATTGATGAATACTTCATATACATGCATGCATTTCAGATTATTGTCATTTTCTGTTGAGATTGAAAACTCATTTCCTATTCACTTTGATGTAGGGGTTTTGATGATAATGGAAGAAGAAATGTATGGGGTAGACATGAGTGGTAAGATGATAACCCTCCATCAAAATAAAATGCAAATAGTGGACATACCTTAAAGGGTATAAGGGTCACTAGCACATCAATGAGGGGTTTTAGATATGGAGCAATTTTATCACTCCACTTTAACATTAATGGCCATTTTTTGGGAAAATATTGGATGTAGCATGTCATGGTAATTTTTCATGTCCTAATTTGTAGACACGAAGTGATATTGTTTGGTGAGATCCCAAAATTATGAATTATAAAACTATCCCTTTTATGTGTGCTTCTCCAAGTAAATATTTCCACCTATCACTTCATGATAGGATTTCCAATAGGGAGGTTACTTAGTGAATATATCAATACCATGCATCTAAAAAAGAGACTTGATGTAGGAGCATTAGGATTTAGTTGTTTAGTATTGAAATTTTTGGCTTGAATATGTTTTGGGAGTCATGTTTTGTCTCTTTTAATATTTTTCATTATCCACCTTGCTATATTTTGGTCCTTCTAGCTTATTTTTAGTTTTCCCACCAAAACTAAAAATTTGAATTTGTTATGAGCATTTTTGAATATTTTCTTAATATTTCAAGCTTTGGTATGGTCATGATACTTTATATATGAATCAATTAATATGTTAGGATAAATTTTGAATAGTCCTAATTACTTAACTCATAATTAACCATGTACACCTTAATTGAGGTTAAAAAATTGAGTTGAGTTTATTTAGTTAGTTAGGCAGTTGGAGAAAGTTTAGGAGTTAGGAGTGAATAATTGATTATCATTAGAGATAAATTATGTAGGATAAGGGAATAATAACATTTTAAAAATAAATATTCAAATATTTAAAAAATAAAGAAAGAGAAACTTTTAGAAAACAGAGCATTGGACTAGACTATGTAATTCATTTACACTAAAATCAATGATAGAATGCTTATTTGAGTTTCATTCTTCAACATATATATTTTGTAAGTGAATTATTTATGGTTTTTAAATCACCATTATTTTTTTGGAACAACATTTGTTCATGTTAAATTTCTAATAGGATAGTACAGGCCTATGATAGTCAATAAAGCTCATTTTATGTCAAAGAATATGTATTTATATCATGTTTTGATATTGATTTGATGCAAATTCATACTGAAAGAGTTGGATAAACATATGAAGAGTCTTTAAAAACCAAAAATATTAAGAAAAATGTTTTAAAATTAAAATTTCCATTGATTTAATGCCTCAACCTAGACACAATCCAAAAACCCTAAAACAAGGTTTTGAAGCACAAAACATATTTTAAGACAAAAAAAAACCATTAAAAAGTATTGAAACTTTTTATAAAGGTGAAAGAGGATATTTATGAAGCATTAAAAGTGGTTTCAAAGTTATTTTTCATATATTGGAAGAGTTATTCCAATTTTTCAGTCTGTAGGCCTAATAACAAGGCCTAGAAACCATGTTTTTTGTTTTCTTACATTTTCAAGGTTGGATAAAGGAATAGATCATTATAATGAGTTGATAAATAATAAAATAAATGTGTAAATGTATTTTTTATCATAAATATCCCCTATTTATTTAATATTTACATCCAAGAAGGTTTTAATTCTAATCTCTTTCTCATAAGCAAAATTACAAGTTGATTTTTCCTTAACCCATTCACCATTATTTTGGGTATTGAAAAAGGTTTGGATTTACTTAAAGGTGACCTAAGAAAAAATATATTTCATTGAGATAATTTAAAATTTAGATGTGAAAAATAAACTTGCAATAAAGTGAAGAAATGACACTTGGAGGAGTAGTCATACGTGGTGCTAGAGCAAGTCCAAGAAGACAACCAAGAGATGTATTGTTAGAGGAGATAGGAAAATTACAAGGACATTTGGAGGAAATATAAATTAAAAAAATAAGAGATGTTGTTATATGTGATGTGATTGAAGGAGAGGAATAACAACAAGAAGTTTTAGAATAAGATGAAGAAATAATGGAAGAAAGACTCTTGAAAATATTCATAGGAATACGATCCAAGCCAAAATTGAAGGTTTTACTATATGGAGGCAGTCTAAATGTTGAATAATTAGTGTATTGAATAGCTATGATGGGAAAGTTTTTTGACTTTTAAGGAATAAATGAAGACAATAAGGTCAAGTTTATTTGTACAAGGTTGAAGGGATATACATATCTTTTATGGGATAGTTTTCAAGAAGAAAGAAAGAAAAAAAAATGAAAAGAAGATCAAATCATGATTTAGAATGGTGTAAAAACTCAAATCAAAGTTCATTCTTGTTTTAATCATATAAAATGTCAAAATTGGTAGCTTGAGTGTGGGTTATGACACCCAACCCATAGGTCTTTCTTGCATGCTCTCATGACCCTTCTAGATACCTTTTTATTTAGTCCTATTCATCATGAGCTTTCTAAATGGTCATTCCACCTTAGCTAGGCAACATTTCCCAACCCAATCATATCCCCCTAGGTCATGCACCTATAGGATAGGAGTGCTCACTTGGACCATAACACTAGACCCTATGGTGTCTTATTTTGGTGCTCCTATCCAATTGTAATTTTTGCTCCAATGGTTATTTTATTCTAGTTCCTATCCTACATCTTGTCAACCTAACATGAATACATTCAATCCATGACCAATATATATCTATAAAATCCCATTCAAAGTTCATTTAGAAGGAGATTGGTAAATATTAAAAAGAAAGTGAAAATACAAGCAAGACCAGTAAGGCAAATTTCCCTATTCTCTACATACAACTACAAACATATATAAATCCTCACACTAGTCCCTAACCACCTCAAGAATACCTAGTTTAGAATATTTGCATCTACATAACACTATTTCATAAATCACATTAAGTGAGAGAACGACATATGGCTTGATCCCTCTTCAGAGTATTGGTATATAGGCAATGTGCCCACATGAGGGGTGTGGATATATGTTCAATAAATATTACACACACTAACCCCCCCTACTTTCTTAAGTTTTTATCAAAACATAATGGAGTCTAGGGTTTGAAGATTAAATCATCTCTACAAGGAGTTACATAGACTTTCAGTAATCGATATTTCACAGGCAGGTTCACATAGGGATAATGAATAAAACCTTAAAAACTCAAGTTTTTATGAGAATTTTGTTCAACAATGAGAGAAAAGGACAACAACATTGGACCATAGGGTGTCTTGTTTCAGTGCTCTTGTCCTTTCATAAAACAAAAACTAGATCCTGATTTACAACACTGTCCTAGTCTTGGATAGCCAATATCAAACCCTACAATAGTCATTTCAATTCATTTTCAGCTAAGTCTTATTTTCTCCATAGTTATTGTTATTTATAGAAAGGTTAAAATTTAAAAT
Organism: Torreya grandis; assembly: GCA_037957365.1. Classification (NCBI taxonomy): domain Eukaryota; kingdom Viridiplantae; phylum Streptophyta; class Pinopsida; order Cupressales; family Taxaceae; genus Torreya; species Torreya grandis. The sequence continues at coordinate 858,279 of JARHVA010003992.1, read as the reverse complement.
AAATTATACAAATTAGTAGTTAAATTATTTCAATATTATTTACTGATTTACTATTCTAAACCCTTAACAAAATTAGGAATAACACTCTAATATTCCCAAAAAATTTAAATCATTTAGTGAACTCGACTTAATTTATTGTGTATAAAAATAATAGAAACCTTGGTGTAAATTCCTTGATAATTTTTTAATTTTTCCTACATATTTTAAAATAAAAAATTCACATAAATTTTTAAAATTCCATAGTAATTTTTACAAATCATTTTCTTTCAAGTTGCATATACTAGGTCCATTTAAATCATAATTTTTCCAATATTTTTTTGATTTTTTACCTACATATTTAAATAAAAAATTCACATTAATTTTTAAAATTCCTTAATAATTTTTTAAAATATCATTTTTTTTAAAACCCTATTTGCATACACTAGGTCCCATTGATTTTGAGGTAGTAGTTTGCATGTTTGTGAGCTTCGTATCTTTTTAATGCATTTTGCAGTTTGTTATTTTTAGAACTTTACATTTCCTATATTCAATACTTTCCTTCCATAGCACTTTTCTTATTAAAAATTATTAAAAAAAAATCAATTAATTTTCAATTTATTTTCCTACTTTATTAATGTCCTAATATACCAGTTTTGATGAAACTAATAAAAGGAAACTTCAAAAACTCTTAACTAAACACTCTGACATGCAAGATGATATGCTTAAAATACTAAAAAAATAGTAATAAAAATCAAACAATGGTCAATCCTATCAAACCACAAAGCAGCTAGTTGCAAATGACACTATGAGGGCAACTATGTCTCAACAACCCCATATAGTAGCCCAACCTTCCTATGAGGTACCACCAATTACAGCTAGTACATCTTTTTCTCCTGATGTGGTTGCCCTTATGCAAGATATAAAATATATTTAATCTAAGGTGCTACATCCTGATCAAGATGCTTCTAGACCAACATAGGCCTGGGATTCTTTTGCTCTACCACATACACCATTAACATGCCATATTACTTTTACACCATTGCCACCAAGATTTATTCAACCCAAGCTCACTCTATATGATGGAAAGGGTGGTTCAGAGACACATTATATAGATTTTCACATAGCATGATTGAAATATGTGTCAAATGACTAGCTACTAAATATTTTATTTTATTGGAGTCTAAAGGATTATGCTTTACAATAGTTTTATAGTCTACCAAATCAGTTGATCAACGTATTCAATCCTTTAGTTGACATGTTCCTAGCTCATTTTAGCATTAACATTGGTGATAAGGTTTCTTATGCCCAAGTTTCACAACATAAATAAAGATTAAATGAGCATCTCACAGATTATGTTCTTTGATATAAGACTATCTTGGCTAAGATGACTATCCCCATGGTTGATCAAGAGTTACAAGATCTCTTCAAATAGAGTCTTCTACTAGATTTGCATGAATCAATAATGTTCAACAGTTTCTCTTCCTTCACTGATTTATGTCATACACTAAAGGAAATGGAAGTCAAATTAATTTCAATGGGTAAACTCAAATACAAAAGTATAACAGAAATAACAAACAAGAGTAACAACAAAGTTCCATACAAAGTCAAGGTCAATGATAACAAAAGTCAGAATCAACCTACAATCAATGTAGTTTTAGATCCCCTCAGTGAGTGGTTTTATTAGCACCGCCTTGGTGAACCTTTACCAATCTACCAATTTTTCCAGCCAAAGTTTTTCAGTAGATTTTGGAATGTGATATCATATCTCTCCCTTCTATTCAAGAATTTGATCCAATAAAGCCTCTTCCATGAGGATATGATCAGAATTTATTTTATGACTTTCACAGGGCACTAAACCACACAAAAAATAGATGCATTAGTTTAAAACACAAGATATAAGAATTGATAGATGGAAATCTTATTGATCTTGGCAATCCAGTTGAGCCTTCACAGGAAAAGAAAACACAAGACAAGGCTCTAAAAAAATTCTCATATCCTTTCCCACAACATTCTAAATAGGAGACATGGGACACATCAGGTGTTCACCATGCATATCATGAAAATATACCACCAGATACATATATGACACATTTAATTGAGTCATATCCCTTGAGTGACATGATTGGTGTGTATAATTCTAGAGTTCTAGCTAGACCTTTGATCTCTTTATCAGAGCAGAAGAAAGTTAAGGATGATTCAGATTATCATGCACTCTTTATCAAATCTTACATTCATAATCATCATATTCATAGTGTTCTCATAGATAATGGATATAGTGTGAACATGTGCACTATGACATTATTCTAGCATTTGGGATCTTTAGAGTAAGATATTACCCTATTGGACATAGTTATTAGTAGATTCAATGGGCACTTATAGAGTTCATTGGGTCAGATTGTACTTCCTCTATAGGTTGTTTCAACACATGTGGCCACACCATTTACTATTATTCAAAGTGTAGTTGTCTTTGATATGATACTTGGTTAACCATGGATTTAGAAACTTCATGTAGTACCTTTTATATTTCATCGATGCATGAAATTCATTCATGCTATTCAGGTTATTATAGTTGGTGGAGTTATGTATGAGTTACCACTCCCCACTTCAAAGCCATCTACTACTTTGTAATCACCAATTTCAATTTCTCCACCAATTTTAGTTTCCCTAACAGTTATAGGTATTCCTTCATTTTATATTTAGACATAGTCAAGGCACTCATCACTAACACAGAGAGTTCATATACTTCCACAATAGCCTCTTTTAGAGCAGCCATAGTTTCAATACTCTAAATAGTTTTTATCTATAATATTCACATCCAGGGTAGTATCATTGAGGTCTCATGCCTTTACACATAGAACACATGTTCATAGATCTTCTCCTACTACTAGATGGGTCCCTAAGAACCCTATATTTGCATCCACTTCTTAGAGTTATAGGGGGACCTCACAGTTAGTTTCTACTTCAAATATTTTAGATCATTTATAACATGCATAGCTTTTAGAATTATATTCTTAGCCTCTCCATCTTGCTTCATGATCATTCATGATCCCTCTCCTTGATATGTGACACCATGATAGGGACTCTCTCATGAGACTCATCGGTTAGTATCATTTATTCTTAGTCTTTCTTATACATAGCTCCTTTTCAATTTTATGTACATGGTCTTCTTATGATTGATTATATATATCTTATTTCAAAATATCAAAATTAAAAAACATTCAAATAAATAAAAAACACCAAAAAAAATATTTCAATTGAATGCGTTATCCATGATTTACATTTATATTACCATGTTAGACTTACATTTTGTTGTTTTATGCTATTATATGTTAGTTTATCTACAGTACCATGCTTCACTTGATCTTATTTGAGTGTGTGCAGTGACTTCCAAATCCTTGATTGTTTCACGCTACCCATCAAGGGGGAATCCTACTTCATACATTTGAGACATACATTGTGTCATGTCCCCTTTTTCATGGACATTGACAGGCTTGATGATTAGCTTATTATGTGACCTTCGTAGGCTAATATGATGGATAGAGGGTCATAATGGAGCTTGGATTGACTTTGATTCACAGGATTTCTACATTTGGTTTTCATTCGAGCTCTTTCGGACACAATTGGCATGAGCTCCTACTTTTTAGGGATATTTGATATGCAGTAGAGCGCCTTTATTATGGTATGGTTATGTGCGAAATCACTCCCTGATTCACCTGCTTCGATCGGTTTGAGGATCCGACGTATATTGAGGGAGATATTAATATTTGATTGATTTAATCAAATATTAATTATTTGGTCTCATTAATAATTAATTATTAATTATTAATTATTTGCTCTAATTTTAAATTAGAAACCCTAATGCTAATTTAAGAAAACCCTAATTAGGGCAAGCATATCTTTTGAGGGTATAAGGGTTTCACATGGAGGCCATTATGGATTATGCATAGATTATTGATTATTGAAAATTGAAGAAATTCTTCTGTGAAGACTGAGCCAAGGGTTCCAGGATTCCATTTGCAGTGGAGAACGTCAACTCTTCATTGTGTGCGATTTAGAGGTTGTGAAAGATCAGCCGATCTATTGCCAAATTGAGAGATAGCTTCATCCAAAAGTTATCACAGAATTCCAGGGTTGAGAGATAACTTCACTCAGAAGTTATCACAGTATTACAGGTATTTATTTTATTAGTTTTGATTCACTAAATTATACAGATAGAAATACTCTGTATTAGAATAGTATATCTTCAGATCAGGGTGTTCAGCAATCAGGGGTTAAGAACAAACAGGTTGGCGGCCGTACTAAATCCGTACAGGTCCGTTCAGATCAGCTCAGGGATCGACCTCGGCAGACAGAGGGCTACAGTGACCGACATCGGTCGACTGAAGACCGACGTAGGCAAAAAGCCGACCGACAGGGACCGACGTCGGTGATATATCGACCGACGACGGCGTCTGTGTGTCGACACAGAAAATCCGAGACTTCCAGAATTGCAATTTTATTCCCAGTTTGCATGAATTCAGGGTTTTAAGACCTCATCTGTAATAATTTTTGGTTGGCATAAGAAAGGACATCTATTGTAATCGGCTGGATGAATGATAAGATCTGTGATTTGTTTATGCATGTTTGAATCTTGTTTGCAAATTGTATCTGTGTTCAGAGCTTTATATGTTTATATGATCCCTATTAGTAGGGGACATCACAGTGGTATCAGAGCTTTTTGTGCAGATAAGAGAGCCCCTAAGTAATAATTTTCACATGGAGGCCATTATGGATTATGCATTGATTATTGATTATTGAAAATTGAAGATATTCTTCTGTGAAGACTGAGCCAAGGGTTCCAGGATTCCATTGCAGTGGAGAACGTTCCCTCTTCATTGTGTGTGATTTAGAGGCTGTGAGATATCAGCTGATTTATCGCCAAATTGAGAGATAGCTTCATCCAGAAGTTATCACAGAATTCCAGGTTTGAGAGATAACTTCATACAGAAGTTTATCACAGAGCTTCCAGGTATTTATTGCTTTATGTTTTGATTCAATAAATTATACAGCTAGAGATCTACTGTGCTAGAGACAGATATATTCAGATTAGGGGTTAAGAAGAGGCGGGTTGGCGGCCGTACCACATCCGTACAGGTCCGTACAGATCCGATCAGGCACCGACATCGGTAGAGCGAGGGCTTATATAGACCGACATCGGTCGACTGAGGACCGACGTCGGCAGAAAGCCGACCGACAGAGACCGACGTCGGCGAGATATCGACCGACGACGGCATCTGTGTGTCGACACAGAAAGGCCGAGACCCTTCCAGATTCAGAGTTCACTCCCAGATTTGCAAAACACAGGGTTTTAAGACCAGATTTTAATATTCCTTATTTGTATAACAGAGACTCATCTTTTGTAATCATCCAGAAGAATAAGTAATAAGATGTTGATTTGCTATGGACAGATTATACTGTGATTTGCTTATGCTTATTTGAATATATTCTGCAAGTTTATATTGTGATCAGAGTTTTTAGAGTTTATATATTCCCTGTTTGAAAGGGGATATCACAGTGGTATCAGAGCTTTTGTGCAGATAAGAGAGCCCCTAAGTAAGGGACATCATAGTGGTATCAGAGCTTTTGTGCAGATAAGAGAGCCCCTAAGTAAGGGACATCACAGTGGTATCAGAGCTAAATTCCTGCCATCCTGTTGGGCACATCAGAGCTAATGTCTTGCCATCCTGTTGGGTAGTTGGGGTAGATCGAATCAGCAAAGGATCATGATGCCTTCATATACTCAGAAACAGTGGGACAATGATATGAAGAAGCTGGAACACAGTTTGAAGCAGTTGGATGAAACCCAGAAGAGGATGAATGAAATTCTTTCATATCCTACATCCAAAAACAAACCCGCACGGTATAGGACAGCGAAGGAGGAGTGGGAGTTAGTACCACCTCGAATTCAGAAGTTGTTGCCTTTTGATCGCTTTGTTAAGCATAGGAGAGAGCACTACAAATCACTTCAACGAAAGAGTAGCATGTCCCATAATTATTATGATTATGAGATAGGATATAGTGAAGATGATGATGAGTTAGATGCTTGCACTCAGAGTGTACAGGTGGGCTCAGATGTTAGTGCACTGAGGGTTGATGATCTCTCAACTATGGCAGAGATTGTAGCAGAGTCCCAGGATCCGATTATTGCAGATGATACTCAAGGGATTGCAGTGGACAGTTTTGAGGACTTAGTTTCACCGGTTGTTTCTTTCCATATGGAAGAATTAGACAGTGATGCTACAGTTGTTGATACTCCGTCTGTTGATATGAGCTTTGGCATTGATTTACAGAGTATGGATGATCATTTGTATATTGAGGTGGTTGGTGATGAGTACATTCCTGCAGTTGTTGCTGAGGAGCACGTTGATGAGGCTGATACACATGTTCAGGATTTGGGAGTACCTGATTCTGATGAGCGGGAGATACCAGTGGAGTCGAGTCTCCAGATTGATTATTCTCACACAGATGACAGTGTGGTACAGTTGGTTGTGCCACCTTTACAGAGAGATCAGTTGGGGTGTGTGGGGGAGTATGTTGATGCTTCCACATATAATTTCTACTGCACTGAACCATTCATGGAGTATTTATTGGATAGTGCAGGTGTTCGTCTGGACTCACATAAGATGACAGAAGGTGTTCTGATCCGAGGTTCTAGTGCTATTAGCAGATTGGGTGAGGGGATTTTACGAACCCTTTCTACTATGTTACCTTACAGGGATGTTGAGGTATTGTTTGTTGAGCCGAGATTGGAGCCATCCATTGAGTCCCAGTTTGGCAATAGTGTGCCAGTAGCAGAGTTTGGGGGTTCTTACCAGCATCATACGGTGAGGTATGCTCCTTATTTTTCTTTGCATTTAGAGATTAGTTTTGGTGTCAGTGACTCAGGGACCCATGATTGTCATATCCACGGTCCAGTTGGGTGTGGGTATCAGTTAGACAGGGACTTGAATTTTGACAGAGTGGATGTTTTAGTTGGCTTGAGTTCCACAGTGTGGTTTCTTCTACCGGCATCTACAGTTGGTCTTCAGATAGTTGTTTGGGTGTCGAGTGCAGTTTATCAGTTGCTGATTTTGATACTGTTGATGCTATTGCTGTTGATGATTTATTCACATAGGTTGATTGGTGACATGATGAATGTTACACAATTGTTTCCTTGGGATCCAGGTGGATCGAGTAGTTCATTGTTCCGAGATTGCTTGGGGACAAGCAATTTTTGGAGGGGCGGATTGTCATGTCCCCTTTTTCATGGACATTGACAGGCTTGATGATTAGCTTATTATGTGACCTTCGTAGGCTAATATGATGGATAGAGGGTCATAATGGAGCTTGGATTGACTTTGATTCACAGGATTTCTACATTTGGTTTTCATTCGAGCTCTTTCGGACACAATTGGCATGAGCTCCTACTTTTTAGGGATATTTGATATGCAGCAGAGCGCCTTTATTATGGTATGGTTATGTGCGGAATCACTCCCTGATTCACCTGCTTCGATCGGTTTGAGGATTCGACGTATATTGAGGGAGATATTAATATTTGATTGATTTAATCAAATATTAATTATTTGGTCTCATTAATAATTAATTATTAATTATTAATTATTTTCTCTAATTTTAAATTAGAAACCCTAATGCTAATTTAAGAAAACCCTAATTAGGGCAAGCATATCTTTTGAGGGTATAAGGGTTTCACATGGAGGCCATTATGGATTATGCATTGATTATTGATTATTGAAAATTGAAGATATTCTTCTGTGAAGACTGAGCCAAGGGTTCCAGGATTCCATTGCAGTGGAGAACGTTCCCTCTTCATTGTGTGTGATTTAGAGGCTGTGAGATATCAGCTGATTTATCACCAAATTGAGAGATAGCTTCATCCAGAAGTTATCACAGAATTCCAGGTTTGAGAGATAACTTCATACAGAAGTTTATCACAGAGCTTCCAGGTATTTATTGCTTTATGTTTTGATTCAATAAATTATACAGCTAGAGATCTACTGTGCTAGAGACAGATATATTCAGATTAGGGGTTAAGAAGAGGCAGGTTGGCGGCCGTACCACATCCGTACAGGTCCGTACAGATCCGATCAGGCACCGACATCGGCAGAGCGAGGGCTTATATAGACCGACATCGGTCGACTGAGGACCGACGTCGGCAGAAAGCCGACCGACAGAGACCGACGTCGGCGAGATATCGACCGACGACGGCATCTGTGTGTCGACACAGAAAGGCCGAGACCCTTCCAGATTCAGAGTTCACTCCCAGATTTGCAAAACACAGGGTTTTAAGACCAGATTTTAATATTCCTTATTTGTATAACAGAGACTCATCTTTTGTAATCATCCAGAAGAATAAGTAATAAGATGTTGATTTGCTATGGATAGATTATACTGTGATTTGCTTATGCTTATTTGAATATATTCTGCAAGTTTATATTGTGATCAGAGTTTTTAGAGTTTATATATTCCCTGTTTGAAAGGGGATATCACAGTGGTATCAGAGCTTTTGTGCAGATAAGAGAGCCCCTAAGTAAGGGACATCACAGTGGTATCAGAGCTTTTGTGCAGATAAGAGAGCCCCTAAGTAAGGGACATCACACATTGATATATCTACCCCCTATGGGAATCTTCTACATGACTACACCATCCAGGTTATGTCATTCCTACACCACACACTCTATTTATCATGATGATGTACATTACTTACTATCTTATAAAGATTATTTTATCTACACTCACTAGTATATATCACTTGTGTATTTATTAGCCTATACCTAGTCTTGTACTACATGTCTTGCATACTTTCACTTATTTCTTTAGTTAGTTAGATGCAATTTTATTTCTAGTATTTACTAATTTTCTTTCTTACTTTGTGTAGCTAGATGTGATTGCATTTCTTAGTTCCTATTTTGTCTCTTTAATGTGCCTTAAGACATTTGCCAATATATTTTGCTTATACTCTTCTATGTGCGTATGGCCCTTGTGTCAACCTTGTTTCAATTGTATGTGTATGTGGCATTTGAACGTGACTTGTATGCTTTCTTTCTAGTTTGAGTGACATGTGCCCATGTCCCTTTTTTGCTTGGCCCCTTGACCACTCTTGTGTATGCTTCTTGTTTCTTTCCTTGTGTGCTTGTTTGATTATTTATTTTTCAATTGTTTTTAATTCCATGATCCACATCATGCATTATCTTGCTTTTTTGGATGCCATGATGGAAATCATGCTCCATCCCTCCTTGAAAACTAATAACTAGCCAAAGTTCTAGTTCTAGTTCATCATATTGTACATGTTATTACATTGTTACATCTATTAAGCCATACCCCTGTTGATCTAACAATATCCATTACAAACCATGTTATATATTGATATCTCTTATCAATTATCATTGCTATGGCATGTATTTTCATAGCATAACACACTTATAGGGCTCTTTCTTCTGAAGATAGTCATTGAAAGGTCTTCATTCCTACCCTCAAAAGAGTGGGAAACAAATAGGGGTCTTTGTTATAGAGATTAGAGCCTATAACTGGTCAAAACATTAGTTTTCAAAACACCCAAAATAGTAACCAAAGTGCAAACTAGGTAGAATAGACTAGATAGACAGTGGAAATTACACAAAAATATTTAGAATCAACACAAGATAAGAGCATAAAGTTTGGAATACAAAACTAGATAATAGGGTGCCCTATTTCAGTGCTCCTATCCAAATTTTTTTAAAAAACTAGATTTTCCAAAAATAAACAAAAAATCAAGTATAATTATAATTTTGTCAGCAATAGTTCAATTCAAAATCAATAGTTTTATTACAATTTTTCTCAAAGAATCTAGATATAGGGGGAATCATGCACATGATGGATATCACTTCCAATTTTTAATAAGGTAGCTATTATAACTTCTAGATTAGAATCCATGTTATAAACACTAGTGATTAGGGGTAAAGTGCATGATGCATTTGCTTTCTCTTCTTTACAATGTATGGCATTACCCAAGCATTTTTAGTAATTGTGTGCCTTATTCCATCTTCATGTAGTTGGCATCATTCTTGAGTGGCTTCCACATAATCCTATTGCCTATTTTTGGATTTGCTTTGATACAAGCCTAATTTCCACCTTTTTTGAGTGGCTAAGAGTGGCCTAGTTTCTAGGACACATTTGGATATCCAAACCACATTTTCATATTATAGAACATTCATTGACTTCAAGAGCTATCTCATACAACACACATTCATACCAGTATCATTTCATAGCTTCACTTCATGGAGAAATGATAGATCTAAATGACTAGCTAGCCTTTGTATTCTTGAGCCACCTATTTAGAGGGATTGGACACACAATCCGAATATCGATTAACACACACATGATCACATAGATTTATTTAGTGGGTGATGATGGAACCAAAGGGTCAACTTTTTCATTATTAAGCCATGCTTGGGGAATTGATCACTCAACTCCATTCATGATATTACTCTCAATACAACATCATTTAACACATACCTAGTATTACTCAAAAACACAATAGGTTTTGTATTAGTTCACATACCTAGTGAGGTGTATTTGTTACTTTCTCTTCCTCTCTCTCTTACCCAACTTTTTTACATTCTTATTTTAGATATAACATATCTATTAAGAACTAATCTACTCTATTTTCTCTCGCATATTTATACTTCACAACATACTCTCTCTATGCACACCTAGCATCACATACCTTCATGATATTCACCTTTGTAGGTAAGTTCAGTTATGCTCTATACTTTTCCTTTATCTTAGTATTTCAATTTGCTAAATCACTAGAATAAAGGCGGGGGGATTTATATAAAATGTCAAAATTGGTAGCTGAAGTGTGGCTTGTGACACCCAACCCATAGGTTTTTCTTACATGCTCTCATGACCCTTCTAGACACTTTCTTGCTTATTCCTAGTCATCTTGAGCTTTTTAAATAGTCATTCCACCTCAACCAAATAGTATTTCCCAAGCCAATCCTATCCCCCTATTCTATCACCTATAGGATATGAGTACCCAACTTGGAATATAATGCCAAACCCTAGGGTGTCCTATTTTGGTGATCCTATCTAATTTCATTTTTTTCTTCAACAGTTATTTCCTTCCAATTCTTATCCTTCATCTTTTTAGCATAACATGAATACATTCGACCCATGACCAATAGATCTCTATAAAATCCCATTCAAAGTTCATTTAGAATGAGTGTAGCAAATATTGAAAAGCAAGTAAGAATACTAAGGCAAATTTCCCTATTCTCTGCATATATCCATCCAATATAGCTACAAGCATATCCAAATCCTCACACTAATCCCTAGCCACCTCAAGCATACCTAGTTTCACATTTTTGCATTAGTATAACACTATTATATAAGGCACATTAAGTGGGAGAACTACATATGGCTTGATCTCTCTTTGGAGTATTGGTATGTATGAAACATGCCCACACAAGGGGTGTGCATACACGGTCAGTACATCTTACACACACTAACCCCCCTTCTTTCTCAAGTTTTATCAAAGCATAATAGAGTCTAGGGTTTGAAGATTAAATCAACTCTACAAGGAGTTCCATATACTTTCAATAATCAAGATTTTATATGCAAGCTCTTATAGTGATAATGAATAAAACCCAAAAAACTTAGGTCTTTATAATTAGTTTGGATAATAGTAGTAGAAAAGGATAATAGCATCAGACCCCAAGGTGTCATGTTTTGGTGCTCCTATCCTTTCATAAAATGAAATATAGGATCTTGATTTGTGACACTATCCCAATCCTACATAGCCAATATTAGACCCTGAAATAGTTATTTTAATTCATTTTATGTTAAGTCTTATTTTATCCATACTTATTACTATTTATAAAAAGGTTAAAAATATAAATACATTATACAAATCAGTAGTTAAATTATTGTAATATTATATACTAATTTACTATTCTAGACCCTTAACTATATCAAGAATAAGAATCCAATCTTCCCAAAAATATTAAATCACTTGTAGACTACCAAATAAATTTGTTCAATAAACTCCAAAAATTGAATAAAAAATTTATGAGTGTAAAGGATTACATTGAAGAATTATACAATTTTACAATCAGAGTTAGTCATGTAAAAGAAGATGTTGATAAAATTAAAAGGTATATCAATGTTTTGAGGTTTAATATTTAGGATGAGATGAATTTATTTTCACCAAAATAAATTGAATAACCTTATCAATGTTATCTAAAACAAAAATATAAGTTGGCTAGAAGACAAACTCAATAATCTAGAGGAAGAGGTAGAAATTTTAGAATTAAAAGATGTTATTATAGAGGAAGAATAATATTGTATTCATTCCATTCAACCAAACCAAGATTATAGAGCTTCAATTTTTACAAGAACATATGTTCATAATAGTCCCACTAAATATGTGAGAGCATTATCATATTAAATAACCTAACTCCCAAATAACCATTAGGGGAAAACAACATGCCTAGATTAAAAGATAATCAAATTTATCTCCTAAAATAAACTTTATACCTATATACGATGAGTAACTATTTACTAATTACTAGATACAATTAAAAATAAGTAATAAAATATCACTTATTTATTTACAATGGTGAATTAATCACCCCAATAAACCACCCCCCTTAATTTGGCATTGTCTCAAGTTAATAAGAGAGAAATTCTCTGAATGCCTCAAATGTTTCATGTGTAAGTGAATTAGTAAAAAAATCCTCATGTTGTTGATCTATCAGGCAATACTAAAGATAGATGTTGTTGTTCTAAACATGTTCATAAATGAAATGAACTTACAACTCAATGTGTTTAGTGTGTTCATGAAATATTGGATTGTGAACAGGCTTCACTACTCTACCATTGTCTACAAGAAGAATTGTTGGTTAATTCTATGGTATTCCAAATCTCTTCATAGATAGATCTTCTTGCAACATGATATTCTAATTTTGTGGAGGACCTTGAAACATAATTTTGCTTATTAATTCCCCATGTATCATTCTAGATCCTAAAAAGAATATAAATCTTGATGTAGATTTCATGTCATCAATATTCCTTGCATGATATAAATTTGAGTATCCAATCAAGAAGTTATCATTATTATTGTATTCTAGGCCAAAATATATTGTTCATATGATGCATCTTAATACCTATTATGTTTATTTATAGTGACTAGCCTTGGGATCTTGTATGAACTTTGAGAGATAACTAATAGCATAACTTGTATGGCCTATTTTAGGTTAGGCGAATGAGACTCCCCATCAAATTCCAATATATATTTGCATTTACCTATGGTGATAGATCTACTTGAGATATCTAAAGTTTTATCTCCATAACTTGACCTATGGAAATTGGTTTGTTATCTATCATGTGAAATTTCTCAAGCATTGTCCTGACATATTTTAGTTGAGATACAATAATGTGATTTAATCTCTACCAAAATTATACAACAATACAATAAAATAAAATCCTAAGATATGTCATGTCAAATGATTGATTTAGATATTTATTTATTGACTCAATCATCTTCATTAAACTACCAGTGATGACTAGATCATCGAAATATACAAGATAATTACCATCTCCCCCTTTATTATTTGAGGTAGATATTGGGATCATATGGACTCCTTTTTAATCCTTGTTTCAAGAGATGTTCATAAATATTGATATAACATGCTCAATGAGCCTCTTTTAGACCATATAATGATTTTAAAAGTATACAAACTTTTTCTTATTTTTTTATAATAATAAAACCTTCTAGTTGAGTCATGTATACTTCTTCATATAAGTCTCTATTAAGAAAAGAACCTTTTACATCCATTTGATGGAATTTATAAACAAATTGTGCAGTTAGAGCAAAAATTATCCTGATTGTTTTGATCTTACCTATGGGACCAAATGTCTCCTCATATTCGATGCCTTCTCTTTGAACAAACCCCTTTATAACAAACCTTCTCTTATGCTTGTCAAAGACTTTCATCTACTTTGTATTTTGATTTTAAAATTCACTTACATCTGATTAGCTTATTCCTTAGTGGAAGGTATATAAGTTTCCATGTTTTATTCTTCATCATGGAATTATATTCTAAATCCATGGCATCTTTCCAAGGTTTAGAATGTAGGGCATCCTGAACTATAGCGATTGTGATAGATTCAACAACTATACTTATTAAGGCCAAATTGACCTCTCCTTGACCTAGATTGTGAGTCTTTGGTATAGTGGTGGATGTGTTTAGAACACCATCTAATTTTTCATATTTGAGTATATTTGTATACCATTTAGGCATATGTTGAGTAGTTCATTTGGGTGGTGGATTTACACCATCATTCTCATCATCATCATCATCAACAATATCTTATTCTAGTTTATTTTCATCTTCTATATTTTCTATGGGACTAATTTATTTATCAAGTGTGTCTATAGAAAAATATTATGTTTCTTTATTCTCCAAGAACTCAACATCCCTACTGGTGTATATTTTCCTAGTTTTTGGACCCATGGGAAATATCGGTTAGATTGATATACCTTAGTATATTGTGAGATTGATATACTAAACTTTATTTTAGGTGTGCCCTTCCTTTATAGTCATCAGTATGTAGAAGAAGATTGTCCTTTCTATATACCCTATGATACATGAAAAATGCATTAGCATACATGAAATAATCTGATATATGTTACCTAGATAGTACTAAAAATGGTTCATCCAATCACTGACACCTAATTAGATTGAATTACTCATACGTGCTCATAAATTTTCTATATACTTAGAAATTCCACCTTCAGGATTTATACCTTTTTATTGTAACAAATAAGTAAATGAAAGGAATTCTATGAGTGCATGTGCCTTATTTTGCCTCGATGGTTTAAATATTTGATGCCTAGATGTTGTTATTATAGCTATGTTAGGCATTATATGTAGTAAATAAATTATGACAACATTATCCATAAACATGAGTCAGAGGCATAACTATGATAAAACACTATGATTGATTTTAAAACTCATGATTTTGTGTAATTTTTATAACAAATAAATTTAAAACTTCATGCACTACAATCAGAGAATAAAATTTATAATCCTTTGCAAAAATAAATTTGCACTCTTTTTCCCAAAAAAATGAAAAATTTTCAAATTTTTTTGGGACCTTTTTGGCCTCTTGTCGCAATAAAAATTCACTTTTTTTAAATTTTTTCTTTTCTATTTAAAAAAATCAAAATAACATTTTATAAAGTATGAAATTCTTTGCTAACTTAGTTAGTTAAAACTAAGTTTAGCATTATAGCTAAATAAATTAGTTCTACTAAAACAAATTATTGGAGAGTTTTGAACTCATGACCAACCTTGTACAACCATGGATGCTTACCAATAGACCTACATGACCTTTGATATTTTGAGGCATTATTTCTTTGTTTGTTTTAATCACCAAATAGTACATCTAACATCTGAAGCATTAAACCTAGATCACCAAGCATCTCAACTCTTTTACTTCACACCGCAATAGGAAACCAAGAAGAAAAATGACATCCCAAGAATAATATGATGCTTCATATGCATTTTTACACCATATGCTTAGTAAAAGCGCTTTATATTCATCAATAATTATATGAATGTGATATGGTTTATTAAATAAGGAGATTGAATTCCTTGAACATCTTAATTTATATTATAGGCCTTATATTACTATATGCCACATATATAAATGTAGAACTAATTTGATGAAGGCCTCAATTTATTTTTTGGCAAACTAGTTGCTTCTACAGGAGTGCTCAGGCTTATACCAAGTCACACAAGGAAGCTATGATTTATTTTTAATCTTCTCAATCACCTCATAGGTTCAGAGATGGCTTACTTTGATACCAGATATGGAGAAATAATAATTATGTATTTATTCCATTTAACCAAACTAGGATTATCGAGATTCAATTTATACAAGAAGATATGCTTGTAATACTCCCACTAAATTTGGGAGAGCATTATAAAATTAGACGACCTACCTTAAAAATATCCATATAAGAAAAATAACATACCCAGATTAAAGATAATCATATTTATCACCTAAAATAAACTATCTACCTATCTATGGTGATTAATTACTTACTAATTACTAACTACAAACAATAATTATAAGTAATGAAATATTACTTATCTATTAACAATGGTGAATCAATCACCCTAATAAGTAAGGTGGTATAAGTTAGCTATAGGTTCATAATGAAGAACCAAGAAGCTCTTAAGGTAAATATAACCCCATATGAAGATGTTATCCATATAGAGTAATAATAACATACAAAAGAGGAAAAGGAAGAGGATTTTGGAAGAAAATTCAAATGTAACATGTATTTTGGTAATAGGTTATATGAATGTCTTGAAAATCGACAAAAAAGTCATACAAGAACTGAAGGTAGTAATCAAGTTATTCAAGATGAAGAAGAAAGTATAGGATCACCATTACATATGTAATAGCTTAAAGTACGATATTACTTATTGATGAAGAGATTAATACTAAATCCAAACATGGAGGTGAAAAAACCAACCTAAAGGAAGACCTTGTGCAGGACTCCATGAAAATTGAAAGGTAAGTGTTGTAAATTTATATTTGATAGTGGTAGTATAAAGAACTTGGTTTCTTCAAAAATAGTTGAAAAATTAGGATTGATAAGATTAAAACATACTACACCATACAAAGTATCTTGGATACCAAAGGGGCATCAAGTACTAGTTAATGAGAAATTTAAGGTTGATTTTTAGATTGGTAAATATAAGGATGAGGTAATTTGTCACGTTATGCCTATGGATATTTTACACATGTTATTGGTTAGACCTTGGTAGTTTTATAAGAGGGATATGCATGATGGAATGAGTAACACATATTTATTTGAGAAAGAAGGAAATAAGCATACCTTGAAACCATAAAATAATCGAAATGAATCAACTGAAAACAATACTACGGTGGTGATGATAGGTGAAAATAATTCTTTTAGCTAATAAAAAAAGAAAATATTAGTTGTGCATTGGTTTCCAAACTCAAAAGAATCATTATAAACACTAAGTTGACTAATTTGTGATTATAAATTCATAATTTATTGGATGAGTATGTAATATAGTGGTTGATGATTTTCCTAATGAGTTTCCACCAATTAGGAACATAATCCATTGTATGTATCTCATTCTATGATCTAATTTTCCAAACAAAGCAATGCATATAATGACACCTAAAGAGAATGAATATATCAAAAGACAAGTACATGATCTATTATAAAAAGGTTTGATTAAATTCTCTTAGTCCATGTGTTCTAACAATAATATTAACTCCTAATAGAGGTGGATAATGAAGAATGTGTATATATTCTAGAGTCATCAACAAGATAAATACAAGATAACTATAGAGTATAGGTTTTAATTTCCAAGAATAGGTGATCTAAAGGATTTTTCAAGTGGAAAACAATACTTCTCAAAGATATATTTAAATATTGGTTACCATCAAACCATAATTAGATAGGGTGATCAGTGAAAAATAACCTTCAAGACTAATGATGGATTATATGAATGGCTTGTTATGCCATTTATTTTGACCAACACTCCTAGTACTGTCATGAGGATAATGTATGAGGTGTAGAATCCATTTATAGGTATATTTATTATTTATTATTTGTATGACATTTTTATCTTCAACTAATCAAAGGAGGAACACATAAATCATCTTAGGATGATGTTGAACAAGCTATATAAAGAGAAATGGTTGATTAACCACAAGAAATGTACCTTCTTGAAAAATAAATTAGTTTACTTGGGATTTTTAATTTATAAATATGGTTTTAATATGGATCAATAAAAGATAAAATCAATAGTGTAATGGCCTACTCTGAGAAGTGTTTTTTAGGTAAGAATATTTCATGGATTAGCTAGTTTCTATAGAAAGTTCATTAGAAACTTTAACAGTATGTGTGCACCTATTGTTGAAACTATAAAGGGTGAAAAATAATAATTTAATTAGAATAAATCAACTAAAAATATCTTTCATATTTTGGATAAAAATATAATTGAGTAACCTATCTTAGCCTTACCAAACTTGAACAAAAAATTTCAAGTTGAATGTGATGCTAGTAGACTAGCTATTGGAGATATTTTGATCCTAAAAGGAAGGAAAGTTGCTTACTTATTAAGAAATTTAAATTAAGGTAAGAATAATTATTCAAATTATGATCAATAATTATATTCCATAATCTAAGCATTGAATAAGTGGAGGCACTACTTATTTCTTAAGGAGATTGTGATTTATACAAACAAACATTATTTTTTAATTCATCGATAGCCAAACTAAGTTGAGTCAACGACATGTGAAATGGATATATTTATTAAAATTTTATTATAAAATATAAGAGTGATCAATATAATAAGGTATCTGGTACATTTATTAGGATGAGTATGATCATGCACAAGTCATAAGTGAGTAGTTTTGGATTTGAGTCATTAAAGGAGTTGTATGAGGAAGATATAGATTTATAGGAAGCATATGAGGCTTGTAGGAATACAAATATAATGGATAGGATTCCATGGATATAATACATGTTACAATAGGGATTGTTATTAAAAGGTAAATAATTTCACATTCCTAGGGGGTTTATGAGAGATAACTTGCTAAAAGAAAAGCATAGTGGTAGATTAGGAGTTTGGGAAAACAAATACCTTTACTCTGTTCAATGCATACTATTATTGGCCAAGAATGCAATATGTTTCCAATAAATTTGTGGAAAGATGTATAATTTGTCAACATGTAAAATGAAGGAGTCAAAATGCATGTCTATATCAGCCACTAGTTATTTCAAGTAAAATAGAAGATGCAATTAATATGGATTTTGTACTAAGTTTTCCAAGGACACAATGAGGTAATGATTCCATATTTGATGTTTTTGATATATTTTAAAAATTGGCACACTTCATATCATTTAATAAGACTAAGGATGCTACTCACATTGATAATTTATTCTTCAAATAACTGGTAAGGTTACATGGTATTCCTAAAAGCATTATTTATGACATGGATACAAACTTTGTTGGACAATTCTGGAGAACACTTTGGAAGAAGTTGGGAACCACATTGAGTTTTATTTCAACCTATAATCCCCAATTTGATGGTTATAATGAAGTTTTTGATAGAATATTATGAAATATATTAATATGTTTAGTAAATGACAATCCAAAGCAATGGGATCAGGTGTTATCTCGAGCTTAATTTGCATACAATGATTCACCTAATAGAAGTACAAGATTCAGGCTATTTTAGATTATCTAAGAGATAAATCCAAGATGTGTTTTAGAAACTATATATTTGGGTAATAAAGATAATAAGAGTGTTTAATTCAAATACTTTTTTATATCCATGAAATATCTACATGAGCAAGTCAAGAAGTAGTTGGATTTGAGTGCTAGAAAGTACAAAGAAGATATTGTTAAGAGAAGGAAGGAAGTGAAATTTTAGGTAGGTGATTTGGTTTTGGCATAAGTTAGGAAGGTTTTGTCCATTTTTGGCCCAAATATAAAGATACTGAATGGTTTGATAAAACATTAGGTTGAAGGCTTAGAAATGGATCCAACAACAATGTTTGAAAGCAAGCCTATAATCCAAAGGGCTAAATGCAAAGTTTGTGCAAAGTTTATTTATTTGGATAAGTATTTGTTCATTATTTATGGATTTTAAATAAATAATAATGTTTATTCCTCTTGGTATTTTATTTGTTTTAAAATTCATGGTTTTCCTTTGGAAAAATTATCCACACAATTTCTCGAAGCAATGTTTTTTCTTTTCGGCCAAGTGTTCTTTTCAGTATTTTCATTTCTAGCAAAGTAATGAAATTATTTTAGACAATTTTTCCAAAATAAAGGTTTAAAAGAAATTAAATGATCAAGTAGGTTTCCCTATACAACTTTATCAAAGGGTTCTTTTCTAAAAAAAGTGGACCAAAATAATATTTTTGAAGCATTACTTTTCTCTCTGCAAAAGCCAAACATGTTTCAAAAAGACCATTTGGGAGGTTCCAAGAATAGATTTCAAATATTCTAAAGGGTATGTTCCTTTTGTAAGGACCATTAAAATATTTCCAAAGGTATCAAGAAATTTTTTTTAAGGGTATGTTACCCTTTGGGAGGTGCCATTTGACAAAACTTGAAGGGTCTCTTACCCTTCGAGAAATTCCTTTTCAAGAAACCTAAAGGGTTCTTTCCCTCCAAGAAGGATCATTTCCAAAAATCCAAGGGGTACATTAAAAAATCCTATAGAAAAAGGGTCAAGAAAAAAAAATTAGAAGACTTAAGACTCCAAAACCCTGAAGACTTAAGGTACAGAGATATCAAAGTAAGTTGAGTAACCATGAAAGCCTGAAGTCATGATCAGATGAATGAGAGGCTACCACATGGTGCAATCTAGAGTAGAAAAAGCCAATCAATAAAAGACAAGTGGCATAAGGATGACCAATAAAATCATGAGGTGGGGAGTCTAAGAAATTGGCTTAAGTTGGTAGCTGGAAATTTACAAAATTTTCCATCCTTTGACATGGCCATCATCTCTGACCAATAACCAACAAATGTAGAAGCAACACGGCTTAGTCAGGTTTATGGGTGTAATATTTTTGTCCTCATACATAATAATACAAGTGGAGGATGGCATGAATATGAAATATAAAAATAAAGTTATTAGAAAAGATAGCTTGAATATTTAAGATGTTCCTAGACTTTTCCTTTTTAGTGGGCCATGACATCATCATCCTCAACAAGTTTTGTCTTCTAGTGTGTTTCTCGACCAATGAGATGGTTGGAAGACTTTTGGAGCTAATGATGGTTATTTATTTGATTAATAAATAGTTAAAATTAACCCAAGTGTGGGTGAGAATTCATGGAGGGTGGTTGGGGCTCATTTATTGATTTTTATTTACTCGCCTCTTTGTTTTGGGTCTTCCCCTTTTCTGTATATGTCTTGATTCTATTCAAAAGAAGATATCCTCATTTTTCAAAGGAATAACCCTATCAAAAAATTTGTAAGAAAGACCTTTTGAATCAATAAATATTATTTTTACCTATCTCTTATCTGAAAATCATGTTTAGCAAGCTTGTGCATGATGGCCTTGTGAAGAAGTGTTATTCCATGTCCCTTGTCCTCTCTTCTTACCTATTTTCATGTATTTTTTAGTTAGTTATAGGTCTGAACTTGAGATTTTATATTATTAATGGATGCTTGGTGTGAATTTCAAAATCCGTCTCCACTTCATATATGGATTAGTGAGCCTAGTTTATGAAACTGATGAAAATTAACTAGTTTTGAGGTTATGTAAGTAGAATTATCTTATGATAAATTAGTGTTCATTTCATGCTCATGTGGGTCACTCTTTATTTGGTTCATCACCTTTCTTAGTTCAGTTCTCCATTTTTATGTTACCTTTCTCTCCCTTTTTATTGGTTAAAAATAAGTTTTAGTGTGTGGGAACAACTGAAGTGAAGCATCTAAGGAGCTAGCCTCATTAAAAATCTTAGAGGTTTAACCTCACTACATGATACCCACAACCTAAGGTTACTCTAATTTTGTAGTTGAGAGTGAGAGAGCATTAAAAAATCTCCCACGAGGGTAAAATTCCATGGTACAATAGTTTATGGTACACCTAGTGGGACCTTTTCAAGAAAGATTGGTCAAGTTTGACGTTAATTTGATCAATTTGTAGCAGTTGTAGCTTTCATCTTTTAGTATCTGGTGACTTTAAATAACATTCAAAAATTTGGTGGTAGAATAGTAACTATCTTTCATGCCAAAGGTGACTAAAATATTGACTTATATAGGTATTCCTTTTGAATTTTTTGAATTAACTTTGAACTTAGCAAGAAGGTTAAGGTTTTCCCATACTCACCCTTATGTAAGAAACTACTTTCCTAAACCAGTCATAAGGCATACCTACATGAGAAGATCCTTGTTAGTCCATCTTGCTATCATGATTCCTTGAAGGGATTTTGTGGGTTTCAATGGCCAAATTCCTTTTAATTTTTCACAATATGACCCTATGCTAGTAGTAGCCCTCAAAAGCATCCTATATTACACAGGAAACCAAGCTGTAACTCCTACTGAACACAATAAACATAGCCAATTTTTGCAACATCCATAATGTCATAATAGAAAACATAGCTATTATGATATTATATATATCCTTCAAGGGAAAGGCATTAGATTGGTATAAGGGTCTAACTCCTAACTCTATCCAATCATGGGACTAGCTGGGAATGGCATTGTGTAAGATGTTTGCAAATAAGATTGATCATCTGCCACTTGTAGAACAGTTAACCACAATCAAGAGAGTTCCCCATGAAGTCATGCAAGACTTAAATATGAGATTTCAAAAGGCTTGGGATAGAATTATAGCTACAATTAGACCATCCCCAAACTTCACCTTCTTATATTATTTAAAGGATCTAAACAATTATATAGTTGTAATGATCCAATCCATGGGAGGAGTATATTTCCAAACACTTATGAGGTGTCTATTAAAGCATAAATTTGCCTAGTTTAGGTTGGTAAGCTTACTCCTAGATCCCCAATGCCCATTTTCCATGAGATCATACTACCCCTTGAAGTTATTCCTCCACTTGATGTCATCCTTCCAACTCTAACTATAGTTGTTGTGCCTTCACCAAAGCAAGAGAAGGCTTCCACTAGTGGATCCAGCAACTCCTAAGAGCAAAAGAACTACTTGGAACTTAAGAGCACACTTTGATCCCTGGGGAATGATGTGGTCAATGTCAAGAGGAAATAAGCTTATATAAATCCATATCAAGCTCCATATCAGCCTCAGTAGTAGCCTTATAAAGAAAATAAGCCACTTTACAAAGGAGGTTTCTAAGAACAGGGGCAGCCAAATTATGCTAGACAGCACAATTATAATCCAAATGTTGTAGGCTCTTATAATTCATTGGTTATAGTTCAAAATAATATGGCTTAAGAGTCTAAAGTGATAATGCCTTGGAATCAATCTTTTGGGAAATCCATTGTCTCAATTAATGGTTCTAACCAATATTTTAATGACCAATGACAACATGTTGTTGCTTATGGGTAAAATCAAGCTCTTATGACTCAAACCATGGAGATCCCCATGATGAAAAAGTTGGAGTAGACTCCACAAGAACAAAGAGAAGATCAAGTATCAAACTAGTTAGAAGATACAATGGCTATCAGTGAGTAGGAAGAGTGTTATGCATCCAATCAGAAGGCCATCCCCAGTCTAACTCATGTCTCAATCTCAACAAACATAAGTTTCAAAATAAAGAATATGGGTGACAGCCAAGTAGCTTTAAAATAACCTCTTATCACCACTCCTTCATTAACCAAGCCATCAATAGTGACTCCCAAGGCACAAGTAAAGGTTAGCAATACACCAATCAACATTGTTGAACAAATGAAGAAATCCAATGTGAGTGTACCAATGTGGGACATGTTTTCCATGCTTGATCAAGTGGATGTCTTTCACGAAGGATTGTCCAAGATAGGTGTTACAACAACTATAGGTAGATAACCAAGCAAAGAAACTGAGGTCCTCACTAATGCAACCCAAGGTCCTATGGGAGAAGGGTCAAGTAAAATGGTCAAGCCTTCTTCATTCTACATTTCATTAATTATCAGTGATTCCTTGGTGCAAAATTACTTGGTGGATAGTGGAGCTAGCACTTTAGTAATGCCAAAATCAATAGCAGACTAGCTTGGTTTAAAGTATGAAACCCAATCCAAGGGAGTTTTGTAGCTTGAAGGATCTTCCACTAAACTAGCTAGTATTATCAAAGGTCTCATTCTGACCCTACATGTTTGTGCTAGTATTTTAGTGGCTCGAGATGTGTTGATTCTAGAGGTGCCTCCTTTTCATAGAAAAGATCAGAGGCTATGTCACAGAAGATTAGTCATACATGGCATTTAGGACTAGGTATGTGACTAAAGTATCAATCAAGGTTTAACCCATGGCACACTTTCACATTAAACCCAAACAAGAAGATAACATAAACCTTACTTATACTATCCTCGATGAGGATGAGTTTACAATTTCTTAAATAAATTCTAGATTTATTCCTGGATGAGCTATGGGGGGATAATTAATTTCTCAGCCCTTTGGAAGGAGATGAAGAAAGAGACATGGGTGTCTATTTGATACATGAATAAAATCAACTCATGCCTTCCCTCACTGGACCTAAAGATGACCTCAGTAGTGTGTGGAATTTGTTCTTTGATGGTTAAAGGAGAAATAATGGAGTAGGTGCAAGGGGAATGTTCATTTCCCTTTTAGGTAATAAGCTTTTCTCTTCATAAAGGTTCCATTTAAGTTGTTATTCAAATTCAATAGAATATGAAGGCTTAATCCATGGCCTTCAAAGGGCCAGTAAAAAAGGAATCAAGTAGTTACAAACATATACAAATAGTGAGCTTATAGTAAACCAAGTTAGGGGCTTGAACATTACGAAGAATCCCTTGATGAGGTCCTATAAAAATAGAGTGTGGGACCTAATTAAAGATTTTGAAGCCTTTGACATTCAAGTTGTCCCAAGAAATCATAACCAACATGCTAATAAGTTGGTAGACATGGGAGCTCAGTTCAACATCCCAAGTAAGTTGAAAGAAGCTAAGGTTTAGCCACATGTCAAAGTGGTGGTGAGGCCATCAGTGCTAGATAACGAGGCCCATTAGCAAGTTTTTGAAAATGACAAACAAATTGCTTGTTTCTTATAGAAAGAAGCCAAGTTCTCCTCTGCCAACCAAGAGAATTTTCAATACCAATATGATGATCAAATCATTCAACTAAAATCTAACAAGCTCCCTAAAGGGCTAGTCACCCTTGAAGACCTTTTACATGAGGGAGACCATATGAGGAAAGACAAGGCAGTAATATCAACTGATGAAGAAAACTATAAGAAAGTCCTCCTTTTTTCTCAAGCTTGGTAAGGTAAGTATCAAATCTAAAATTCATATCATCATTACACTTTTTAAAGAGTTTTTAGACATTTTTGCTTGGGATTATAGTGATCTAAGAGGCTTTGATCCAAATTTAGCCTAGTATACTGTAGATATGGAGACTAATACTAAGCCTTTGAGGCAAAAGCAAAGACCAATCAACTCCAAAATAGAAGAGCTTATGAGGAAAGAGCTAACCAAGTTGATTGAATCCAAGATTATCTTTCCCATCAAACACTCATCATGGGTACCCAATTTGGTGCCTGTAAGGAAAAATAACTATGAGATCCATTTGTGTGTTGACTTTAGAGATACAAGGAGGGTATCTTTGAAGGACCATTACCCTATACCATCCATGGAGTTGCTTCTTCAAATGGTTACAAGTTTAGAATGGTTTTCTCTTTTGGATGGTTACTCGAGATACAACCAAGTGTTGGTGAAGGAGGAACATCAATACAAGACTACCTTTAACACCAAGTGGGGCATGTATGATTATCATAAAATGACGTTTATTTTGGGGCCAGTTTTCAAAGGGAAATGGATATGGATTTTCAAGGGTTGCTAAATCAAATGGTGCTGGTCTACTTGGATGCCATCACAATTTTCTCCAAGGATGCCAATGAGAACATGGACCACTTGAGGTTGATCTTTAAGTGATGCAAAGAGTATGGAATCTCTTTGAATCCCAAGAAATGTGTGTTTGTTGTTCATGAAGGTAAGTTGTTGGGCCATGTTATTTCAAAATAAGGATTAGCTATTGATCTTGATAGAATGAGCACCATCTTGGACTTATCCTTACCCAAGCATAAGAAGGGACTCCAAAGTTTCCTTAGGAAAATAAATTTTTTGAGGAGGTTTATACCTATTTTTTAAAAATTGGCCAAACCCATCACTACTATGCTTAAGAAGAACCAGGCATTCACTTGGTTAAATGAAGGTAAATCAACATTCGACGCTATCAAGAAAGCCATTTTACTCAAAGGACCACAATAATAAAGATAATGAGGGTAGGTTATTACTGGCCCAACCTTTTCAAATATGATTATGCATGGGTGAGAAAGTGTCAAAAATGTGCCCTCTTTATGGGTAAACAAATATTGGTAGGCCTTCCTCTCAACCTAATTTAGGTAGAGCAACCCTTCATGCAATGGGGGCTAGATTTCATAGGACTGATCAACCCCCCATTAAGTGTGGGGCATAAGTGGGTGTTTATTGCAACTGACTACCTCTCTAGGTGGGTGGAAGCCATTACATTGAAAGAAGCTAATGAAAGTGCAGTCTTAGACTTCTATGATAACATCATGACCAGGTTTGGTGTTCCATCCACTATTATTTCTAATAATGCACTAACATTCTTTGGTCTAAAAATGAGTGAATGGGCTCTCAAGATGGGCATCAACCTCAACATCTCTTCTAAATATTATCCTCAAGGAAATATATTAGTTGAGTCCACAAAAAAAACTTGCTAAGAATCATTAGGAAGACTATGGAGGAGAGCTAGAGAGTGTGGCACACCAAACTAAAGACAACCTTGTGGGATGACAGGGTAACTCCTAAAGCTACTATTCACAATTCTACTTATGTTTCAGTATATGGAAGAGAGGCCAAATTTCCCATTTCTCTTGAGCTTCCTACATTAGAGCTTGCCCATCAGCTAGAGTTACTAGAAGATGAGCCCATGAATGTGAGTTTGGCAGAACTCATAAATATTGAAGAAACAAGAGACCTTGAAATGAATCCACTAGAATCACATCAATCCCAAGTCAAAAAAGCTTTTTGCAAGAGAGCCATAGCAAGGGATTTTAGAGAAGGGGATCTAGTCCTTAAATGGGATTCAAATAAATCCAAGCTAGCAAATCATACCAAATTTGATAGCATGTGGATTGGTCCTTATTTTATCCACAGATGCAAACAACATAATGCTTTACAACTAGCCCAACTAGATGGAGAGGTATTACCCATCCTAGTCAATGAAATTCAACCAAATCCATATTATTAGAAGATTTTTCATCCATTGTATATATTATACATTTTGTATAGATTTTCACGTTTCTATCTAAGTGCTTTATGCACATCCTTTTTAGCTATGTTTTTCCCTTTCCTAAGTACTTTGGGCACAATTTTATTTTGTTTTGGTTGTCCTTATTGCTTCAAATGGAGGTTTTTATTTAGTGAAAAAGTGACTAGACTCCATGCATAATGGATGGGTTTGAAGAGGCAACATGGTTTAAGTTCTCTTGCATTGACATGTATACAACCCCTATGAGATGCCAAAGATGTAGGCCATTTTTGGCCCACATATGAAGCTCTTACATGATTTGACAAAACATTGGGTCAAAAGCTTATAAATGGATCTAGTAGCAATGTTCAAAATCAAGCCTATAATCCAAAGGGCTAAGTGTAAAGTTTGTGTAAAGTTCATTTATTTGGATAAGTCCTTGTTCACTCTTTAAGGCTTTGAAAGAACTAAGCATGTTTCTTCCTCTTAGGATTTTGTTTATTTTAAAATTAATGGTTTTCATTCAAAAAAATTATCCACACAATTTCTCGAAGGAATGTTTTTATTTTCAGCCAAGTGTTCTTTTTGGGATTTTCATCTCCAGCTAAGTAATGAAATTCTTTTAGACAATTTGTTTGAAAGAAAGGTTTCAAATAAATGAACTCATCAAGCAAGTTTCCCTATACAAATTTTTTGAAGGGTTTTTTTCTTAGGAAAGTGGACTAAAACAATATTTTTTAAGGGTTACTTTTCTCTCCATAAAAGCCAAACACTTTTTTGAAAGACCATTTGGGAGGTTTTGAGAGTAGCTTTCAAAGATTCCAAAGGGTATGTTCCTTTAGAAAGGACCATTGTAATATTTCTGAAGGTCTCAAGAAAAAAGTCCAAAGGGTATGTTACCCTTTAGGAGGTGCCATTTGAAAAAGCCTAAAGGGTCTCTTTCCCTTTGGGAAAGTTCAAGAAACCTGAAGGGCTTTTTCCCTTTTGGAAGGGTCATTTAAAAAAATCTGAGGGGTACCTTACAAAAGCTTGTAGAAAGAAGGTCGAGAAGAAAAAGTCCAAAGACTTAAGAATCAAAAAGCCTAAAGACTTAAGGTGTAGAGAGCCCAAAGTAAGTTGAGCATCCATGAAAGGCCAAAGTCATGGTCAGGTTAATGAGAGGCTACCACATGGCATAAGTTGGAGCAAGAAAAGCCAATCAATAAAAGAAAAGTGGCACAAGGATGACCAATTAGAGCATGAGGGGGATTCCAAGTAACTAGATTAAGATGGTATATAGAAATTTATGAAGGTTTGAATCCTTTGACATGGCCATCATCTCTAACCAATAGTTAATTAATGTAGAAGTAGCATGGCTTAGTCAGGTTTACATATAGGTGTAAGCTTTTTTTCCTCATACATAATCAGATAAGTGGAGGATGGTGTGAAGTTGATAGATAAAGATCAATCACTTAGAAAATATAAATTAGGTATTTAAGATGCTCCTAGACTTTTCCTTCTTAGTGGGCCATGACATCATCATCCTCAACAAGTTTTGTCTTCTAGTGCGTTTCTTGACCAATGAGAGGGTTGGAAGACTTTTGGAGCTAATGGTCGTTATTTCATTTAAGAAGGGTCAATTCAAATTAACCCAAGTATGGGTGAGAATTCATGGAGGGTGGTTGGGGCTCATTTATTGATTTTTATTTGCTTGCCGCTTCTCTTTGGGTCTTCCCCTTTTCTATATATGTCTCAATTCTTTTCAAAAGAAGATATCCTCATTTTGACAAGGAAGAACCCTATCAATTTTTTTTAAGAAAGACCTTTTGAATTAAAAAGATTATTTTTACCTATCTCTTGTCTAAAAATCATGTTTAACAAGCTTGTGCATGATGGCCTTGTGAAGAAGTGTTCTTTCATGTCCCTTGTCCTCTCTTCTTACCTATTTTTAGGTATTTTTAGGTTAGTTTTAGGTCTAAACTTGATATTTTCTACCATTAATGGATGCTTGGTGTGAATTTCAAAATTTGTCTCTGCTTCATATATGGCTTAGTGAGCCTAGTTTATGAAACTGATGCAAATTGATTGGTTGTGAGGTTGTGTAAACAAAATTATCTTATGTTGAATTAGTGTTCATTTCATGCTCATGTGGATCACTCTCTATTTGGTTCATCACCTTTTTTAGTTTATTTTTCCCTTTTTATGTTATTTTTCTCTCCCTTTTCCTTTGTCAAAAATAGGTTTTAGTGTGTGGGAACAGCTAAAGTGAAGCATCTAAAGAGCTAGCCTCATTAAAAATCCTAGAGGTTTAACCTCACTACAGGATAACCATAGCCTGAGGTTGCTCCAATTTTGTAGCTGGGAGTGAGAGAGCCTAAAAAACTCTCCCACAAGGGTGCAATTCCATGCTACAATAGAAGGATAGGTTCCCTAAAAGAGAGTACAATAAACTCAAATTGAAGAAGATAAAACCTTTTAAGGTCTTGGGAAAATTTTATGATAATTATTATGAACTATAAATCCCATATGATATTGGGATCTCACCCATTTTAAATTTATCAAACCTCTATCCGTATATATTAGGAGAAGACACAACAAAAACACTTAAAGATTATAAGAAATAGGTCATTGATTGGGAACAACAATTAGCCAACATAAAAAATGAAGAATTTAGAAGCCATTTTAGACAAATATGTTGTCAAGAGAACCAAAGGTAAGCAGTAATTAAAATATATAGTCAAATGGAATAATCATCCACTTGAATATTCTTCTTAGTTGACTCTATTAGAAATACTTCAATATGTAACCACCATTGAAGATCTCATGAGTAGGAGCTCA
Source organism: Torreya grandis (assembly GCA_037957365.1). Classification (NCBI taxonomy): domain Eukaryota; kingdom Viridiplantae; phylum Streptophyta; class Pinopsida; order Cupressales; family Taxaceae; genus Torreya; species Torreya grandis. Next base: position 828,488 of record JARHVA010003992.1, on the reverse strand, counting down.
TGAAAGCTTTTGTACTTAGGGATCTTAATGTAGGATCATTATGATTTAGTTGTTTAATTTGAAAATTTTGGCTTGAATATGTTGTAGTAATCATGTTTTTTCTCTATGAATCTTTCCCATGCTTCACCTTGCTCTGTTTTGGTCTTTCTAACTTATTTCCAATTTTCCCACCAAAACTAGATATTTAAATTTTTTAATTTGTTTTGATCATTTTTGAAGCTTTTGCTCATATTTCAAGGTTTGGTTTGGTCATGATAATTTATATAGGGATAAATTAATATGTTAGGACACATTTTTAATAGCCCTAATCTCTTAACTCATAATTAACCATGTAAACCTGATTTGAGGTTAACAACTTGAGTTGCATTTATTTAGTTGGTTAGGTACTTTGAGAAATTTTAAGAGTTGGGATTGAATAATAGAGGTTTAATAGAGAGAAATAAAATGAGATAAGGGAATAATACAATAAAAAAATTGAATATTCCAAGATTTCAAAAAAGGAAAGAGAAAAGTTTAGAAAATAAAGTATTGGACTAGATTGTGTAATGTAATTGCACTAAAATCAATGATCCATTAATTATTAGAGTTCCATTATTCAAGGTGAAAAATATATATTGTGTAAGTTAATTTTTTTTTAAAAATCACCCTTATTTATTTTAGGTCTAATAAGATAGTTTATGCTTTTTATAGTTAATAAAGGTCATTCTACAGTCAAGGAAAATGTATGTATATCATGTTTTGATTCAGATTACAAGTAAAAAAGTTGGATAAATGTGTGAAGAGTATTTTAAAACCAAAAATAGGTTTCAAAATTCAAAATTTCATTGATTTAATTATCTTAGCCTAGGCACAGTTTGGAAACCCTAAAACAAGGTTTTGAGGTACAAAACTTCTTCTAAAACAAAACTGAACCATTCAAAATCATTGAAAGTTTATAAAAAGGTGAAAGAGAATATTTTTGTAAGTGTTAAAAGTGGTTTAAAAATTATTTCCCATCTATTAGAATATTTACTCCAATTTATCAGTCGGTATGCTTAATATAAAGGCCTAAATCCTTATTTTATGTTTTCTTACATTTTCAAGGTTAGATAAAGAAATATATCATTATGATGAGTTCATACAACATAAAATGAATGTGAAATAATATTTTATATTATAAATATCCCCTATTTAATTAATTTTTATATCCAAGAAGGTTTTAGGTCTAATATCTTTCTCATAAGCAAAATTATAAGTTGATTCTTCCTTAACCCCTTCACCATCACGTCCCCACTTGATGTTTCAATTAATTTTAATGTGCCTCAAAACTTGGCCTATTATAGTTATAAATTCATGACAATACCTTACATCCTGTGTTATCATAGGTTATTTTGGTTCACCATAACATATTAATTATAATGATAGTCATGTGATTTAGCTTAGAGATTAGTATAATGTATAGATAAATACAAAATTACAATTTATAGATTGAGTTTACAAATATTTCACATGGAAGAATACACTTTCACATCAATCATATCTACTTAGATGATAAATAGAGTTGTATCAACATAAATACCAAGGAAAAGCATTCTCATACATAGATCTCTATAAAGCAAAATCTTAAACATATAGAAATAACATTAAAACCCATATAGAATCTCTATTACAGAATAAGTTTAATAAAAATTTAGCCAAGTCTAGGATCAGATCATATTTATCTATTACAATATTTCTAAGAAATTTTAATCCATAATGATGTTCATCTATTTATTCATTAATCTAATCAACAACCCATTCTATTACAATCTTAAGGAATATATAACCAAAATGTTATGTCCTTCTAAGCTATGAATCCAATCTTAACACACATGTATGCTAGCTCATATTATATTTATTCATAAATATATGATCTTAAGACAAGAACAAAATATACTAACCATTAAAAAATTTGGAATAACTATACAACATAAACAAATAGTGGTTTTATCAATGTGGAAGATATATTTGACCAAGTGATTTGGTGCTCATATTTAACTGCTAACACTTTCCTAGACTTAAATTGTTGTCTCATCCCTAGACAACATCACCGATGTAGTAGGTCCAAGCATAAAACATAGTTTGGTATCACATGATTGACATATAATTTAAGGTGTTGTTTATTGGTCATTATTTATCCACCTTCATAAGTTTTCAACTAAATAGAATACTAGCCTAACACCCATATAGGTTTTCATTAGAATAACATATCCAAGTGATTTCCCTTTTAGGTTCTCAACCATTTTGGTCCTATGAATCACACCAAGTTGTCCTAAAAACAAAATTGGAATGGAAAAATTACAAAATTTGAAACCTACATAATACCTAGATGGTAAGTGGTGGCATTCATTGATTGTCTGGAGATTAAGAAGTGTGCAAAGATGACCATGATGCACTCTATTTATGATATATAAGTTGTTTTATCTATATTAGAGGGATGAATTGTAGTGATTTCACCAAAGGTGTGATAATAATATTGAATATAACCAAGTATACCTTAAAATCCTAGTCAAAAAATTTCGTGAATGATGTGCAACATAACACGTAATGGACCTTGTGAGATTCATCATCCTTTATAAGAGGGAAGATAAAGTTTGCAGTGGTATTATTCTAATCCATATCTTCTTGAAGATTACTCAGATTATTGACATGTTTTCATGCTTGGGATTTGGTGAATGTGTTTCATATTGTTAGTTTTACCATGCCTAGAGTTACCACATGATTGTGTCCCTTGAATTTTTGGACTCTTGTAATGATGAATCCATTTCCTCTAATGTGGTGTCTTGATTCTCCATGGTCATGTTGGCTTTACTCACTATGACAAATTTAGGTTGGATGCTTCCCCAAACTATTTGGAGTTGTCCAATAAAGTATATTTTTGACCAATTATGTTTCTTAGATCAAAGCAACATGCAAATAGTATTGATATTCTATAAGTATCTCAAATAGAGAATTAAGCTCTACTTTGATGGCTTGGCCCTATGCTTGGATGTTTGAAACCTTATAGATGGCCTGCCAATATTAGTGTATGATATATAACAACTAATGGAAACTTGTGTTGGTTAGAAATAACCTGGTTCCTAATGACTTGTGTACACAACCCTAGATAGGTACCCTCAATGATTAGGTTTGTGTTACCAATGTACTACCTCAAGTATAAATTTGTATCTTATAATTTTAGCACTTTATTTTTTAATGATATAGTTTTATGTGTGATTTGATTATTGAAATGTATTTGCTCCTTTGACCTGCTTAGGGAATGATAACTCGAAATGTCTAAAGATACCTCAGTGGTAGGTGGGGAAAGAACTAATGTTGTAGCTGACGTGGCCATAGGTGCCTATTATAATGGAGAAATTATAATGGACAATGTGGTGTTTTAGGAGGGTGAAACAGGGATATCTCAAAGTTAACTTTTTTATAGTGGTTTTACTTCATAAGTCATTTAATGGTTCACAACATTGGTATTTTATTGTTCCTTTTGCTATGCTACCTCTTTTAAGACTTATTTATTTTGTGGGGATTTTTCTTATTCTATTTTTTCATATTCTCCTCTTGATTTTGTTTATCAATGGCTTATTCCACCTATGCTTTCTTATTTTTTTGTGCCTCTTCATATACATTTCTATTTTTCTCCACCATTACTTGCATCATCTTTTCCTCCTCATCAGTTTATCACTTATCCTATTCTGTGTTTGCTTGCCTCTTCATCTCTACTTCTACAACTTGCATCTTCTTCTCTTCTTCTTATGTGTAAAATTACTTATATTCTTCTTCTTGTTTGGTTACATCCTTATTATGACGTGCCTCAATTTATTGATCCTCTTTATTATGTTTGTTTGCCTCCTATTTATTATTCACTTCCTACATCTATGTTTTCTTGCCTATGTCCTCAACCTTAGTATTTTTTTATTCTTCCAACTCATTTTTATTGTGATGTTCCTTGGCATCATAAATCCCTTTCTAAGATTCAACCTCCTTAGCCTAGAACTACACATTCTCCACTTGTTGCTTTTATGGATTCACTTTTTTTTGTAACTTACCCTCAGCCTTGACATGACATGTTCCCTCTTGTTGGGATCATCTTTGAGCTTCCTTCTCCACATATTCACATGAATCTTGTTGTTATTCCTATATTTATACATACAAATCCACCTCATAAAATTTATTGATGGGCTTACCAAAATGTGATGGTGAATAATAAATCATAGCCTCTTGTATTATTTGCTTCATAACATAGTCTTGCTTCTGACTAGAGCTAAGTAGTATTTGATTATACCATTGTGATGATTATTTAGAATATAGTTATGTTTGTGTAGTTGGAGTGGCTTACAAAGCTAACACAAATTTGTCTTCTTCCTACATAAGGGTTGCAATAATTATTTGTTATTCCTCTTATTTTGCATTTATCCTGTAGCACTATAATGTTCATTTTTTATGTGTAAGTGCTTTGGGAGAAATTTAAGGTACATGATCAAATGGTTGTCAATGTGAGGTAATACCAAATACCTATCTAAATGAAAGATCCACTTGAATTTTATAAAAACCATAGCCTCATCACTGACTATATCTACCCTAATTGAAGGAGGATAAATAGGTAGTTACACTTATAGATGTGATGTTACCTTCTTATACACCTAGATCGTGCATACCATTTTAAAAAAGAATAACTCATTTTATACTTCCCTCTCATATAAGTTTCCAACTATGTTATCCATCATCATTATATATACATCTTATTCATTTATCTACATTTTAGACCATTGACATTGGGCTACAATCCAAGGAACATGAAGATTATAAAACCAAGTCCTCTGACTCCTTGTCTTCCACTTATATGGGGAAGAATATATATGGTCTATTGAGACCTTACATTTTACATAGTTCCATTACACTGATGTTGTTACTAGTGACTATGATGCTGAGGAAGTTTAGGATCAAACACTTGATGGTATTATCTATAAAAGCATTTCTACTATTGTATCTAATGTCTTCTAATTTACAACTTCTTGTTATATTGTTTTGATGTCAAAAAAGAAAGGTAAAAGTATACTAGGTAATTTGGGAAGCTCATTAATTCTAATATTATACCTTGTAGTAGTTTGGTAACCAACGCATGTTGATTTATGTATTGCATTGCATCAAGAGGGATGTGAGGGTTATTAATAATGAGATCTACGTATTCATCCCACTATATATTAAACTTCCATAGATGTGCATGGTGGGTACTCTATTCTTTCTTCTAGACAAGGTTCATGAGTGCTATATCAGTCCAATAGTCAACATCTAGGTGTACTACACCCTCATGAGATTTTCACTAGGTAAATAACAATAACAAGACCAAGAATTGATATTAAAGGTTTATTTTGCTGAGGTTAGTACATTGTTAATATTATTGGTGAGTTATAAAACTAATAACTCAAGCCAATTGAACTCATCATTATCGTGAACCATATGATGGGAAATATCAATAACACCTTTTATTGCCTCTTTTATGGCCATAGTCATCAACCAAAATCATTTGGTGATGCAGTTCACAAGAATACAAATTGGTTCATCTATGATATCATCTAGGTGGATCCCTCTAATACCTCTGGTATATGCATCTCTAATTTTGGATAGGATCAGTGATGTTATTGAATTGTATGTACCCAATGGTATTCCCCTTTATTCCATTCATGTGGCTTACATGATTGAAACTTTGTTCACATAAATGGTGACATTAGAGGAAAGATAAATCTTTACCTTACTACATCTGCCTAGTAGAATCTCTATTATGTCTCCCAATTAGTTGAATGTAGGTAAGTAGATAAAACACTTGACATAATTATTTTAGATTATGTGGAACTACACTATTGCTAAGGTTTTTGTGCCTTGATCTCCTTCATTAATAAAAATGTGTGTTTCTATAGCCTTGATGAAATCATACATATGTGAGTGTATGAACCTTGTCTAGTGTAGATTTTACCTAATCCTTATATATTCTTTTTATGTCATCATGAGTTATTTTATTAATTGAGAATGATTGAATTAAATTGTAGGTGCTATTATGATGATCTTTAACACTCATATTTCTATGAAATGCTCAAAAACATGAAATGGTAAGGACTCCAAATTGACAAAGTCTAAAATAATGACATGATCAACAAGGTCATATATATATAGATATTCATGTGTCCAAAAATATGCTTTGATATCCCTTTATCTTTCTTTGGATATAATTATATTACTCAAATCACCTTTTATTGAGTTGGTGTACTTGTTGTTGAGTTGGCATCCCCTTTTTGGTAAATTGAGTAAAAGATGTGATGCATTGCTTTAGCATTCCCCTACTGTACTTGATTATTCCCTCTTTTATGTTGACCTCTACCCTTTATCATTTAATCAACCTTAAATAGTAATTATTCATCATCTGTTTAGGATCTTATTGCTTGTGTCTTTTGCAGGCTTAATTGTTAATGTAGTTATCCATTATTTGGCATGATATATGTCATTTTATTCGATATGGTCTCTTGTTCCACCTATATAAAGGTACTCAAACACACTTATGATCTATGCACATAGTATAAATGAAACAAATCAAACACATAAAACATAATTATAATAAAATCTTAAGCTAAAGTGGGGTGACTCAACACCTATTTAGACTTATGTATACAACTTATTGGTAGTAAGGTTTCAACATATTTCAATCACCCTTATATGTAAAATAGTGTCATTTAAATCCATTAACACTACTATTCCTAGTTTTTATAAGTCATGTATGATGTATGGTCCTTTATATTTGATGTTGATATTGTTTGAAAAGGTTCTAAATTGACTATCATTAAGTAGGACCAATTGATCCACATGAAACTCTTTGGTGCATGGATTTTCATCATGTTAGGTTTTTTAGATGCATTTATTCCCCTCAAATTTCTAATATGTTATACATCTATCTTCATCCATGTGTTTTATCTTCATAACATATTTTCCAATGATTTTTGATCACCCATGCACATAATGATTGTGATTTGAAAATTAGGTACTCCATACTCCATGGGCATGACTGCTTCCAAATTGTAAACAAGTTGAAATGGAGTGAAACCTATCACATGCTTATAATTTATGTGTTACACCTATAATACTATATAAATTTGATCCTCCCAATCATCCCTTTAGGCATCGTATATTTTAGTAAACATCTTATCCAATACCTTATTCCTAGTTTTAACTTGGTTGTTAGCCTAGGGTGATATGTTGTACTTTTTTGGTGTGAAATAAAAAATTCATTAGTGATAATTTTGATAATTTTATTCAAAAAATGGGTTCCCTTATCACTTACCAATTTGATAGGATAGACAAACCTAGTAATGATATTTTCATATAAAAATTTTGTTGTATCCTTAACACCACAACAGGGTGTCGTAGTAGCTTCCATCCACTTTGTAAAGTATTATATTAGAGTAATAATATATATGGAATGGTTTTATTTTTTAGGTGGACTAATGGGCCCTAAAAAATCAATCCCCCATTATTCAAAATGTTATTGTGTTAGGATTAGTTATAAATGCATTTTGTCTCTTTAGTTTGTTTGACCATCTTTTCGTATATATTGCATTATTTCTCAACACTATGGGCATCTTGAAATATATTGGGAAAACAAAGGCCACTCTATAAGATCTTCCTCATAGTTGTATATCCTATGAAGTGACCCCATGTAATCCCTTGATGTGCCTCCTCAAGGAACTATGGCCTTCCATATTCTAGTTTAACTCTACATAACACCTCATCCTTGCCCAGATAATAGATAAATCCATTAATGATATTATATGGTAAGACTCTAGTAATAACTTGTTTATCATCTTTTTATAAATAGTGTTCTGGAAATATACCTTGTTCAAGAATTTTAAAATATCTTGTAACTATTCTAGGATCATAGACATATGAAACAAATGTGCATCTAAAGACTCATTTGGGATCTCCTCTAGTTCCTCACCATTTTTCAACCTACTCAAAGTATCCTGACCCACATTCTCTCAGCTTAGCTTAACATTTATCTAGAATTAAAATTTTTGGAAAAACATCAAGCAATGTGAAATCAATCTTCCAAGCATGGGATTATTAACCAAATATCATAGAACTTGATGATTAGTGAATAACTTCAAAGGTGTAGGAAATAAGTAGTGCTATAATTTTTGAAGTGTGAACACCATAGCTAAAGCTTCTCATTCAGTTGTTGTATAGTTTTTATTCATAATAGATAACTTCCTAATTGGAAAATGAATAGGGTGATCCAACCCCCCATGTTTTTGTTGTGTTAATAATAATCCCACTATGATTCATGATGCATTTATGTGGACATGAAATGGATTACTCTAGTGTGGGAAAATTGAGATTGATATAGTCACTAGTCTCTTTTTTAATTCAATGAATGCTACATGTCATTATTCTATCCATAAAAACTATTTTCCTTTGCATAATAACTTCTTCAAAAGGGTTGATATGGTTGCATACCCCTTAATGAACTTCTCATATTACCCTATATGTCCCAAAAAAGAATGCATCTCTATTGAATTTGTAGGTGGATGCATTCCCACAATCAACGTGATATTAGCTTGATCTACTAAGATACCTTTACTATAAATTACACATCTTAGAAATACCCCAAATGTTGAAATAAATAAACATTTCCTTAAATTGAATGCAATTCATAGCATTTTACATGTCTTCAAAATAAGTCTGAGTTTAGAAAAAATATTTTTAAACAAGGAAAATACCTCCCAATCATATAAGTAGACTTCTAAAAAGTCACAAATAAATAATTTAAATGTAGTGACTGCATCTCTATAAAAACTAGTAGGTGAATTATTCAAACCAAAGAGAATTACCTTATATGAAAATAAACCCCATTCAATTATTAAAGTGGTTTTGGTCCTATCTTCCTCTATGATTGAGATTTGGTGATATCCACTAAAGCCATCTATGCAGGAATACACATCATGCCCTATGAATCTTTATAAAACATCAACTATAAATGGAATAAGAAATGGTTAATTGACACAAACCTCATTCAATATGTGATAATATCTATAGATTTAGATCTCACCTATCCTCTTAATTTATACTACCATAGGGCTAACCCAATAAACTTTATCTACCATAAAGATAATATTGACTTCCTACTTACAATCCAACTCACATTTAACTTTAAGTTTTAGATTAGGATTCAATCGATAAGGTATTTTATTAATTCGGCATGTGCACTTCTTCAGCTCAATGTGAATATCCCCTAAGGATGTATTTACAACTTAACCTCTATAAATTTGGTAGGTAATGAACCCTGATAATCCATTAAGAGATGTATAAATTTTGAAATATCTTCCTAAGACCAATAATATCCAATATGGGCTAGCTTGGGAATAACCTTTATTCTAATATTCCCCACATATTCCCTCAAAGGTTCTTCTAGGTGTTGTTTTCTCCTTCAGGAATGGAGTCATAGAACATCTGTTAGGCTTATCATTCTAGGATATTGATATTTCTTAGCCTTTCTTCTTCTGTCTACTATGTGACATGGTCTATAAGTGGTTAGATCTATTTTTAATGTTCAAATATATCATCTAAAGTCATGTCATCCTTATTTTATAAATTTGATATTTCATCCTCCTGATCTTGTATCTTATGGCAAGGTTGAATTAGGATTTGCATCTTCTCCTTTTCTAATTTATAAATTCATAAGGCTTCATTTAAGTTATAGGTTGTATTTTATTGTGAAGATGACTCACCCATACTATCAAAATCCCTAACTTGCCCATGAAATAGCAAATAAATTATTTGGTACAATTCATTGTACATAAAGGGGTTATCATCTTCAAATATGAACATTTGAATGAAGTCATTTTAGACCTATGCCCAATGATTTATATTTCTCATGTGTTCCTAATGTATGTAACAAGAAGCTGGGAGGATGTCTAATGTACATTTAAAATCATGCACCTAGTACTTTGGATCCACAACTTTGGTAATGTAAACTTCAATGCAGTAGTAGATATGAAGTTTTAGATAGTCTCCTTATTTGAACATTAGCTAGTATTTTTTGACAACCTCAATTAATTGAAATCATTCTACAAGTAATTCATAGGCTTCATCCTAACATAGTTTAACACCATGGTGAATTGACCACCAATTTGTAGTAATCCCCTTTACTGCATAATTAAGACCACTCACCCTTGATCAATATTTGGTACATGTTGTTGAAATCATAAAATAAATTGGATAACATATTTAATGGAAAATAGTGAGATATTTGGTGTTCCATTATAAATACCATCCATAGAGAACATATCTCATGATCTCCCTTAACCCAATTAAGAATGTGTCTATAAGAATCCCCACTCACTAAATAAGTTATATACCATGGTAGGATGCCTTATAAAGTCATTTCTATATAATCCTTTTCCATATTACAACTTTAGTAGATAGAATCTATGTCAGACCAAGTTGTTGACCTCACATACATAGATTGCACATCCTCCATTTCTAGCTAGGAGATCCCTATGTGATTTAACATAAGTTTTTAATGTATTTTTCCTGATACAAAGAGTATATGAGTGGGATGGATATATCATGAATAAATATGCATGTATTATTTCATAGAGGTCGTTATTTATCTTTAGTGTTCACTTTCATTCAGCTAGTCTCTCCACAAACATATGGAAAATCAAGTTCTTTGGGGATGTAATATGGCATTTTCATGCATATAATCATGAGAATTACTATGATTTTATCTCCTTGATGTGTTTCCAACTAATTCAATATTGTGTTGATGGTCGATTTGACATCATATGCCCACTTCTTGATTATCAATGTAGGGTAGCAAGTTTGGTTCATCTTCATGTCAATGACTTCAATTTCAACCCATGGACTCAGCTATACAACTTTGATATCCATGTATTTTAGATGACCAAAAGGTTCAACCCATCCATATTCTCCAATACTGAGAGTTACAGGGATATAATTTAATGTAGGTCATCCAATAGATACTCATGTTGATCTTGGAATCATATTACGGATACTACCAAAATCAAATACTGCATTGGGTATTTCATACCCTACCAATTCAATATCCATCCTATAATCATTATCCCAAGTTTTATTAGTCTTAACATACCATATCATTCTATTTATCTATTTTTTATCTTTACGTGCATAGTCTAACAAATTATGGAGCAAGTTGGTGATGTTTTGTGAGATGTATTCATTTCTCAACATGTTGAGTAACTGCATTAAGTTCATCAGGGTAGAAACAACACCATATTACCACATAATTCACACTATTTTCCCATACATTTGAGCATCCATAGCTGCAACATCATCTCCAATAGTATCTATTATTTGATTGTTTTAAAAATTTGAGAAGCTTCTTGCATTAATAATTTCTCGGTGATTGGTTCAAGATACTTATCTTAGTGATCCTTTTCTATTTCATGAGCTTGTGACATCTCTAGAGGTGGTAGTCCTTATTCCAAAAATTTTTGGAACATGAATTATTGTATGAAGGCATATTCCTAGGGTTGTGAATTAATCATATTCACATTCCTTACTACTTTATCCATTCATTTTTTCTCTAAAATTGGAAAATATTCTATGTCATGTTGATATGAAACCCTACATTAATCACAATGTGATAGTGGGATTATCACTAAGGATTTAAGGGAAAAATACTTTTTACATGATTAAATTCTCTCCATAATTAGGAATAAATTAGAGTCCATTATAAGTTATTTACCCTACCTACTTGTGCACAACCTCGATATCCCCCTCCATATCCTCCTTTATTTTCCTAGAATCCCTAGCCATTTGGCTAATATTTCTCAAAGATTATTACATCCAATTGTGCATTCCACCCTTACTATCATTGTAGTCCATCATATCCACCATATTTATATTTAGGAAGCAATGGTACCCAAGGTCTTTTTTGTGTCTAGGGAATTGGAGGTGTCAAATTCTAGGATGGAGTTGTCCACAATTTATATGGTGGTGTCCAACCCATCATGCCTAAAGGTTGATGTTCTGGTACCTATGAAACCCACGGTGAACCTGACTATGTTATATTTTCCATGCTAAATTTTGGCTAAGAATTTATGTGATTCACTATAGTTATTTTCTATGTAGTGACCACAAACACATTCTTTGTAATGTTCTATTTTAGTTTGTAGAGTGATTTGTAAAAAAATTCATCATGATTAGGTGGCTTGCATAAGTTACAATACATATTCTATGGTCTCTTAACATAATTTTTTAAAAGACGATAATTATATGTCACATGTCCTACCAATTTTCATATTTTTTAGAGCTCTAGTTTAATTATTGGGCACATATTCCTGTGATGCCCTTCCTACACTCTATGTACCATAGGCCTGATTTATGCTTATCTCCCCCTATTGATATTTATCCATATTTATTAACATTTCCTATAGAGTCTTTTCTATATTTGAATTTGAGTTCAACACGTTTCCATAATCTTTGATCTGTTCAACTATAATCATATCTTCCCCTACATATACCTTATTATTAAACTAGGTCTTTGAGATGGCAAACTATATTCCTATTCACAACGCTTCCATAAACCATGATTTTTAAAATTTATCTTCTAGAACAAATTATATCTTATTCATCACATCAAAGAATCTATGATCATATTCATAGATGGTTTCTTTTGTTCCATGATGGATTTATTTCAAATCTTTTGTGGTCTAGCTAGAACATTTTGTGATCTTAAATTCTATGATAAGCATGTATTTTACTTGATGTAAATCTAATTTATTAACATTCCTATTATATATGAATTAAAATTCATGCCCACACAAAGCTCCAATTAGTTTGCACTTATTTACTACATCATCAGTAATTCCTTTGGCCTACCACTTCCTATCACATGTAAGAAAATATTTTTCAAGGTTCATATACCTATCATAGTGTGCCAAATTGATAAAGGCTCCCAATTGAGTTGCCATACTAAAATTTCTCATAGGTATTGTCATCATCAAATGAACAACTAATATCTTTGTATTTGATGTAATATAAAGAGGTATCTGAGATTTTGATGTCTATTGTGCCCCTACCATTCTAGTGATGTAGTATTAGATAAATCCTCATCCTCTTATTCTTCTTATTCTAAAATTTTTATTTATGTGAGGAATTATCTTACTTGTGCCAGAATCATAGGATATATCTCTATGAATGTTAATGCTTGTATATTCTTCTTACATTATTCACAAAAAAATCTTTTGATTTCATGATGTACTACCTTCTATGCCTCGATACCCTTTTGGTGAATTTATTTTGTGAATGATCCTTGCCAATCCTCATCTTCCAACCCTTTATTATATTTTCTAAAATTTTGAAAAAAAAAGGCTTGGGGAATGTGCGCTCCCATAGTGAATGATATATACCTCCAAAAAAATATTTCTCAAAATTTGAACATGTGATATGTCTGTGATTATATTAAAATCTAATTAATTCTCCATGAAATACCATTTTATACATCTATGAACTCTTAATTATCTAATTTACTTCTACACTATTTCATTCTTCTTATCTCACTTGGTTCATATTACTTTATATTTCTCTCTCCATATCATAGCTAGGATCCTTACCCTTTCTCTCATCACCTATCTCTTCTTCCTTTTTCTCATTCTCAATAGAGCCTTATATGCTACTATAACTCATTCTTCTATTCACAACCTCTTGGGTCTCCCTCTATTTATTCCACCATTTTTGTTGTTATAGTTCTCTTTCTAACTCTAGAGTCTTCTTATGATTTTTATCCTCTTGGTTATCCATTATAGACTCATATTCAATCACTCTCTATTATAATCTCACCACTCACCCTTCTATCACACACATCCCCATGGTAGCTGAAGGAGCCGCTCCATGTTGGATAGAATAGGAACCAAAACCTATTATATAGCCACAAAATTTATTAAAAAAGGGAGTTACTACAAAAATTTACCTCTTATTCCCTTAATAAAAAATCATTTTCCACTTCAAAGGCTATGTACCCTTATACTATGAACTCAATTATGTATCTATCGATGGTAGTAGTCATCCAATGATCAATCGTATGAGTCTAATTAGTGTCCATATTTTATAGACACCCTATCTTTTATTCAATACATGTGATTACACCTATATCTCTAAATTGATAATAATGATAGTCTAATAGAGATAACTAAACAAATAATAGTGCATGTAGTTCACATTAAAATATATCATAAGTCTCACCATATTTATGTTGTCATATAGTTTCCTCTATGGTACATTCTATCCATTATTCTTCCTCCTTTGTAAATTTATGAATATTATATTTTAACCAAATTTCTACCTCTCTTTGATTAGGTAACCATCATAACATCTCCTTAACACTAAATGGTTCTATGCTCACCACACCATTATTAGAAGAGATTCTTGGGGTTCACCAAAGCATGTTAATTATAGGGATGGCTATGTGATTTAGCTTAGAGCTTAGAAGAATGCATAGATAAATATAGAATTACATATTATAGATTGAGTTCATAGATATTTCACATGGAATAATACACTTTCATAGTAATTACATATACTTATATGATAAACATATCTGTAATAATAGAAATACCAAGGGAAAACATTGTCATACATAGATTTCTATAAAATAAAATCTTAAACATATAAAAATAAAATTAAAACCCACATATAATCTCCATTACAGAATAAGTTTAATAAAACATTTAACCAAGTCTAGAATTAGATTATAGTTCTCTATTACAATCTTTTTAAGAATTTTTAATCCATAATGATGTTCAACCATCTATTCATTAATATAATTAGCAACCTGTTCTATTACAATCTAAAGGAATAAATAACCAAAATGTTGTTTCATTTTAACATCTGACTCAACTCTTAGTGCACACATATGTTATCTCATATTATATTTCTTTGTAAATCTATACACTTAAGGCAAGACCAAAATAGAATAACTATGAAACAACTCGTAATAACTATATAACAGAAGGAAAATGTGGTTTTATCCATTTGGCAAATACATTTGACCAAGAATTTTGGTGCTCAAATTCACCTATCATCCTCACAATGGTTACCCATATAAGGAATAAGATCATGTTGGAGGTGGATGATTTTTTTAGAGAGCTTCTATGGATTGATATTTCAATGACTCCTTTAGATTACAATAAATATGAAATAAATAATGAAATCCCATTGGTAAATTTGCATATGAGGGTGAAAATAATTATTTATAGTTTCATTTGGTTGAATTCCATATTGGCTTTGATTTGATACTTGGACATGTATATACTTAATTTTAGTGTCAATTTTAATTACATTATTCTAAATGTCACTTCTAATACTATGAAAATATATCAAATGTAAGTTATTATTTGACTATTTTTTGTTGGGTTAATGAAAATAAAAATGATGAAAATTCTACATATTTTTTACAAATATGGGTTTAAACAGTATACTTGCTAATTAAAATTTAAAAAATTGATTGTTTGAGTTATGAATGCATGGATGAAATTGAATTAGTGTTGAACGAAAAATTATTTTGCAGACAAATTAAAATGGAAAGTTTCTAGCATATATTCTAATATGGATATGAACATGTTCATTTTAAAATTAAATGTATAAATAATTATATGATTTTAGAATTTTCATTTTATTTCATTTATTTTTTAATAACTTGACATTATATTGATTTTAATTTTAGAAAATGGAATAAATCCTTTGATTTCAATAAACGCATTGTTTTACTTACAATTTATTGAGTTTATTAGTGGGACCCCACCCATGAAGTAATTTTAGTAGTATTGATTTATTAAATTTTATTTAAATACCCAAGTCATTTTATAACTAACTCTAATAAAATGATTTATTAATTAGAATCTCATTGACTTAAAATAAATTCAAACTAACTTTATGGGGATAAATTTATTATTTAAATTCTAGTTATAACTTTAACTTGTAACCAACTTATCCTGAAGGATTTAAAAAGACTTGGAGGGATCATTTTTTGGGAAGAAGTTATACACATATAAGGACCTTTATATATTTCCATATTATATTATTTTGTCCAATACGCCTGAGTTAAGTTTATGTTCATACGAAGACTAATAACACATTTTTTCATAGTGAAGTACAAGTAGTTTGATATGATTAGGTATATCAAATTTTTATTAGTTATTTAGATAATTATCTAAGATTTGTTAAAGTGTTAACGCATTTGGTTATTACATAACTATTTAAATTACATGTTTCTAATGAATTTTCATAATTTGGTTGACATTGAATAATACTCTATGTAAATGCAACATGGAAAATTTCTAGCATTCTACTCCAAACTTGAAAACTAATGTCCTATTAAGTTTTATATTATTTAACCAATCATACAAATATTAACTAGCTTATCAATAAAGTTCTTATTTCTCTCATTCATCTCAAATGACTTGATATGATTAATATATTGTACTTTATAATTTTATTTTTTGATTTAATTAAGATAGCAGTTGATTGTATTTTATTTATTTTTCTTTAGTTTAATGTAGTATAATCATTATTTAATACTTTAATCATTATTTAAGTCACTTTCCTTAGTTGTGTATTATCTTTTATTTTCTCTTATATTAGATCATATTAGTTTTCATTGCATTCTTATGTTAGTTTTTAATAATTTTCCTTTTGACTTTGGGTTATTCATTATTTTGATACAAGACTTTACCTTAATTGATAGTGTTCTTAGAATCTTGATTACATTTCATATGGGATAAATTCATATTATTCTACAAGTAAATATATTGATGAAGGAATTTGATAAAGACATGACATATCATATGTGATTAATAAGTTATATTTGGTATTTTTAGATTAGATTACTTTTTTTCTTCCATAGGTTACATGTTTTTATAGATTTCACCGTATCATGGAGCCAATAATATAATATATGAACAATTAAATCTTTCATTTGCAAGGAAAGATAACTATTCATGGTTTCATTTTAAAGTGAGCTAAATTATACTAGGGAAGAATATTAAAGTGTGTTTTAGATATTGAATAGATTTCTTTTTCAATAACCTTCATTGTTTTATTGAGCCAATAACATTGTAGTCAATCAGTTCAATTTATGATGATATATTGAGTTTATTTGATATTCTAATATATTTGTGTGTTTGACAGTAAAACTACATTCATTTAATTAAATTAGTTACATAGTATTTGTCCCCCCTTATGATTGAACTAGTTTGATTTTGATTTAAATTTTATGTCAGGTGAAAGATTTGATTAGTTGACTATTATAATATTTAGCATCAATTTTTTTGATTCTATTGGGAATCATTTTGAATCAATTCCTCTTTAGAGAGACTATTCACTATTCTATAGAGAATATTATTGTTTATTTCCTCTATGATCATTGGTGTTCATCCACATATTATTCAACTAGACAATAACATTGTTTCAGAATAAACTAATCTCACTTCAAACCTAAGATGTTTCAGTTGGTTTAACAACCTTGAAAATTTATATAAGATAATAATGGTTTATTAACATTGAAATAAATCTTGATTTTGAATCTAAAAGGTAATTTAAACATGGAATTTATACCTAGGCTGATATGACTCAAAAAATCCTAGATTTATCATAAGAAATATTATAGTTCTTTGTTTCTTATCTGAAGACAATTATCAAATTCCTTACTCTTGTTTCTAAATTTATACCTAAAAGTAGCTGGTAAATCCTTTACTTTTAGAATGAAGGAAGGACCTTATACAAACTGAGTTAGAGATATCATTCCTATATTACAAGAAGGTAGGGTCATTGATAATTAATTAGCATTTGATATTAAAGAAGCATTAGTAAAACCTAGGATTAGATACAACCTAATTGATAGTGGAGAAAATGGGTAATTTACCTTCATTGAAAGTATCTAATCAAGTACTAAATTCTCAAGAGATGATTATGAATCATGGTAATACCACTTATATTCTTTAAAGCTGGTATACACTACCTTAGGCATCATAAATGAAAGTGAATCACTTAGAATTTTATCTCAAACATTGAAATATAGGTCTTATTAATCTTTTATTAGTTAGCCTCCTAAGGCTATAAAGGAATGGAAAGAAATAGAGGAATGGTTAGATAATTGTTTTAGTAAGGCAAAGGATGATTTCAAAATTTTAAATAAACTTAAAATTATTTTGATTGACCCTATTAAAATGATTTATCACTTCACAACCAAATTCATGAGGCTGAGAAATAGATTCTGGTAAATGTGAGACCTCCAAACAAGTTAAGTATTTATTTCTGCAATGTTCTTCCTCTAAAGTGTATAAAGGAATTAAAATATAAATATGTAATTGAATATGATTCATCATTTTATGTATTGATTATAAAATTAGGTCAAAAAAGGTTGGTTTTAAAGGCAAGTATTTGATTGG